>CM002484.1:13302380-13333075 GCA_000325765.3 Leersia perrieri
ATATAATGACTTATTTCGAACACAGATACTACTTTACATGATTTTTCATAGGAATTAGTTCAACAAATTGGAGTGGTAACCCACATTTAGCATGGGTTTATAAATCAATGCAATAAATATTAAAACTTTAAATATGTATTGAATATGTTGGTTATTTTGGGATTATAGCAAGTTAGATTAAAATATGAGTTCATGTCAGTTACATGAGATGGTGTGACTTTCTGTTTAGCGCCTACTTAGCAACTATTAAAGCAAATTTTAAATGGGTCGCTAGTGTTATACTTGTAAGTTGATAGTTTGGTCATTTAATTTGCGATTATTTGCAATTTACTCTAATTATATATTTTATGAGAAATTAATGGCTAAAGTTTCATATTTTTAATCAAATGTGCCTTAAAAATGAACACAATATCAGTTCTAAAATTTGAAAAATTATAATTAAATAGTCCATGGTATTTGGAATGCATTTTTTATCAACTACAAATTCCCAATACGATCATGATAATATTATAGTACTATACACTTAATCAATATCAGATCATTCTAACAACATGAAAGTGTCATAGTGCTCGGTACGTGGTATCTCATATGGTCATACATACGGTATCATGTCTTCCGGATACATGTACGACAACGGAGAGAGGCCCGCCAAGTTCAATATGATCTATAAAAGGCAAGGAAAACCTTGTTACTGAAAGATAAAATCCAGATAGCATAGCCCAAATTCATTCCTTATTCAGCTATATTTTCTACTCGAGATCCCTTAGTCTAAATAGGTCACGTTATCCCGCAAATAAATCTGCATGCCCCCTTGAGGGCTTAGGTTACACTCAAGTCTGAAAACATCCAATCCGTCAGAGCACATCAAAGATCTACGGAAACACCTCATCGACTAGCCCCACATATATACACACAAGCCATATATCCCTATATATATTAGTCGAGCGCTAAACTAGCATTCTGCTATAACTCATTATACTCGGCGGCAAGCCATCTTTTTAAATAAGGAAAACAGGTCACCCAGCTGACAGAACGTATGGCTAATAAATTTGTCTACCTTTGTATTTGTTGCTAGTTTTCGCTATTCTTGGTATCAGCGAATTATCCCGGTATAACAAATATCGTATTCGATTTATCACTAAATCAACATAAAGTTTATTCAGATCGCCCATAGGAATTAGTTCCTTCCAAAATTTTTCTTATAAATTTCCGTAACTCTGAATAAGCCCTTTATTTTTAAAAAGGGTGCAAAGAACCGCTGGAACAAGGTGAGAAAATTGATCATATGACACACAAAAAGTGGCTTCTATCATCTGACATTCCAAACATTTGCTTCTACAAATTGACGCTATAAACATGTGTATGCTTGATTTATTTGATACTTTTCCTGTAAAATTATTTTTCTTTTGGTTCCACTATATTGGCACCCAAAATGGCTATCATACCCGTGATATTTTGCCCTCAAAATCGATGTTGTGACAGTGCTAATATTTTTTTTTTGCGGGGAGTGCTAATATTATTTGGTGCACTGAACAGTTAATTTCATAAAAATTAACGTGAACAGATTTCTGACTTTTGCTAGAACTAGATTCATCCATCCATCTGATGGATTCGTATCTATATTAATACTACAATTTCTTTTGAAACGAATACACTGCATTAAGGGAAAAAAAGTCAGGGTTATGACCATCATTCGCATGCCAAAATAGTGCTAAGAAAAGAAAAAATAAATTTCTAGGGAAGAATGTCAAGGAATGTAAGCATACACATATTTATAGAATCAATTTGTACAATTAAATGTTTCAGTGTCAAATGGTAGAAGCCATTTCTTTGGAGTGCCATATAAGCAAATTTCTCCAAAGAGGCAGAGGTTGAGGTGGCAAAGCTCATGCTTTTCTTTTGAAACAAAAATAAAAATCTTGGATGGAGAGACAAAACGCATCGTTCCTTTTAATCTTTTAGAAACTTATTGTTGTTTTTATTCTGTTTGCTTTCAATAATGAGAACAACTTTTGATCCATACAACTGAAGTAATATGCTACCACGTTTATTATAAAGTTTTGTGACAAAATGATGCTTTGTTTTCTCTCATAAAGCGATATCGGTGCCTTGTTCCCCTGTCTCTGTTCTCTCTTATGATACTCTGTTTTCTACTCTCTGCCTGGAATAAATGCTGGAATGTCTGCAAGCTAGGAGTGATGTGTTGATAAGCATATCAAATCATGAAGATTCCGTGCGCGGTAAATTTACCCCTCTGTTTTCGTTGATGATATCGCCGAAGGAAGCGTACGTCAAATTCGTGTGGACTTTGTTAGAAACCGACACCATCCATCACATTCATCATGCATGTGCAAGTGCACCTCCTATCGATACGGCACTTCGCAAATGGCAACATCCACAAAATCAAGCTGTTGTATTATCATCATACAATATATATATATTATGGTGGTTGCAATAATTTACCATGGTATGTGTTGTATCATCGTATAAGTGTAGTAGTACATTATTACACTTTGTGGTACTGTATTATCAAACAAGTGTGGCACGTCCGTTGTGTTTCTTCTTGTGTTTTAATGTCACCGGCGCCTGGTTCCCAGATCGCCGGTGATCAACATCCCAAACCACCTGCAAACGAAGTAAACTTTGTGCGTATACCATCCTTAGTTCACCTTCCTGCAGTTGAGCCTGACCTCCGTGGCCGTGCCGGACGGCAGAAGGTTACCCATCTTGACCATGGCCGACACGAAGTCGTTGGAGAACATTGACGGGTTGGTGCTGTACTGCCTGACGAGACTGTCCTGCGAGCCGCCGTTGAAGAGCTCCTGGTCGGAGTGGAGCAATCCGCGCTGCGTGACCAGGTTCTGGTAGTAGGCGTTGTCGAAGGCGTCGGCGGTCTGCACGTCGAACGGCGCGAGGTTGGAGTCGCCGCCCGAGCGCGGGCACGTCTGCTGCCGGAGCGTGGCGAAGGTGGCGTTGATGTTGGTCTCGGTGTAGATGCGGTTGCGGAAGAACTGGCACTGGGAGCGCCCGATCGTGTGCGCGCCGGAGAGCGCCGTCATGTCACGCGCGGAGAGGCCCTTGTTGCCGAACATGGAGATGAGCGTGGCGAGGCTGGAGCCTGGGCCCGGCAGGTTGCTGTTCGCCGCGCTCTGGCTCGCCGTGCGCGAGTCCTTGCGACCCAGCAGCACGTTCCACGTCGGTCCACCGAGCTGGAAAACAGAGCACATTTTGGTTCAGTTTCCACCCGTGATAGACTGGGGAAATTTAGGGTGGTTCACGTGGAAGTTTATGTAGTGCAGTGCTGACCAGGTTGACGCCGTCGCGGGCGGCGAGGGCGAGGATGTCGGCGCAGGAGACGGTGGCCTTGCAGGAAGCCTCGACCTGGGTCTTGATGGCGTCGATCACCTCGTACCCGCGCGCCGAGTTGGCGTTCGGGCCGGCGTTCTTCTCGCCGGTGAACGTCGACGTGTCGTCCAGCAGGATGGAGCCGTCACATCCCTGCAACCCACCAGACAAGCAGCTCATGATCATTAACATATATAGCAGGAAACGAAAACAAAATAGTACTAGTAAAACAGAGGTGAATTAAGCTACGTGTTGGTTTGCTTACATTGACGAAGCAATCATGGAAGAAGAGGCGAAGGATGGAGGCTCCCATCCTGGGCTCCTGCCGCACGGCGGACGACATCCCGGACCGCACGATGGTGGCCAGGTTGGGGCAGGTCGTCGAGTAGAAGTTGGAGGACAGCTGCGCGTTCGCGGCGCCGCAGCAGAGCACGGCGACCACGACAGCGACGACCAAAATTGGCCGCCCAGTGATCATCACTCCGGCCATATCGGCTAACGTCACAGCTAGCTAGCTAGAGACCAAGGTAGCTTAACTCCTGAGATGAGTTGGATGAGACGAGAAGCATAGGGGTGGCCTCCAATTTATATAGTGTGCCGTGCATTGCCCATGCATGCGTGCGTGTCTCAGTGACCGATTCAGTTGGATCCCATGCGGCACACAAGAGGAAGTATAGTATAGTATCAGAACAAAATTCTTGGCCAAACTCTCTGCACTCTGCATGCAGGCTGAAGCCGGACTTGGTTGACCAGTACTCTGTTCGGGCACGCGCGATACAAGGCATGGATGTCATGGGCCCCAATTTTCTGCACGTCGTTGCTGCTGAACTACTGTATAGTTGGCTGAACCAACATGAGCAATCTCAACCTCTCGATATCGAGCCCGAATTATTGCATGTGTTAGCTCGTCACTTTCCTGAATATTATAGGCATATAGTAGCAATGATTGTGTGTGTGGCCCGTGCACGTCGTCACACACGGGATGACGGGACAAGCAGTATGATCATCTCGATCCGTGGGCTCTTGACATGAGAGGAAATTTCGCCAGACTGAAGAATGGTCGTAGCACGTATACGCAGGCCAGCCATTCGGCCGCAAAATGCTACTACTCCTACAGTACTTGATCAACTTGTGTGCTCCTGCGTGCGGTTACATAACTATTAACCTAGGATGCTTCTGCAATCTTCGGAGGATATGCTTGTTTTAGTTCGAAAGGGCATCATTAGTGGGGATCAAGGACAATCCCACTCAGGTTTTATATAATGTGTATTATATCTGTTCGGTGTCATGCATAGCCAGTTAGCCACTATTGGTTTGTGGTCATTGCCAGTTCTTCTAAATGTGAGTCGCGGTGCATGTGTACCAATGCCAAGCTAGTTCGTTGTCCATCCATCGTACAAGAAAATGGATTCTATCCATTTAGCCCCTAAAGACAGAGGCAAATAGTGTCATGACTTTCAGCTGTTCTTAGCCATCCGATCCACGACGAACAAACAAGATTGATCTGCTACAGTACAAAGCTAAACATCGAATAGGCACAATAATTTTTACTGTATTATACTGTGCGTACCTATAGCTTTAGTGAATAAAGGTAAATCATTGTTTTGTATTATAACACTAGACATGTTTTACCGTTAGTCTCTGTCTTTAGAGGCTCAAGGTAGAGGAGCCGCATCACTATTTAGGACATGCAATTTTCTTATTATTGCTGCATTATTAATATGATTCCCAAGCTTTTAAATGGTATGGTTTTTATAAAAAGAAAATCATCAAAAGTTTCCTAGAAATTTCTTATGTTTACATACTAATTTTTCTTATATTTTAATTCATTAGTTTGTAACTCAAATAATTATTGGAAACTCAATTTTCATTCATAGTTTATCATCACTTTACAAGATACCATTGGTTGTGATCAATTTAAAGCTCATTTCTCTGAGTGTTGGGGAAATCTATAAATTTACCATTGGTTTAAAATGTTATTGCAAAACTGTTACAAGAAAATTACACAAATACCATTTGAACTATGATTCGAGTGGTATCATAGCAAAGTAGAAAAATTTGGTGGAAAATTTGGAAATGCCCCTTGATTGTTCGATGTATGATCGATAAGCCGTGAAAAAAATTGACTGAGCAATGTGGGTAAAACATTTATATTGTGTTCTTAGCGGTCTAAAAGCCAATGCACAAAAAAATCGTATTCTACTCTAAAGGTTGTAAAATTCAAGTATTTGCTATGGTTGATAAAACCAACGAGTGATTTGGAAATTGGAACAAAGTACTTAGGTAAACCAATTCCAAAAGAAGAAGGCAAATAAACCACATTATCCAACACATCACATGAAAGATTAACATGATAACAATTAATTAAAATGAATACATGACACACTTTCATGTCAAGGACAAAGAATGAAATGAGGACACATTTGGGCATAGCCGGATATAGGACGATATTATATCAAACTGTTCCATGGTGGCCATACGTGTAGAAATCAATCGCTTTCGTTTAATTATTTATGCATTATATTATAGAATTTCTAAGCGTGCGTCTCACTGTCATCCACGCTGAAATGACTAGTAATTATGATTCAAACTTGCAACGACTAACGCTAACCGGTGTCAGCGCCGATTTCTTTGCCTTTTTTTTTTGAGTTAAACCGATTTCTTTGACTGATAAGCACTTCTTAACTGAAAATAGATAGGAGTAATTAATGACAAATTTAACATATGAGAATAATACAAGCTGTGCTCGATAGCAACCACAGCTGCAGTTTTTGATTTGCTACCTAACTATGCATTTAAGCTGGAGTAGTAGATAAACTTCTGAGCTATGTGACTGATGGATCGATGAGACGTTGAGCCATGCATGGATTATTTCATGGACGTGACTGCGATGAGCGAGTGCATGCACATGCATGCATATATATGTAGTAGCTCACTTATTAAGCTGTCATTTAATTTGTATGCATGCCATTTGAAGCGCTGGTTTATTACTTGATACTAAAATGATATGAAGTAATGGCAGCTGAGAACTAGCATGAGTTAAGGATCATAAGCAAGATTAATTCAACATAGCCTTGCTGTCAGAAAGAATGTGTGTGTGCGCACGCGCACTAGTAGAGAGAAGGGCTTTAGTCCCGTTTCCTAACCGGACAGTCCATATGAGATTAAAGGAGCCCAATTTGGCATGGGACTAAAGCTTTATATATATATACCCCTTTCTCTACAAGTGGTGTGTGTGTGAGAGAGAGAGAGTTATATAATATCCAAGGTAATACATGTAGCCTTGCTGTTAGAAAGAACCAATATAGTTTGATTGATACCAGCCAAATAAAGGATCACCATCGATGACAATTCAGATAGCAGAGCTGTGCAAAAGTACATGATGGTTTGAATTTAAAATTTGTCACTATGTAAAAGTACTTTGTCCCTGCTAGGCCAAATTTCAAAGATGCTTTGTTTCTGGGATAAGCCTGTAAGGCTGTCACTTGGCCGTATTTGGCGACAGTGGATGATACCAAACAAGCATAAGAAACTGTTCTTGTGCAGTACATCAGCCAATCAATCAGGATATATATACAAGTGACACACTTGCGATTGCTCACACCGTCACACGCATCTTCTTTGGGATAAACTAACAATAATTAACGTTCACCGAGAATAGAAATGGCCAAATGGCCCCAGAAAAAAATTAATACATATATGATTGATGATTAAGATCATATTATCGATGCTAATCTGCCTCGGTGAAAATCTTCTTGGCAACATCAAGCATGTTACCCCACCGAGTATAAAAATTGCATGCATATATCCAACTCAATTAAACTATAGACCGGTATGTGGAGCACATATATATGTGGGTGAATGTGCTTTTTTACTATTGGGCATTTGAGCTCAACCCCTTTTGATAGCACGGATTTTCCTATATATTGACACAAACAAAATATAAAGAGTATTCGCGCCTTGAACAATCAGTTCTTAATTGTATACTTGGGGTTCTCCTTTGCTTGTCATCAGTCATATAGGTTAATCTCCTACAACTTATACTTGATAAAAACATTATATCCATCTAATATGTGTCATCTATCACCAAAAGTCCAAAACCTACTCTTTCAGCGCTCATGATATATACCATGTAGGTCCTGCTATATATAAGTCCATATTACAACCGTCAATTATTAGGTTGGTCTAAAAATGACCCTTAAACTAGGAAACTGGATATTTTACACACCTCAATACAAACCGGTTGTGATGGTGGTTTTTATTAGTTTAATATCCAATTATATGTTTTTAGTTACATCCAGTTATTTGTGCATCTTTTGCTAAATAGACATCACATAAGTAAAAAAATTTATACTATTTAGATTTTAAAATCATCAAAACCATTGAAACCGGGTTGTATTGCCCTTGGGGGGGTATTTTGTCCGGTTTTGATAGTTGAGTGGTGTAAAAAATCCGGTTTCGTAGTTAATGGGTCATTTTTAGACCAACCTAACAGTTGAGGGTTGTAATATAGACTTATCGCTATATTATCATGTTATTTTAATTTATTAACTGCAAAATCTGAACAGACCTAGGGCATCGATGGTGTATGCCAAACCTGAGCATGTGCCTATCCAAACTCGGTCCTAGTTTCATCCGGGTCAAAAATGTTTGCCCAAGCATGCTCGATAATAAGGCTACCATGGGTTGTATATATAGGGTTTAGGCAATTATATCCTTGCCTGCGGCAAACCGCCAAGGAAAATCCTAGCTTATTCCTTGCATCAACCGCTTGCAGCCAGGGTATAATCATTTTGCCTTGTCCCTTCCTCAACTCCGCCAAAGTAATCACAATTTTTACTGACAGTTTTCGTATCCCGCCAATAAAAAATATTATATTGACGGTTGTCGGAACCGCCAAGAATTAGGTAATTTCATTGTCAGTTCCTTTCTGATCGCCAATAAAATTCTGTGGCCACCAAGGTAAAGGAGGTTTCCGGTAGTGATATATTAAAGATCATGGCCTGCCTTAGTCATTTTCTACGTGTCAAATTATTTTTAAAAAGACAAAACTAGAGCCTGGTCCCTATCGAAAATGATCAAAAAAACAAAATGTTCAGCCATTGAAACATTTGAAAGAAAATATGAAGCATTTTCTCAGTTACACAGTAAAAATTTCAACATCTGAAAACATATATTTTTCATCAAATATAATCATCAAAATCTTGTTGGTGGATCAATATTGCAAGAGGGAGAGAGTGAATACACCAGGAAGGCGGATGCATGCAGTGGGGCGTTAGATATTTTGCTTTTAGTCACACGTCTAGGCTAAAGCATTCTCAAGGGGAAAAAAGTATGCTGCTGCATTTGGGTAAACAATTAAACATCCATTCGAGCAGAATTGGACACTACCCATGCCCACCCAATAACTCTCATAGGCCCGTATGGGCTTGGGCTTTTTTTTTCTTATTTCAAGCATGTATCCCAAATTAACCAAACTCAAGTAAGGAGGGAACATTTAAGATTTATCACTAAGACTCTAAGAGAACCTAAGCTCGGATCTGTCATTCAAAGAAAATATATAGTTCTGGCCAATCTCTTGTAATCTGACTCTTTTAAATGTTTTTTGTCATATTAATATTATTATGGTTATTAATTATAGTAGGTTCATTACAATAACTTTATTATGTCCTTACTGTCGGGAAATGCAGAATAAAATATCCACGAACCAGACCATGGGTGTGTCCGTTTGCACCTAAAGTGATACTCAGAACGGTATTTTTCCCTCATTTTCAATGAGCACGTTTTTCGAATTGCTAAATGGTGCGCTTTCTAGAAAAATATTCTACGTAAAAGTCATTTAAAAAAATCAAATTAGTCTATTTTCTAATTTTAAAATAGTTAATACTCAATTAATCACGTGCTAATGATATTTCTCGTTTTGCGTGTCCATTTAGCCAATTGGCCAAACGTACACAAACTAAGACAACCCATATAGCTTGTCTAAGAAGTAAGATGTAATGAAAAACATATATTCCCACGACCTATCTAAAGTAGTGAGGAAAATAATCTTTCCCAAAACTTGATTTAGCCACATCATCAAAATTGTGTTAATTGTCGAATAAAAGTGTAGTATTGAGAACATGAGGGTATTCATATAAAGATTTCTTAGAATTTAGCCTTCTAGTGCTACTCCAAACACATGGTAGAGACACACATGGTAGAGTAAAGAAAAAGAAAAGAAACCAATAGATTTCTAGTGGGCTGGGGCACTCATCGTTTGGCAATTGTATTATAATCCAATGACAAATTTTGAATTTTTAAAGTAAATTTTAAAATTAATTTTAGGGTTTTTTCATCATAGTTTCTTCTAGGTGTATCTTTTAAACCATAGACAACACATATGCAAAAGTTTCACAAGTAAATTATTTTTTATTAATGAATATGCAATTTTAGCAATTCAGCCAAAATGGCCAAACAATGAGACCCTACTCTTATAAACTTGAGTAATACCATGTTAAATCTATAATTTATCGAGTCAATATTCTGCAAATAAATTAACTCACTCAAATTCTATACTCAAAAGTCAAAACATTAATGGACCATATATACATGATTCTTAAACGGGATCGAAAGTCGCGCTTTATATGGCTTGTTTATATTACTAGTATATTACCCATTTGTTGGAATAGAATTTCAAAAAAACCCTAAGGCATCAGCTTGTTTATATTAATACTTGTATACATCTCATCTCTTAATTTCTTTCGGTAAATACCTTTCACAAAAAAATGGACACTTTAGCCCTCATTTTCTTTTACTTCACAAAATGTAGAGAGATGACGATATAGGCTGATATATATCTACACCTAAATACAAGAGTTATATAAAATTGGTTGAACCCTAGCTTCAACTACGTAGCTCGTTAGCACTAAACACAAAACCGCTAGTATTGACAATATTTCTTAAATTTTTATTTTACAAATTAGCAAGTCATCAACATCCAGTGCACGTTGGTCTTTACTAATAGTTTCCAATGCAAAAAAAGTACAATTTAAGTTGTGTTAACATGTTATATCTCGTAGATAAAACATCAAGAATCCATTTGTCCCAAAATATATATAACAACTTTAAACGTTTAAATTCCTCCCAAAATAAAACAACTTCTCCAACCTACTCTCTATCTCAACCTATCACAACAATGTCTCATTTGCCGAGTCTGCCAAAACAAAAGAATTGCCCTACTTGCTCTCAAGGGACCCCATTTGTTATATCTCAAAATAATTTTCCAAGAAATGTGCCCATCTGTATCAATTGAACAATGATATGCCGAGAGAACAATATGCACAAATCAATTATAGGGCATATGAATACAATATGTTTCCACTCAACATGCTGTTAGTTGCGCCGTTATTATATTTTTCTCCCGTAATAACAGGGAATGATGTTCTTAGAAAAACAAAAACATTACGAAAGCAACCAGAAGGCTGTGAGGGCATGCAGCTGATTTTGTCAACACAAGTTTGACCACGCAAGCAAAACTGAACTGAATGTAGGTGCACTCCAAATCCCGAAGGAGGGCGTCAAAGATGGGACGTGCCGCGAAGGCCGGCCGGTCCACGCAGGCACATCGCTGTTTTTGACGTGCGGCATGTAAAGTTTGTACGTACTCTACTCGATTGCCCTATGTCGGCTGGCGGCGCCGCCAGCTTATCAGTTGCTCGGACGGCCGTGGTCGAACATCATTGTGTGCCGTTGTGCACCTGGTGGTCCAGAAAATTCACTCTAAAATAGTGACAACTAATAGAACCTCAACTAGTAGTACCCCGCGAGAAGGCATGCAAACATCTTTCTATATGTGAAAGCTATATGGGTTGTTTTATTGTGATGACTGATGAGTGTACTTATAGTTTTTCTTCGAAGCACAGGAAAGACGTAGGCACACCCACTGAGGTGGGGCTATATGTGTGTGGGCCTGCACGTCCGAATTGTACTAAAAAAAATTAAGCAAAGATATTGAGATTTGATACCTAAAATTATATAAGACATAATGACTTCAAATAATTATAGAAAAATTGTATGAACCACTTCAATTGTCACTTTTATTTTAAGATTTTACCCCACAAAACATTTTGTAGCAAAAGCCCACCCACACAATTCATTTTGTTGCGAAAGCACTCCCACTCAACACGTCGAGCACGAAGTTGCTCCTATTGCATGCTAGTAGCTAATTTGACCTATTTCTTTCGATGTGCATATATGGCAAGCCATATCAACTAGGTTAGACTCATTTAGCGTGGCTACGTGGTGTCTCCGACTCAACCTCAATGATGATGTTAGCCCCACCATCATAGCTTGAGCCCCTACCTTTAGTTTCATTTGTATTTTCTAGAGGGCCAACGTGAGTGAGTAATTTGGAAGCAATGAGTGGCCACCTATGATGCTGCATCGTGGATTACAAAGGAAAAAATATGTTGAATCAGGATTGGGCCGATGTGTTTTTGCAATAGAGTAGATTGGGTGGGTGGGTCAACAAAAATGAGTTATGGGATGGAATATCAGAACAAGAATGAAATTTGAGGTGCAAAATTTCCAAAAATAATATAATCAGATGAAATTTTTGTTTACGAAATCATGAAAAAAGAAAATAAAAAGTGAAGAGTGAAAATAAAACAAAATGTTAATTTTCACTAAAATGAAAAAACTAGAGTGGCATATCCTCAAGAACTCAAGTGGCATATTTCGGAACACCGTCTTTTGAAGTGGCATATATGAAATTTTGCCCTTTTTAATTTGAAGAAAAAACTCATTTAAAAAATGAATTACTAGAAACTTTGCGATAGTTTTTTTGGAAATTATTCCAATTCAACAATTTACAATCGACATTATTGTTCTCTATAACATACCGGCGACTGTACATATTGTTCTACGATATGCCATTGGACAAAGCATTTTTTCAAAAATACCTAAAATACCCTTATAAACATACAAGGTTAATTATGGATTTATCCCTTTAGATTTATCGAATAATTATGATATTTTTACAATATCCTTATACAATAGAGACATCTGTGTATAAACTTGAAAATTTTTCAATTTGATTTTTTATAAGTAGATCTGTCCATCTATTTACACACAAAATAGAAATAATTTTTTCTAAGTATAAATATTATACACAAAATTCCACATCATGTAAGGAGGTCTTAATGGCATGATTTGGATCAACCTGTTAGAAAGTTGCGGATTTGACGCCCTGAAATAGATTTTTTAGGACCCGTGCTACAGTAAAGAAAATCTCCTTGGCCATCATGTGTCCGGTTGCAAGAATTTTGCATCAACAGTAGGCTAATGAAAAGATTTATTTTTTTCTGAAACATCCGATGGGAGAAATCAATCATTGAACTTATATGTTTATAAGAGTATTTTGGCTATTTGTGGAAAAGTAGGGAGTCCAATAATATATTTTAGAACAAGAGTAAACTCTCTAGTATGTTATGGAAAGTTATGATTTCAATGGCATATTGTTGAACTGAGACAAACTCAGTGCCATATAATATATTTTTTAAAATATAATTATAGTATAATTGTTGATGCAAATACACTCTAACCATATCTCCTTTGGAACTTAATTAATAAAAGTTAAAAAGCATTAGAAAATGCTTGTAACTTATACATAAACTTAAAAAGTTGCATGGAAGTTACCCACGTTTGAAAGATTTTGACCAAAAATATGTCGTAAAACTTTTAAGAGTAAATTGCATAAAACCTTAGGTTTTATGGTTTAAGTTTCACAAAACTACAGTAGGTTTGGCACATGACACATAATCCTAGGTATTCTCGTATTATTGTTTCACAAAACCACACAATGAAAAGTTCCATACAAAATATAACATGTATGTAAATATTTGTTTGATCCACCATATTTATCTAAACATATAGGAGTTGTATTTTACATATCATATCATATATATAAGTTTTAATCTACATGTCAAATTCCAATAGAATTTGTTAATAATGTGGTTTTGTAAAATTCTAGTACCATAATACCTGGTGACACATGTCAAAGCCTTTTTGGTTTTATGAAACTTAGGATCATATAACCTTTGGTTTTATGCAATTTATTTATTTATTAGCAATTCATAAAGAGAGTCACCAAAAGGAGCCGAAACAGCAATGCCATCGGATGCTCGTGGTCCATATGGCCCAGTGCTCATTCCAGCAAAGGCCTCGTTTAAACGAGCCTCATCACCTGACCCATCCACGTGAAAAGCCTAGTAGTTTGGCCCATCACGTAAATTGGCCGGAATTTTGGGCAATCAAAACAGGCCGGCAGTGCGCTCTCGAGCGCAGCGCCAGTAGCTATAGTACTGACTAGCAGTAGCAGTACGAGTACTACGCAGAAGGGAACCATTTCGGAAAAGAAAAAGGGAAAAAGAAAGAGAGCCGTGTCGCTGTCCACTGATGATGATGGCTACCTCACGGTAGCAGCAGCAGCCAAGCCAGCAGCCGCGGCGAAGCAGCCTCCTCCCATCACCGAGGAGAGAGAGCGAGCGAGAGAGAGAGAGGGATCCACCTCCACCGCCGCCGCCGCCGCCGCCGCAGCAGCAGCAGCAGAATCAGCGGAGCCACTGCCCGCACCCACCCTCCGGGCTCCGGCCCCCACCTCGCATGGCCACGATGGTGCCAGGTGGGCCCCACCTTGCCGGGGCTGGGGCCGACGCCGTGGACGCGATGCAGGTCGACCCGCCGCGTGCGTCCGCCGACGAGAAGGTGAGAGCCGCCGCCGCCCGAGCTGCCCATATGGGGGACCGAGCGGCTAGGGTTTCGTTGCTTTTTGCCCGCTCCCCTATCTGGATCTGCCATCGGCAGTGGATCTGCTTAGGATTCGTTGCTAGGAGCTGGGCGCTCTTCGGATCTGCCTTCGCCGTGTGCTATTCTCGAAGTTCTGCTCGGTTCTTCATTCCTGTGGGTTACTCCCAGTTTTTGCCGTTTTGGGATTAATCTCGGCGATTAGCGTTGGGCTTGACCGTTAGTGTTTACGCGAGCTTTACTTCACGGAGATGAGAACGTGCTAGGGCGCTTTGCGTGGGCGCCATGCGACCGTCACCTCTCGAAACGGCAGCTGAAGCTGCCGACTTTTGTGCTTCCCAAGCTTCTTCATTACCGTGTGTTTTCATGTTTGGATGTGAGGAATAATGATTAATGTGAAATGGCAGTTATCTTAGGATATTGATTGTCTATGGGCCCAGTGTGTTTCAGGATCCTGTTCACCTGTTCCGATGATGTTGCTTTTCAAAAAACTTTTGCTTAGATTGTTGCTTGGTTGAGATAACAAATTGGAAATGCACATTGATTATTAGGTCATTTAATTGGCATAACTGCTTCGGGTTTGGAAACTTGATTTTTGCGGTTAATGCAACCACCAAAATGTCATTGTGGTATTTTGGTTCTGCTACTTTGAATCGCACAATGATAGAAAGTTTCCTACGGCTAATGCTGATGATAGTCACAGGAAATGGCGTCGAACGCAATGTCCCTCGACCTGGGAACATCGTTCCTGTCCAGGGAAGGCGGGGACATTTTCGTCCCCACCTTGACCCTAACGGCCTGGGAACTTTGTGACTATGCCTGATATAGCTCCACTAAACTGGTGGCATCTGCTAGTTATAGGTTTTATGAACTATGAACTTCATGGGCGTGTTTATTTGTTCAAATTTCCTCTGGTTCCTGATCATTATGTTTATTATGTCTTGCTCTGTCTTATGTTTGTTTCCATGGCATGACAGCATGGTCCCACTATAATGGGAGGAGGCGACCCAGTAACAGGTCATATAATTTCAACAACTATTGGGGGGAAGAACAATGAACCTAAAAGGGTATGCTATTATTTTTGAAAAAAGAATGTGGCATGATATTGCTAAATAGCATGGAGATTGTAATTGCATTCTAACTTGACTCTGTTTTTTGCCCTAATGCCCTTTAGACCATTAGCTATATGGCTGAACGAGTTGTTGGAACAGGATCCTTTGGTGTTGTCTTCCAGGTTAGAGATATCTTCCTCATGTTCTCTTCATGATTCTTAATTACATTGCTTATCATATTAATGTTGTGCATGTGCATATAGGCCAAATGCCTTGAAACTGGTGAAACGGTTGCCATTAAGAAGGTCTTACAGGACAAACGATACAAAAACAGAGAGTTGCAGATAATGCGATCAATGGATCATTGCAATGTCATCTCCCTGAAGCATTGTTTCTTCTCTACCACAAGCAGAGACGAACTTTTCCTTAACTTAGTCATGGAGTTTGTCCCTGAGTCACTTTATCGTGTCCTCAAACACTACAAAGACATGAAGCAGAGGATGCCACTTATTTATGTCAAACTTTACATGTACCAGGTGGGTGCAGGGTGCTGGTTTGTGTTGTTTTGATGCTTAAATTAAAATAATGATGCTAATTACTTAATGCGCTAACATTCCATTCAATCTCATGTAGATATTTCGGGGATTGGCTTACATTCACACTGTTCCTGGAGTTTGTCACCGAGATATAAAGCCGCAAAATATTTTGGTACACCCTTCTCTCCTTACCAAGCATCTCATGTAATCGCATTCCTGAAGCTGAAAATTCTTTATTTTCATTGTGTTGATGTTTTTGGGTTGATAGGTTGACCCTCTTACCCACCAAGTGAAGGTCTGTGATTTTGGAAGTGCTAAAATGCTGGTATGTAAAGGCTCATTGATAATTTTGTTTTTTTCTCAAGCGAATTTTAATTATTATTTCTATCGGAACATGAGTTATTTTACAGGATACTGCATTGCAATTGCATGTTCATATATCCATATTTAAATTGTGGGGCATGCTAGAATAGACTGCATCGCGGTTGTTATTCTGTTACTGATACCATTTTTTTTTAAAATTTAGAGTAAAATGTGATTTCTAGTTTTGTTATTGTTTTAAGGCTAGTAAAATGACTGATATTAATTGGTTACACATCCCTAATGATGACCTTGTCGGGCTAATCCATAATGTTGTGGATTGAGGTTTGCATTTGGAAAACCATTTAGCTTTATTATTGTACTCACAACAGCATTTCAGGATCTGTGGTTTCGCTTATTCATACGTTACTTATCATTCTGGTAAAAATATAATATGTAATGAAAGAAAATCCTCCAGGTATAATTGTATGTTCTGTTGTGTTCTAAAAAAGGATGGTATATTACATAATAGTAAACATGGTGGTAGTGGTGACCTTAAATATTTAATCTATTCATCTATATTTCCTGTTAATAAATCATTATCATCCTCTATTGGTCCATTGAAGTTTTCCCTTCAGCAATCTGTAAGCAAATTATTGTTGACTTATTGAGTGATTGAGGCTTGTTGAATGCTACTGTTGATTCTGTTTAGATTGGACATGCTTTCACTTATTTGTAAATTAATCGCATGAAATATTTTGGCATTCTCAAAATGGAAGTTGACTGAGTAATCCTCTGGATAGCATACATAAGTTTTTTCTTGTTCTTCTCTACCTTTTTAATTCTGTATTTTAAAAACCAAATTGCCAGATTAAAGGTGAAGCAAATATATCATATATATGCTCACGTTACTATCGTGCTCCTGAGCTCATATTTGGTGCAACTGAGTATACAACATCAATTGATATATGGTCTGCTGGATGTGTTCTTGCTGAGCTGCTGCTTGGTCAAGTAAGTGCTCTTGCATTTTTGTGTTTAATTGCATTTATTTACATATTCAGTGGTGGTAGTAGCATCCTGACTTGTACCAAATGCATTCTTTCTTTTGTTATTTTATTAGCCTCTATTTCCTGGTGAAAGCGCTGTGGACCAGCTTGTGGAGATAATCAAGGTACTTAATTTCATAAAAAGTGTGTGGCAAATTTGATATGCTATTATAAAAGAATTGAACAACAATAACTTCTTGCAGGTTTTGGGTACTCCAACACGAGAGGAAATCCGGTGTATGAACCCCAATTACACCGAATTCAAGTTTCCTCAGATTAAAGCATGCCCATGGCATAAGGTTTGTGGACCATTCCCCCCATACCATTTATGTCCAATATTTTAATGTTAGATTTTGAATCTTCATTTGGGTCCAAAGAGAATTTTGATATGAGTGGATTTCCTCCTTCCTAGTAATTTCTACTAAAACAATGAAAACGTCTTGGTGACGACTATTTAGCAATATGAGACAAAGGAGGCATGAAATTTCAGTATGCACACTATGCATATAGCTTGTGTCATCTGTTTGGGTTCCCTACAAATTTATTTTTGCAATGGTGTTGCTGCAGATCTTCCACAAGCGAATGCCTCCCGAAGCAATCGATCTTGTGTCCCGTCTCCTTCAATATTCGCCGAATCTGCGATGCACTGCTGTAAGTTTCTGGTGTTTAATTGATTGATTGAAATTAAAAGTGCATTAAGAGTGATACACGTCTATTAAATTTTACCCATGGTTACAGTTCAGTAGTTCACTAAAAAGAACCAGATGTAATAGAACTTGCTAATGGTGGTTGTCACACATATGGAAAGCTCATTTTGTTAGCTAAAGTTTGTATGTTTATTTAAATGACCGTGTTTCTC
Organism: Leersia perrieri; assembly: GCA_000325765.3. Taxonomy (NCBI): domain Eukaryota; kingdom Viridiplantae; phylum Streptophyta; class Magnoliopsida; order Poales; family Poaceae; genus Leersia; species Leersia perrieri. Next base: position 13,320,304 of record CM002484.1, read on the forward strand.
ATTATGTGGTGCTGCCTGTAATCATATATTCCAAATTCTGTTGGTAAATGGTTGGTTATAAGAACACCAGGTGATTATCAATCATCAGATGACTGATAGATGGCATTTTTTTGTTATTTGGTGCCAATATAAAGAATGAGCTAATGTTGTTTCAAGGTTGTGGAAACATCAATGATTAGAAATTAAAAATGAAAATACCTTGCCTCGGTTTACTAGAAAATTGGGTGAAATCAAGCTAGTTACTGGTTTCCCATGGTGGTCTAGAATTTCCTTGAAATATGCAAATAAAACCCTAGTAATGCGGATGTCCCTACCACATACCCTAGTAAAACCCTGTAAGCTGTTCCATCAATTAATTTTGGTGCAACAAGTATTACATGGATAAATTGGCCATTAGGTAAATTCCTTCCCTAGTAGGGAAGGAATTTACCTATTGGCCAATTCAGTAGGGAATCCCTACTGAATTTATGCATCATAGTCATGAAAATATAGTGCTAACTAATGCTGTATCTATTTACTTTTATATTATTAAATGGATGAAGTAAAACTGACGGAGAGCCTCATGGGTCTAATCACTTTTGCATGGTGTCTTTTTGACATGTACAGCTTCCATTTGGACCTAGTAGGAGATTAGGAGTAATGTTTACACTTACAGAAGATGGCGTATTGTTCTGTCAGAACTGGATGGCGCTTGCTTGACTTCTGCTCATTGAAAGATTTCAATTATGGACAATTCGACAGGACAATGCATCATATTCTATTTGTGTGACCCTATCTCCCTTGCCACCCACTGGCCCGAATGTCTAACGTGCATTTCAAAAGAAAACATGGTTAAGTCATCAGAGCCATGAATTTGTGATAAATCACCATTCATATTCCTTCTTCCATTTTTAAAAATCTAATATCACATACTTTCTCGTCATAAATATCAGTATTGCTAAAAATCTGCCGACACACTTTGTGGCTGGTTTCAGTCAAATTTTTTACACCACCTTATTGGCATGCATGTTGTGCTAGGTGACGTGTATGCCCACAATTCGAGGCATGTTCATGTATCAAGTACATGCATCTTCAATATTTGGGCATGAGCCTTCTGTTCAGCTAAAGCAATGAGTGGGCTAACATTTAGAGATTTGGTTGGTTTTGATTGAAAAATCTGGAGCATTTGATACTCTCCATAAATATTTGATGTTTAGGATAAGATTCTGTCAAACTTTTGAAACTTTGACTGTCAATTTTGTATTAATAAGTTGAAAAAATCTATCAATGTCATAATATTCTAATAGTATTTCTCAAGATAAATCTATGCGTACCAATTTTTTAACTTTTTAAATGTAAGCATTTGAGTTCAAAAGTTTGATCGAATCTTATCCTAAACATTAAATATTTATGACATGAGTAATATACTAGCATTAGGTAGCTGTATGTGCATCATTAGTTCATAATATGATGTATAAATAGTAGTAGGGAAGGGATTCTCCAGGATGATGAAATTTTCTCCATGTTGTACATACTGAATATACAATTTGTATGAGTCTTGTTGTTGGCTCTCTTTATGAGTTTGTAGTTGCACTGTTCATGGCTTCATGCATACTTGATGCTCTTAAATTAATCATGAAACAACTTAGTGTGCGTGCGCTACGAATTTGCTTATTCCAGCCCTTCCCTCTGTGTGTTTACCTTGTTATTAGCATGACGGGTTATGCTCACTACATTTTAATTTGAAATATTAAGAAGTCAAAATAATGACATTTTTAGTTTGTTACTAATAGGCATGCAAGTGACTAGAGCCACAGGTACTGGCTTACCCAACCTTTTGTCGTTCACTTTGTGTGCAAACATTTTTTGTTTACGAGTCAAGAAAAATTAACTTGGATGGGTACTTGGATTGACTTGACTTGCTCTCCTATCCAATTGAATAAGATATTGGTTAAAATATTTCCAAGTAATGAATTGATGGTTTTAATTCTGCTATGATCTTCAGTTTGACACAGAATTTAAGGTTGATAGAATATACCTCATACACATACAATTTAGTTTAAGAAAATAATCACCTCAGTCATTTATCACTTCCTTTTTATCTGGGATATATGTTCTTTGTTTACTTGTCTTGTTCAGTTGTTCCCATGACTTTTTGAGATGTATGATGAAAGTATTTGACATGTCCTGGAAGCCTGTTAATTGCTGTTTGCAATGCATTATTGTTACAGTTGGAAGCGTGTGCTCATTCATTTTTTGATGAGCTCCGAGAACCACATGCAAGACTACCAAATGGCCGTTCATTTCCACCACTGTTCAACTTTAAACAAGAAGTAAGTTATTTCAAGACAATATCGACTATCAATATACGTGAAAGTATTTGGGGACATGAAAAATAGCATTAATAGATTGTTACCAAAGAAATTTTTTAATACTGCATTACTGTAGTATTGTTGCATTTTACTAGTATATCGATCCTGAAAAATAGCAGTAGCTGAAAAAATTTTGGGGATAAACAGCTAGCAGAGTTGTATGTTTTGGATAACCGCGTCCGCCCCATCTTTTTGTAGCATCGCATTTGTTAGTTAGGGTTGGTTTAAAGACAATTAACACCCTACCAATTTTTTGGCAACTTGAATTGTAATGTATGCATGTATGGTTTGATACAATTTCTTGCCCACACTAGTACAAATTCTTCTCTATCAAATTCAGTAGTGCCAATATTTTGGTAGGGCACAAATTGGCTTCAAACAAACATTCCCTTAGTCAACATTGATTATTATTACCTGGCAAAGATGCTTATAGTGAAAGTTACTAAACAAAAAACTCTTTATATCACCTGTTTTGCAGTTAGCAAATGCACACCCAGAGCTCGTGAGCAGACTTTTACCAGAACATGCACAGCGGCATTCAGGATTTTAATTCTGTTTCGCACTGGACCGTAGGAATGAGTGTGGTATGACGCATATACACCAGTCTGCTCATACCTGTGTATGCCAAAGGGCAAATCACATTTCTCACTTTTAAGTTTTAGAACCTGATCATCTTCTTGCATAGCTGAACACGGGCTTCCCTGACAAGGTATTGTATGGTGTGCCGTACGATCTAATGTTGATTCTGGAGGTCATTGTCCAGTGTTTAGCCAAGAGGTCCCCAAATAGCCGGATTGATGGTGGGTGTATTGTTAAGCTGTGGAGGGTGACTGTGTGTTAAAACTTCCCTTGTATGTTTCATATCTTTAGTTCACCAGTATCCATTAAACTTCTACTTATCATTTTCACAACTGATGGAATCATGTAATCGTAACACAAATGAATGTAGCAACGATGGTTGATTCGTATACCATTATATGCGAATTGACTATTGTCTTCTATTGTTATCAACTTATCATGTGACTGATCAGGATGTGTTTTGCATGCTGCTGGATTGTTGGGTGCGCACTGCGTTTGCGATCGGAATGACAAAGTTCTAACAGTTATAGTCATCAACCACGAGTAAAGTCGGGCTTTTAGGGCTTGTTTGGGCAATGCTAAAGTTTTGGCAAATTTTGGTGTTGCGAATAATTTGGGTAAGTTTTTTTTAATGGAATTTGTGCAAGTTTTGTGTCTTGTTGGCACATTTTTTATAGCAAACCAAATACTACCAAAACACTATTCAAAATACCAAAACACTATTCAAAGTGTCAATTATTTGATAAGGCATGTTTTCTGTCTTCTGGGTCGACATTAAGCGTACCTTACGGGCTGAAATTATCTGTGTAATGTGCCGAATTGACCGCACCCTATGGGCCAAAGTCAAGTCACCCTAACAAAGCTAAACTTCCATTCATGTCTAGACCGAAATAATTTGCACTCATGGGCTAAATTGTGGTGCACTTACGGCTAATAAGTTTACTTTACGTTCTTCATATTGACGCTGAGTTTAATAAACATTCCAAACTGAAATATCAGAAATATTATACCTTGTAAAACCAATTTAAAACAGGTCCATGATGATTTTGCTGACATGGCGCCTACGCAGCATTGTAAATTAAAAGAAATACAAGAAATTGGTGGGACCCACTCCCTTCCCCTCTGTACTCCCTTCTTTTCCTCCGATTCAATTTGTCCGGCCCTCAATGCACCGGAGAGCGTCGCCATTTACCGCTCGCTGATAGAGGCACAACGACTAGAATCCATCCGTGGAGCTGACGACCGAGGCCCCGTGACTAGAAGCGCCCAGACTCCCTCCCCTTTATCTCCACGACCTGGTGTGGGTGTGGTGACCACAACCCATGCCTCTAACACACAAATCTGTGCACCGTCGTCGCCTCCATCTGCTACCACGAGTACGCTTCCTAGCACAAAGCAGAGGGATGAGCAGATGCGACGGCTGGACGTATCAGTTCAAGTCCTCGACGGTGTTGCCTTGACACCACCGCTGCCTCTGCTTCGTCCCCCACCTCCCTTTGTCTCGTCGCCGCCGCCCCGTCTGTCTGCCTTGATTTCGTGGGGACAGAGAGATGAGGCAAGGAATGTTGTGGTGGCAACAACGAGGGGAAATTTAATTATTTGCCACTATTATAAAGTGACATTCTTGAAATGCCACTCCACCAAAACTTCCTACAAATTTACCACCGAAGAGAGATTGCACTCTACCAAAACTCAATGTAAAATTAACTTATTCCGCCTGAAATTGCTCCTACTTCAATGCGTGTAATTGGCCATGAGGGCGTGCAATTTCAAATTTATAGCGCGAGTAATTTTGGTCTATGAGAACGAGTAAATTCAGCCAGAAATGTTCGTAACTTTAGCCCCTGACTGCAAATAATTTCGGCCCCTCGGTGCGACTAATTTCGGTCAACACATGCGCATAACTTTAGCTTGTCAGGGCGAGTAAATTTAGCCCATCGTTCGTACAATTTTTTCCCGTGAACACGTAGAAACTAGGCCTATGAATACGCATAATTTGGCCTGTCGGTGCGAGTGATTACGGCGCATCAACAAGTGTAATTTAATTTCCGCCCGTAAGTGGACGCTATTTAGGCCTAAAGATATTGCGTATTCGGTTTCTTTTTATTATGTCTTTTATAATTTTTCGGCCCATTAGACCGGAAATTTGGCTCCGAAATGCGCGTAATTTCCGCCTGCCATTGGACGAATTTCGGCATGTGACGATAGTCAATTCTACCGACTTTGGCAAATGTGGCCCATAAGTTTGGCCGTAGACGAATTTTGGTTTTTCAGAATCCAAATTTGGGCCATCAGTAAAAAGGGCACAACTTTCAAATGATGACAGCATGACACTGTTACTGTTAACTGTACTTGTACAGATATGAAAGTCCCGTCCAAAAAACAACAACTCTTAACAGATTCTTAGAGTTTTTCTGGCAGAATTGGGGAGCCTTAAGTATAAATACGATACATAGCCCTTTTCCTTAAAAAAAGGATAGGGGGATGATGTCCTGAATAGAAGACAAGACACGGGAATAGGAAGATTTTATCTTTTTTTTGTTACCTTTTTTTTTATAAGCAAAGGACATCAAAATATATCTTAAACAACAACAACAACAACAAAGTTGCTCTTTTTATAGCTTTTCAGCCATTTTATGTCACAACATTGGGACGGCAATTTTATTTCTCCATTTTTTGCAGTCAGTAAAAGGGTGAAAATGATGATAGGGATGTCTCCAATCCTTAGTTTGTCTTGGTAACCTCATGAATAGCATTAGCCAGATAGGCAACATTTCCTGTAGTTACTCCAGCCATGCTGAAGGAGGAGAAATTAATAAAATGAGGCTCAGCTCAATCATCAAATGCAGAGCTAAGGTGTATCAGAAAAACAGAATTGGGAGCTTTATATGAAAGAGAGTACCTTATCCGCCCGTTACGAGTCATGTAGATATGGAATTCATTTGTTAGGCGATCAACTTGTTCAGGTGTCATCCCACTGTAGCAGAACATTCCAATCTGTCCACAAAATTCAATAATATTTTTACATTATTACAACTTAAACAAGTAATTGCAGTAAGTTGCATGCTGAAAACATACATCAAATGTGACTTTGATTGTTATTTACCTGATTAGTGATATGTTCCCATGACATTGGTGAACCCAACTTCTCAAGATTCTGTTTCAGTGCCTTCCGCATTCCAATGATGCGATCAGCCATACCCTGAGACAAATGGTAGGGAAAAAAATGCTCAGCATCAAACACACCAATTATATGACAGTTTTCATGGATTTTTTTGTAGTTCAAAAGGGTCTTGGAAGGATTTCCTCTACCTACCTTGACCTCTTTCAGCCATAAAGTTTTCAATTCCGGATCACCAAGAATGGTCGAAACAATTAATGCACCATGAACAGGTGGGTTACTGTACATAGGTCTGGCAATCTGTTGTAACTGGCTCTTCACAGCAACTGCTTGCATCTCATCATCACATAGAATACTGCGGAAAAAGTTAAAATCAAGGCATGAAATGGATTAGGATACTAGGCCTGCAGTAGGAAAAACATGATGAAATTTACCTCTCTATCCTGTTTCTTGTAAAAAAGCTTGTTCTAATAAATTCCATGAGTTAAAAAAATCCAATAATTTTCACATAATTCCCAAGGAATATCCCAGTTCATATGAAGAATGTTCAAAGCTTAAAGTCTACTATTTTTTTAGTGCAGAGCACAACTACTCTAAGACTGACATGTAGCTGGAGAGTGCAAGACACAACCGCTATAAGACTGACATGTAGGTGGAGAGTGCAGGGCACAGCCACTATAAGACTAGCATTTAGATGGAGAAATGCGGGAAAACAGGAAAATATCCAGAAGACACATAACTAAAGAGATGATGATGTATTGTTGTGGAAGATAAAAAAGGACAACTAAATAGGGAAATGAATACCTAAGGCATCCTGCTCTTTGTCCATAAAGCCCCATGTTTTTTGCATATGACTGTGCACATCCAATTTGGTGTCCATCTTCAAGAAAAATTCGAATTGCCTTGGCATCTCTCTCAGGGTCACCGCTCGCAAATCCTTGGTATGCCATGTCAAAGAATGGAAAATGATTCTTCACCTAAAAACATCAAGAAAAATAAAACTACGGTACTGGCAAAACCAAAACAATAAAAGACCCTTGCCCATTCTGTCAGCTTTCTGTACCTTGAACTGATGAGATATCTCTCTCCATTGTTCCTCAGAAGGATCTACTCCAGTGGGATTATGTGCACAAGCATGAAGCAAAAAGAATGAACCATCTGGAGCATTCTGGGATGCCAAAGGGAAATGATAAATGGAAATTAGTTGTAACAAGCTGTCAACAAGGCATTACTCTAGAAAATAGGAAGTTTTACATTGTTCAAATTCCACAGGACGATAATTTATTCTTTGTATTGGAGTTTCTGGAAGCATGATTTGAGAAGCTAAGAAGGGTTGGTATTTCTTTGACAAACAAAAGGAAGGGTTGGCATCCGACAAGACCACAGGAAGGCTGGTCCAAGTCATTTTAAACATTTTTCATGAATTGAGAAATTACCTTGATATCATCCATTAAGCCTGAAAAGTCAAGTCCTCTTGACTCTGGATGGTAATAGGTAAATGTCCTTTGTGGTACTTGGGCATCCCTCCAAATATTATGATGGCTGAAGAGGTTCATTGAGTTTAGCAAAAACATAATGATGAAAACGACACCACAGATGCTTAAAAAACATTGAAAGCTGAATAATGCTGAAAATACCAGTAACCATGGGACTTATCAGTAAAACAATTGGAGTCTAAACATGTGTAGAATTGTGTGAAAGTCAAAGTAAAATATATCCCAACTCACTTGGCCCATGTAGGTGTGGGTATATAAATATGGGAATCTGGCAAGAAACGCTTCTGAAAATCTGCAAAGAGGCGACATGCACCTGTTCCTGAAAGAGCCTGCACTGCTGCGATCCTCTTGTCCTTGATGAACTGAGAATCCTCCCCATACGCTAGTTTAAGCGATTCTTCAATCATCTTGATGCTTCCTCCCATTGGAAGGTACTCCCTGATTTTTCAATTTTGATTGTTTAATGATCAGAAGAATTCATTTTAAGCACTCATATTCTAGAACTGAGCATGTACCCCAGTGACATCTGATTTTCAATAATTAGATGCAGTGCAGTTTGCAACTACTTGGGAGTTTGAGACAAATTGTCACTCCCTCCATTTTTAAATGGATCATGTCCTATAAGGCGTACATAGAGAACTCGAAATCTTAAATCATCAATAGATGCAAACAAAAATGAAAAACACTTTATATAATTATGCTTTAATCGTTTATATATATTTATATATACTGTTAAAAAATAATGATGAAATATGTTCTTTGTTGACTGTTGATATCCAAAACTTCAAGAACAAAAGAATGAAGATAGTACAAAAGTACAAAATGCGTAGTTCATACTAAAATGCACATACATTAGTTGATCAGCTTCCCATGCTAAAGAGATGTCAAATGAGAGATGACACAAACAAATAGAATTTAAGTTGCAAGATTGCACATCAAGTGTAGGGGGAAGTATTTCGATCCCTCGAGGTGATGCCCCCTCGTTTGATCAAAAATAATTGAAATAGTTATAAAAAAATTCTTAAAGAAATTGAAAACGTTCATACAGCATATATATACCACCTCACAGAATCTTAAGTCTAAATCAACTCACACATTGAGATATGAAAAAGACAGATCCGACTCACCAATAGTACGGCACTATTAACACACAAATTTGTTATTTTTCTTGGGTTTCTCATGTGTATGCTGATTTTAAGATTCATTTTCTTGGTGGAGTTATAGATGCCAAATCTTCTAAATTATCATTATCTTATTTACAATCATTTCCCTTGAATTTAGGATACATCCCTTCGAGAGATTAGAATATACGAGCTGGGGTGGGGGGGGGGCTCTTAGTATAGAGTTTTTCTCCCATCCTTGGAAAGATATATATCTTCTTATACTTGAGGTATATCTCAAAGGTAATAAATATTAAACTGGCTAAATTGATTACACGTTTATAACCGGTAATGGCAAAACTCTTCTGATTCTCGAGAGTTATAGATTGTTATATACTCCTACCTCATATCTTTAATAAAGCTTCCTTTATCTAAAAAAAATATCTTTAATTAGGAGGTACATACCTCCAACCCAGAGGTATCTACCCCCGGATTAACGGAAAATCTTATAACTCTTAGAAATGGAAGAAAAAGTCAATACCATAAAAAAGATGAGTTTCTATTCCTATTCCAACATATAAGGTTAGTTTTGGTCCCTCCTCCACAGAGAGGTATATGTCAAGTATGCAGAGGTATATACATCTCCAAGGATTGGAGAAAACCTACTTAGTATATCCCTTTGGACCAAGCAAAGTTCCAGCATTAACTAAAGCAAACTAAAAAAAAACAGGGGAGAAAAGATCGAACAAGTACCCCTGTTTTGCTATTCCACCAATAAAATGGTTAGTCCTCAGGTATGTGTCGTCGTGGCCTCCAACTACCATGATTAGGATATGTCTATTTTTTTAATGCGCCATCTGGAACACCAAAGAGTCATTCTTTAAAAACAAAAAGGATGCACTAACTGTGCTTCAAAATACTTTTGAGTCATTGTTTTGAAATAGTATATATTTGCAACTGTTGCCATTTAAACCTTGATCATTATTTTCATAACTCCTGAAGAATATGTCAAATTTTCGTTAAAGAAAAGAATTTCTCAAAAATTTTCAATACTATCAGTCAACGGTAACTCTCTGAAACAGAGTTTTGTTGTTAAAAAGGACTTGCTAACATGATGACATCCCATCAGTATAGCAGTCCTTGTGGATAAATGTTCGAATTGACAGGTACAATGCCTCCTGAAATTTTCTTCTTTTGAAAAAGTAAGAGTAGAAAAATTGAGCCAGCAACAAGTCGAACTCACACCTCTGATAGTCTGATCTATGAAAGTTTCCACAGAAATGCAGAAAGCAATATGTTTGGCGTCCACATCAAGCCATTAATGGATTCCCCAGGACCAGGGAAACTACTCCCACCCGCCGCGATCACGCAGAGAAGAAAAAGGAAGATGACAGGAATGATGAGATCTCACATGTTCATGTTCCCGGTGATCCTCCGCTCCGCCTCGCGGACGCAATCGAGCACCACGGGCTTCCCGTTGTCGTCCCGGTACGCGCCCTGCGGCACACACACACACACACGCGCGCATGCAGCTCGGGATCAATCGAGAGCCCAGAGGCACGGCGGCGCCGGCCGGCCGGCCGGATGGCCGATTCATCACCGTCGAACAGGTGTGGAGGAGGAATTGAACGAGGGAGGAGGGAGGATACGTACGACGCCGACGTTTACTTTGTCCGGCGATGGATCGGCGAGGAACGCCTCGGTGACTCCGAGGATCGGGTCCTTGGCGGCCGGCTCCACGTGCCCGAACCACGACGCCATCGACCTCGCCGCCGTGGCCCCCAATCGCCGCCGCGTCACGGCACCGGTGGCTGCGGCGGCTCGTGACATCGCCATGCGCGCGCGTGGGGGACGGTGGGAGTGGGACACGGTCAACGCCACGCACGTCGGAAGAGGCGGCGCGCGGCCGGAGAAGGAGAGCTCGGCGATCGGAGACCGGAGAGAGGAGGAGAGATCGCTTGGATTCTGGGGAACTGAGTGCGCGCGGAGCACGGCGCCCACTGCGTGCGCCGTTACACTAGCGCTTTTCCTCTGTTCGCTTGCTGGGTTGTGTTTACTTGATGGTGGAGGTGAAGCGGGTGACTCGTCACGTGCCACTGCATGTGGGGTCCACAGGGGAGTTTGGGCTTTGTTTCGTTGGAACTTGGAACTCTCGAGAAGCCGCGTCTTTCTGCTCTCGTAATCCAATTTCATTTCAGTGACCTTTATTTGTGACCTCTGTAATTTTTTTGGAGGCATTTGCCCTCTGTTGATTGAGCCATGTTGGGAGGCTAATCTGGGGGTCACGGGGTCAGATTAGCGAAAGAGATAAAAGCGCACGGTTGCATACTTGCATTGCATCACAGCTGATGAATTGTATTGGATTGGCAGCCTGGCACGATCGTGTTAAAAAATGTTAGGTATGGACAACGGGCAATCTTCAAGTAGTAATCCAGCGGCAGGATTGGTTACAAGCGGCGCCCACAGAGTCGTCCAACAAAGCTCTGGGCGCACAGGAATTCACTGTTTCTTAAGACCTATAGACATCCCTAACTAATTGATGCAGCTGACGTTGTATCTGTTCTGCAAATCCAGATAACTAATCGCACAGTCATTGTAATTTTGATGCATCATTTCTCACAGTGGTGGTCTGGTGGAGTCAACAGCACCGTCAACTCGTCAAGCACTCGAGCCTGAAGTGTTACGGTAAAATTTTACAATGGTTTTCGCAAATGGACAACAACAGCGACAAAGTACTGCTAGCCGTCTAACAAAACCAGGAGCTGGCTTCTCCGCTAATTCCATGTATACTTGTATCTTCACCCTAAAAATGCACATGAATCAGAAAAGATCGTAACATATACGGATATATCCCGAAAAGAAACCAAGTTCTATCTAAATTGAGCTCCACCCCTGTTGAGCAGGAAGAGGAGGGATGCTCTGCTCATTCCTGAAGAAGTCATCAGGATCAACCATGGCCTTCACCGCCGCCAACCTCTCAAAATTGCCCTTGAAATACTTCTCCCCCCAAACCTTCCCCTTCGTGTAGCTGGTCACATTCCCCTCAATCTCATTCCTCCCAAGATCAATGTCCCTGTAGTTGGCATACCCAGTTCTTGGATTCTTCGACACGTACGGCTCCATCTCGTCATACAATCCCCTGACCCAGCTCAGATGCTTCTCCAATGTCTCTTCCCCGTGCTCGAACCAGAACGAGTAGTATTGGATGTTGTACAGGTTCCCCTCCCGGTGCGGGAACGGCGTCGCCGACGGCGAGACGCGTGCCATCTCGCCGCCGTACGGGTCGAGGATGAGTAGCCCGGCGTCGTGATCCTCCAGCCATGTCCATGTGTTCTCCCAGATGTGGATTGGGATTGGTTCTTGGACGTAGTCGGATTTGGCCTTGAAGTATCTGTCCGGCTTGGTGCCCCTGTCGAGGAGGAGCTCTAGTGGCTTGGAGCTGGAGTAGAAGGCGAAGTAGACGGTGGATTGGATCCAGGTGATCTCCTCGCAGTCGGATTCCGTCATCCCAAGCTCCGGGAATCGAGATTCCATGACGCGGACCAGGCGGCCGCACCGGCCGAGGTACAGGGACTCGAACTGCGCGTGCTTGCTCTGCACGACGACGCGGAGGTAGAGGTTTTTGGGGAGGGATGGCGAGATGTGCTGCCATTTGGTGATGAGGTCGGAGGCGGATTCGTTTCGCCGGCGGCGGATGGTGAACACGGTGACCGTCTCCGGCACGCAGACGAGCCGGAGCTTCCACGACAGCACGACGCCGAAGCTCTCGCCGCCGCCGCCACGGATGGCCCAGAAGAGATCCTCACCCATGGTGGTGCTGTTCAGGAGGCGGCCGTCGGCGTCCACGACGACCGCGTCGAGGACGTTGTCCGCGGCGAGGCCGTACCGGCGCATCAGTGAGCCGAACCCGCCGCCGCTGATGTGCCCGCCGACGCCGACTGTCGGGCAGATGCCGGCCGGGAACGCGAGCGTCCGGCTCGCGGCGCCCACCGCGTAGTAGAGCTCGCCGAGCGTGGCGCCGGAGCCGACCCACGCCACGGCGCGGTCGGCGTCGACGCGGACGTTCCGGAGCGCGGCGAGGTCGAGCACGGCGAAGCGCTCGAGGGGGTCGAGGGAGAGGTAGGA
>CM002484.1:13333175-13361936 GCA_000325765.3 Leersia perrieri
GCACCGTGGCCTGGGCGTGGCCCGCCTCGGCGGCCGCCACGATGGCGAGCGGCAGCGGCGTGGCCGGCGCGACGAAGCGGAGGTTGCGGATGGAGGAGACGAGCGTCGCGGCGTAGGACGGGGAGCCCGGGGTGTGGACAAGTTGTGGCGGGACGGCGGCGGTCTCGAGGCAGTGAAGGAACGCGTCGGCATCGCCGGCGGCGGCGGCGGCCGCGACGGCGATGCCGCTGATGCAGGGGAGAGCAAGGATGCAGAGGATGAGGACGAGTCGGCGTGATGCCGTTGCCGTCGTTGACATGTTCGATTCTACTCCGGGGGTTTCGGGTCTTCCCAACGTGTCGAACTGGAGCTAGAAGTGGTTTGTATTGTATGGGATACTGATGGGGATCCTGATTAAAGTTGATTTCTGGGATTGGTAGGATACAACGATCGAAACTTGGGAAGATGTCTCGATCTGGGCGGGGCCAGACACTCAGGATGGAACGTTAACCAATCGTCACGTGTTATATGTAATTCTAACATTTTAGACTCCGATCCTGATATCGTAAATAATTCTGTTTTATTTATTTCAAAAACATTCAATATATTTTTGATATCGATGAACTCGCGCCGATATGACAATTCGATGTGTAAGTCAGCTACCATTAGAGATGGAAAAAAGTCGAAGCACATGGTTCGGATCAGTTTGTGTCAAGTTCAACTTAGATTGTCTCGAATTTGTTGTTATAAGGGTCGAGTTTAACTAGCCTTTTAGCTCATAAGCAACCAACGCAAGATACTCGTCTAAAGATGCCCATATCTTCATATATTTATTTATGTAGTTAGCACTACCTTCGTTTTATAATATAAGGGTTTTGACTTTTTTTTTTCTTGCCATGTTTGACTATTCGTATTATTCACAAAGTTAAGAAAATGTTATATATTTTGGTTGTGACTTACTTTATCGTCTCAAAAGTACTTCAAGGCTGCGTTTGTTTGCAATATGTTTAGAGAAATGGCAAATTGGAATAGTAGTGCACGTAAAACGAGAAACATCATTAGCACTAGATTAAATGAGCATTAACTATTTTAAACTTCAAAAATGGATTAATTTGATTTTTTTAAACAACTTTCGTGTAGAATTTTTTTTTCCAAAAAACGCATCGTTTGATAGTTCGGGAAGCGTGTACACGAAAAAAGAGGGAAAAATACTGTTTGAAGTTTGCTGGCACAGTTTTTTCTGGCTACAAACGAACGCAACCTAAGCACAACTTATCTTTTTTAATATTTACACTAAATTTTTAAATAAGACGAATGGCTAAACGTTGTAACAAAAAAAGTTAAAACTCTTATATTATAAAATAGAGGAAGGACTTCTTAACTACTCCCTCTATATTACGTTTAGAATTTAAATTTGTCTTCAAACACAATCACTTCTTCGGCTATCACCTCATCTCAGTCAACAATAACATTCTCTTAATTAATTTATTCACATACTCTATCATCTCAACCAATCATTTTTTTTTACCCTCAATCTTAATTTCTTTGGAAATGACATAAGTAGTTGTAATTTGAGACATAAGAAGTAATGTTTAGTCTTTTAATCACATCAAAGCTATTTATATTTGGTGATTTCTTCAGTAGTTAGAGTTTATTACTTTGTTAATATACATGTTTAACATAATAAATTAAGAATACGTAAATTCGATATAAATAAGATATAGCATATTAACAAGTCTAACAAACCAACTCACGAGCTGAGCTGGCCTCTTGGCTCGTTCAAGTTAACGCTCACGTTCAGTATACAACTAACTCAGCAGCAAGTTTGGGGGTACATCATACATAGGCATGGGCTAGTGGAACTTTTTTTTTCTCCACAGGCAGTACGATTTTTCACTCTTATTTATTGTGTTGGGCATGGCATGATCTCTAATGTGAATATTTGATGATTGTTTTCCGAATCATGCATGTACCCTCACAAAATTGATCGGAAATATAACTATGCAATAATAATTTTCATGGCATTCTACTAACACCATTTTCACATTAATAAATATTGATATTCCTCAATATATTAGTAAGTTCAATTGCGACTAATTTAAAAATGAACAATGGGTTTACTCCCCTTTACCGAGGGCTCATTTGGAACAAAGAAAAACTCTAGAAATTTCGGATGATTTAGTTCCTATGAAAAAAAAAATCCTTATATGGTCATTTGGAATAAAGAAATAGTCCTTTTTTTTTCTGAAATTCGTATGTAATGTGTTATTTCATAGTAACTTTTGAGAAAATTAGCATTTCTCCTAAGACATGTTTTTCTGTTTCCATGACACAAAGGTGCTAAGTTTTTGTTGTGTGCAATCCAAACAATAGTTTGTAGAACTACTTTTTCATGTCTGTAACTCATATAATTGTTATGAATATCACTTGTATTCATTATAGGGGCACTAGGCCCAAATATATATAGGTACAGGTGTGGAAAAATATGCACAAAACCCCTTATACAATAGGGAAAATACTAAGAGTACAAATATATCTAACAGCCCCTCAAACTCAGGGTGGATCAAGAACACTGAGTTTGGAGAGATAAAACCTGTGCCGAGCTCTGGTCTGTGCCTGTGTGAATAAATCAGCCAACTGAATCTCTGAGGGCACATATCGAGGAGCAATAATGCCATCCTATACCTGTGCTCGTGTATAAAAGGCATCAACACCAACATATTTACTAAGTTCATGCTTCACAGGATCAAGAGCCATACTAATAGCACCTGTACTATCAGACAAAAGAGGAGTCGGCGTAGAAACCGAAACACCAAAATCCTCAAGCAACCACCGTAACCAAGTAACCTCTGCCGTCACAAGAGCCATAGCACGCAACTCAGCCTCTGCACTCGAACGAGAAACTGCTGTCTGCTTCTTAGTTTTCCAAGAAATGAGAGAACCACCAAGAAACACACAAAAAGCAGAGAGAGATCGACGATCAGAGGAATCACTAGCCCATGTAGCATCACAATAGGCCTGGAGCTGTAAAGAGCTAGAGCGAGGAAAGAACAAGCGACGAGCCATAGTCCCACGAAGATAACGTAGAACACGAAGCAAGTGAGTATAGTAAAGTTGGGTAGGAGCTGAAACAAACTGACTCAGAATATGTACAGAATGCGAGATATCAGGACGAGTAACACTAAGATAAACAAGACTACCCACAATATGACGATAGCGAGTAGGATCAGAGAGAGGAGCACCATCAAAGGCAGAAAGGTAAATGTTAAGCTCCAGGGAGTCTTCACTGTGCGATGATCAGTGAGAGCAGCACGATCAAGAAGATCATGGATGTACTTCTCTTGGGACAAATAGAATCCCTCAGGTGTAGAGGAAATCTCAATCCCAAGAAAGTAACGAAGAGGACCAAGATCAGATATCAAAAACTGCTCACTAAGACGCTCCTTCACAAAAGCGATATACTCAGGATCATCGCCCGTAATGATCATATCATCAACATAAAGAAGAAGAAGAGTCCGACCAAGAGGAGAAGTGTGAACAAAAAGCGCAGGATCATGATTACTGGCAGAAAAACCAGCAGCAGTGATCACAGATGCAAAACGATGAAACCAAGTACGAGGAGCTTGCTTAAGACCATAAAGTGAGCGGCAAAGAGGACAAACCATACCCTCAGGAATAGAATACCCAGGTGGAGGACGCATATACACCTCCTCATGCAACTCACCATTAAGAAAGGCATTCTTGACATCAAGCTGAGAGATGGACCACTCACGAATAGAAGCCACAGCAAGAAGAGTGCGAACAGTGGTCATATGAGCAACAGGTGCAAAAGTCTCATCATAGTCACGACCATACTCCTGTTGAAAACCACGAGCCACCAACCGAGCCTTATAACGCTCAAGAGAACCATCAGAACGAGTCTTGACCTTATAGACCCACTTACAAGTGATAGGACGAACATGAGCAGGAAGAGGAACCAGATCCCACGTACCAGTGCGCTCAAGCGCAACGAGCTCCTCAGCCATAGCAAGCTGCCACTCCTGATGAAGAATAGCATCACGATAAGAGGTAGGTTCAGAAAGAACAGTGGCAGAATAAGCAGAAGGAGAATAAACATCAGGAGGTCGACGAGTACGAGTAGAACGCCTGAGAAAATGCTCCGGTGAAGAATCCTCAGAGGAAGATGCGTTAGGCGAAGAAGATGGCACATCCAGAGAGGAAGGCTCATCAGAAGATGAAGGAGCATCAGAGGAAGACGAAACACGACGAACATAGACCTGTGTCAAAGGCGGCATCGAAAAACAGTCTACAGAAGGAGGACTTGAAGAAGGAGCTGACGAAGGATGCTCCGTAGGAGAAGGGGCCAACGAAGAAGGCACCTTATAAGAACTAACAGTTGAAGCATCGGGTAAAATCAAGAATGACAGAGGATCAACTAAAGATGTAGAAGGTGTATCCGAAGATGGATGAGGATAGTAAAGACATGACTCATCGAAAACAACATCCCTAGAAATCCGCATCCAACGACCAACAGGATCCCAACAACGATAGCCCTTATGCTCAGCACTATATCTGAGAAAACACACTCAACCGAGTGAGCAGACAACTTGGTGCGTTCACGAGGCGCAAGAAGCACATAGCACACACAGCCAAAAAGACGAAGGCTGGAATAATTAGGCAACTTGTTGCAAAGACGCTCATAAGGAATTCCTCCATGAAGAGCTGATGAGGGTTGAATATTGACCAAATAATTGGCAGTAGAAACAGCCTCAGCCCAGAAATGAGGAGGAACACAAGAAGCGAGCAAAAGAGCACGAGCAGTCTCAAGAAGATGACGATGCTTACGCTCAGCAATGCCATTCTGAGCATGAGCACCAGGACAAGAAAACTGAGCAAGAGTGCCATGATCAGAAAGAACTTGATGAAGAGCTACAGAAAGATATTCTCCTGCAGAGTCAGGACGAAAAACACGAATAGATGTGTTAAAATGAGTGCGAATCATAGCAGTAAAATTCTTATAGATAGATAAAACCTCACTATGATGTTTCATAAAGTAAATCCAGGTGTGGCGAGAAAAATCATCTATAAAAATTATATAATATCGATGCCCCCTGTAGAAACAAAGGGAGCAGGACCTCATACATTTGAATGAACAAGATCAAAAGGACGCTGAGACACAGACTCACTAGAATAATAGGGAAGATGTAGTTGGTTGCCCAACCGACATCCCTGACACTGATGTAAAGACTCATGACCTGAAACAGACCCTAAAAGACCACGACGAATCATAGCGGACAAGCGAGAGCCACAAATATGACCCAACCAATGATGCCACTGAGCAAAGGACGAAGTGGACGATGCAGCAAGAACCGAGCCAACAAGACTAGCAGACGCAGCGGAAGGAAGTCAAGTTCCCAGAGACGCTGTGAATCACGGCGCCGAGGGCCAGTGCCAACCAACTGACCCGTGCAACGATCCTGAATATAACAAAAATCAGGGTCAAGAATCACACGACAATCATGATCAGTAAGTTGACCGGCTGACATGAGCTGCATGGTTAGATCAGGTACACAAGAAACATTAGGAACAGAGAAAGAGTCAGATAAAAGAGAACCCTGCCCTACAATAGAAAGAGGAGAACCATCGGCAGTATGAACAAAACATGAACAAGAGGAAGGAACCATGGAAGAGAGACAAGTGCGATATGGAGTCATATGAAAAGAAGCACCAGAGTCAAGAATCCAAGGATCAGTATCTGGAGTAGAAGGGGGGATAATCCCACATTGGAAGACTTAGAAGCAGCAGCAGAACCTGACGGTGCAGAGGACCGAGTCACAGAACCAGTAGCTCCTGGTGGCGAAGAGGCGGCAAGGCGACTGAGTAACTTGATGATCTCTTGTGTCTCAGAACCAGTAGAACTCCTCTGAGATCCTCCAGTACTAGAACTATCAGTACGCTGTGAAGACTGACGAGCACGAGCACGAGCCTGTTCCTTCTTCTTCCTGAAACAATAAGCTTCCACATGGCCATCTTTACCACAATGATAGCAATGAAGACCAGTACGGCGACTCCCAGACGAAGGCGGCGTAGAAGAAGGCACCATTGGAGGAGCAGCAGCTGGAGATGAAGAAGAACGAGCAGCCAAAACCGAAGAAGTCTGTAACAAACCAGCCTCACGAAGACGAATCTCCTCATTACGAACCTCAGCAAGAGCATCCATCAAAGAGACACAAGGGTGACGAGCAAGCAGCTGAGCACGAAGAGGCTCAAACTCATCACGAAGCCGAGTCAGGAAATCATAAGTACGACGAAGTTCTAGGGCTTTCTTCTGACTCAAGCAGGACTGACAGGTGCTAGGAGACAACTGAGGACCAAGAGTGTCAAGCTGACGCCAAATAGTAGAAATCTGACCATAGAAATCATCAACTGTGCCGTCACCCTGTCGAACAAGCTGCTCCTGACGTATGGCAGCAAGGAAGGTGGACAATCCAGAAGGCTCATAACACTCACGAAAAAAAGCCCACATCTGATGTGCATAATCAAACTCAACAATATCTACAGAAAAATGATTGTCCATGCTAGCAACAAGAATAGAAGCAGCTCGAGCATCCTCATCAATCCAGGCCCTGTATGCAGCATACTGTGACTCAAAAGAAGACATGTGATCATCAAAATCCGACTGCAACTGCACCACACGAGCATCATAAGTAGCAAGCGACCTGTCAAACTCCTCCTTCTCTGCATCAGTAGTTGTCGCTGAAAGAACAGGCTGAACTAGAAACACAGGCTGTGTAGGAGCAGTCGGACGGGGCGGACAAGGCAGCTCACCAGTAAGTAACTCCCAAAGACGCAAACCACGCATATGAATCCGAAGACGAGGAACCCAGTCACGATAATTAGTGCCATTGAACAGCACCGGACAACGAAGAAGGGAAACACCTCCAGAAGAAGACGAAGGAACCATATCGACGGCGAGAGCGCAAGGGAAAAGCGGCGCAAGCAGCAGTTTTTTGTATATTTAGAGTACCCTACCGGTCCTGGAAAAATAAAAACGACCAACAAGTCGCAGACATACCAGAACAGAGACGGTAGTGCTCCTTTTTTTTTTACTTCAAGTCAACACAGACCGCTGGACCGGACAGCCAACAGCCCGAGCTCCCAAGGAGGAACAGACGAGTGGCGGCCACGGCGGAGACCACCGAGCGGCGGCGGCCCCCTAGTGATGGAGGCGGCCTCCAAGCGGACGGACGACGGTGGCGACGGCCGAGTGGACGGACGACGGTGGCGGCCTCCAGACAGACGAATCGGCGACGGCCGCGGGGCAAATCAGGGGTGGCGACGACGGATCAGGGAGCGGCGACGGCGGATCTGGGACGACGACGACGAATCGACGGCGGCATCAACAGATCAGGCGCCGTCGTCAACAGATCGAGCGGCGGCGTGAAAAGATCGGCGTCGACGGGGAGAGCGGCGCCGGCGACGACGGGGAGCGGCGCCAAAGACGACGGGGAGAGCGGCGCCGGCGACGGGAAAACGCCGGCGACGAGGGTAGTGCACGCAAGTGCGGTCGTGCAGTGGATAAAAAAATCCATAATTTTGCTCTGATACCATGTTATGAATAGCACTTGTATTCATTATAGGGACACTAGGCCCAAATATATATAGGTACAGGTGTGGGAAAATATGCATAAAACCCCTTATACAATGAAATACTAAGAGTACAAATATATCTAACAATAATAGAATAATGGGCATGTCACTCTATTTCATACACCAAGGTCATAATGTTTTAATTTCATTTCACACATAGCCATGGACTTCAACATCATACATCAAGCCATCGAGGTAAACAAGTCATGGACTTCCACATATAACAATTAACAAGCCATCGAGGTAAACAAGTCATGGACTTCACAAAGAACGTCAAAAGTTGCACAAGGCAGCTCGATCGAAAATGATGTTTATTGCGAGTTTGGTACTATACGAATGATTTTGTTAGAATCAAGTGTTTTTTTTTTTGGCCTGGGTGCGTTGTTGGGAATAGCTGCAGTGCTATGTTTCTCTTTTTTCCTTTTGCAAGCAAGTTCACTGTTGTTGCAACTCTAAATTTTACTCATTCCATCCCAAATTAGTTAACGTTTTAAATTTTTATTTGTAACGTTTGATCATTAGTATTTCTAAAAATATTAACACAAATATAAAAATGATTTTCATGGTTAAATCATTTGATAATAACGCAAGTCACAAAAATAATGGATAATATTTTTATAATTTTTTGAATAAGACAAATGGTCAAACGTTACAAATAAAAATTAAAACGTCAAGTATTTTACTAAGGAGGAAGTATTTCACATTGCGTATATGTTGTTTGCTGTGTATAACGGTGTGAACTCTGAATTCCACTTATACTCTTTTGCATTTTTGAACATATGGTTGTAGCAATCTAGCACCAACATGGGCACATGGCTGGAGGCTGGAGAGCGATTCTAATTTGGAAATGGTGGAATGCTCTGCTCGTTCTTGAAGTTGTTGTCAGAATCCACCTTGGCCTTCACCTTGGCGAGCCTCTCAAAGTTGCCCTTGAAGTACGCTTCCCCCCAAACCCTCGCTTTCTCATAGCTCGTCACGCCGTCGCCATCGTAGTTCACGCCGAGGTCCAAGTCCCTGTAGTTAACGTAAGCGCCCCTGGGGTTCTTGGACACGTATGGCTCCATCTCCCTGTAAATCCCTCTTACCCATCCCATATGCTTCTCCGCCGCAGCCGTCCCACTCTCTGACCAGAACCCGTAGTACTGGATGTTGTACAGCGCCTGCCTGTGCGGGAACGGCGTCGCCGCCGGCGAGAATCCGGCCATCTTGCCGCCGTACGGGTCGAGGATGAGCAGCCCGGCGCCGTCTTTGAGGAGCCAGCTCCATGTGTTCTCCCACACGTGGCTGGGGATCGGTTCGTGCACGTAGTCGGACTTGGCCTTGAAGCTTCTGTCCGGCTTGGTGGGTCCCCTGTCCAGGAGCATCTCCACTGGCTTCCCCGTGCCGTAGAACGCGAAGTAGAGCACAGATTGGATCCACGTCATCTCGATGCAGTCTTTTGCTTTCACGCCGAGCTCCGGGAAGTTCGTGGTCATTGCGGCGACGAGGCCGGCGTGAGGGCCGAGGTACAGGGACTCGAACTGCGCTTCCTGGTTCTGCACGACGACGCGGAGGAACACGTCGTTTGGGAGGGAGGGTGAAACTGTTTGCCACTTGGTGAGGAGATCGGTGGCGGAATATTGGTTTCTTGGGCGGTGGACGGTGAAAACTGTGACCGTCTCCGGCACAGGCACGAGACGGATCTTCCACGACACGACGATGCCGAAGTTCCCGCCGCCGCCGCCACGGATGGCCCAGAAAAGGTCCTCCCCCATGGCGGCCCTGTCGAGGAGGTCGCCTTTGGCGTTTACCAGCTTGGCGTCGAGGACGAGGTCGGCGGCGAGGCCGTGCTTCCGCAGCATGAGGCCGAACCCTCCGCCGCTGAGGAACCCACCGACGCCCACCGTCGGGCCGACGCTGCCGGGGAACCCGAGACGGGAGCTCGATTTGGCGATGGCGTAGTACACCTCGCCGAGCGTCGCGCCGGAGCCAACCCACGCCGTTCTGCCGCTCACGTCGACGTGGACAGCGCGGAGCTCGCCGCCCGCCATGTCGACGACGGCGAAGCTGGCGCCGCGGGACGCGTCGAGCACGGAGCGGTAGGAAAGGCCCTCGTAGTCGTGGCCGCCGCTGCGGGAGCGGACGGTCACGCCATGGCGCGCTCCGCAGCGCACGGCGGCCTGGACGTGCGTGGCGTCGGTGGCTTCGACGATCGCGACCGGCGTCGGTGTGGATGGCGTGTCGAAGAGGAGATTCTTGATGGACGACTCGAGCACGGACTGGTACGACCGGGACGCGTGCGTGTAGACGACGCCGGGAGGGAGGCTCACGGCGAGGCAGTCTAGGAAGCCAGCGGTCTGGTTCGCCGGAGCGGCTGCAGCTGCGGCGTCCATCGGCACGCGGTGCAAGAAGCAAATGCATGTCGCAAGCAGCGCAAAGTAGAAGCTCATGGGCGTCGTTGTCATCTTGTAGTGGCAGCTCAACTCACTAGCTTACCTTTGCTTGAAGTTGAAGGGCATGCATGCTGTTATATTTTGTTAGCTATTTATAATTTGTTTCGATATGTGGAAGTCATGAGCTGCTGCTAAACAGAATCGAGTCAGAATCAGAGGGCGTATTATGTGGTTTGGTTTTGCTTCTAGAAACGTTACAAATTAATTGGCAAAAAACCTAGAAATTGCACTGGTGTGGATCAGGTTTTGTGTGTTGCCATCCGGCAAGCCAGAATGGTATTCTATGACTCAGGGCCGGTCAGCGAAAACTTTTCTTGAATCACAATATTCTTCATTGATTTCCAGTCAAAGCAAAAATTGATTTAAAATACCATTTTGCTTATTGTTTTGTACTTCTAAAACAAGTTGAGATATGAACCACAGAATGCAATATGGATAAACCATAAAACTGTTAATCCATATTTTCATGTAGACTACTTGCTGACCATGTTATATCGTCATGCATGGACAGTGGTTCACACGGACACTATATATGCCCGCCCAGCGGAGAACACGAGAGTGAGTGTTCGTTGTGTATTTTCCGGCCAGATCGGCGAGACTATACAGAAGCCGGCTCTTTGGCTACATTAATTACGCCATACAGCTACAGCCTACAGTGGAGATAAAGACGTTTCATATACATTGTTTAATCATATCCGTGCATTGCCGCGGTGCACGTCGTCCCTACGTCGCCTGTTAAGGAGTGGATAAGGGATATATGGGTGGGTGGCTGTGTTTTTATACTAGGCTTAGAGTAAACCCAGCAAAACCTCCATCCGGAACGCAATCCCGAAAATAATAGTTAGGGTAGAAAAATCTGCTCCAGCAGAACCTCCATCACGTACGTCAAAAATAGCGTGGTGTTTCTTTCTCCTCACGCCATCCAGCAACTGACTGCGTCCGCGTTGAGTAACCACCCCCATTCGGATCAAAGTGCTAGCAAAGAGGTAGGAGGCATACCAGAATTTGGTTTTGGAGGTGGGAACAACTCGTCGGCAGCTGGCCGGATTTGGAGGTGGAGGGGGAGGCCGGCCAGATCTAGAGGTGAAGGGGAGACTCGGCCTGCGCCGCTCCCATCTGGCCGCCGCTCGCCCGCGCCTTGTCCACTCGACCGTCGCTCGGACCGGGTCTGCTCCGGTCGTCGCTTGCCCTCGCCGGATCCACCCAGTCGCTGCTTGCCCTTGCCGGGTCCGCCCTAGGCGTGGAGGGCAGCCAGATTTGGAGGTGGAGGGGAGGCCCCCACCAGGGTTTTAAATATCGATATTAAAAAAAATATTGGGGGGCACCGATATTTGAGAATATCGGATATATCGGAAATATATCGGTGATACAGAAAAACATTTGGCCAAAATTTATAATAAAAAATAAATTTGTTTAAAATCAGATAAATTGTGTTTGGACCATTAAGTAACAAATATATAATCAATAATTAAGATCATATCATAATCTTGTACCATATGCATAATATATTGCATTGGATAAGATTAAAACATGTATAATTTGAAAAATGATCAAAATTAAAAAATTAGCTGATATTTTTGACGGATATTGAATTATATCGGACCCCACCGATATATGGGAATATCGGATATATCGACCGATATATCAGCGATATTGCAAACCCTGGCCCCCACTCGCCCTCGCTGAGTTCGCCCTAGTGCGGAGGCCGGTCGGATTTGGAGGTCAAGTGGAGGCCGCCGTTCGCCCTCGCTGGGTCTGCCCCTAGGCTCTGCTTGCCCGTGCCGTGTCTGCCACGGCCACCTCCGCGTCGGGACCTGCTTGCGCCTCTGCTCTCCGGCCCAACACCGGCCGAGGGTGCCAATGTTCAGGCAGTCAGCGCTGCTCCGTCCGCTCGTGGTGCCGCTCATGGATGTTGAAGAAAAGAGAAGAAAGAGATAGAGCAGAGAGAGGGGAAGGGGATAGACTAGAAGAATGGGAGAAGCTTTTTTTTTTAAAATCTTGCTACTACACAGTTCTTCTTCTTGATTTTTTAATCTAGCTAGTACCTTTTTTTTTCTTGTAGCGGTATGTTGTTTTTGTTGGGTTTTTTTTTCTGAAGATTTTTCCTGCACTTGTGTAAATATGTTGCTGTGATGTGCTCCTGCTATGTGAAAAAATAAATAGCTTTGTTGGTTTGTTGGACAGTTGAAGGATACTATTAAAAAATATATGGATGATGTAGTATAGATGATTTGTTGGAGTATAGAGATATATAGAGAAGGAATTTTTTTTGGATGGTCATGTAAATGGTCATATGGAGGATCATATATGGATGAGCTGCTGGGAATGCTCTTATATGTGATGTTTGTGTATAACAGAAGTGCCACTCAATTTACTCAACTAGTTTGAGGTGGGGATTATATGTTAGTCATTTGTGTCAAGGTTATAGATTAGACATATCTCATATCCTATGATACATGGAATATACAAATATGGTATAGCTTCACGTATACGACATGTTTCTGTAGTCAACAAGGAATCTCAAAAGATATTAAGGAAAAATCCTCATGGGCCTGGCGACTATAGAGTCCAACTAGGAGAGAACTAGCTCTTTCCGGTATCGTGTAGAGTTCTATACCTCTAGTCATGTGTTGGTTTTGCTTGTTCAAACGTCTAGGTCTCAGAAATGCCATCGATAAATGCAAATTCCTAGAATTACCTTCATACAAGCAACTTTATCCCAGAAATGACATCACAGCAAGGGTTCCATTAGAATTTCTCTGTTAAGTGCTATATGATGAACAATGTATTTAATGGCGTGGTTGGACAAAGAATACGCCGTTCCACTCTCATGTCGTTAAATGCACTGTTTCTATATTATTTAATGAAAAAATGCTATCAGAATCCTAACGGTGAAGATATTTCGTTTGTACAATGGTATTTTTGGGAACTAGTATTTGTCGATGGCATTTCTGAGACTTGGGTATTTGTCAATGATATTTTTTAGATTCTCTCTATAAAGAATGTAGTACAACACGGACTACTATTCTCCCATCTTTGTCATCCCAGTGCTGCTCCTCCCTTCCCCTGCGATTTGCCATCACCTTCAGTCTCGCACACCCCACGACGAATGTGGTCAAATGACCATGGGTGATGGGTAGCCCCAGTTGTATGCGTTGGTTTTGCTTATTGATTCAAAGAAACAATATATAGGGTTTAGGGTAGAGATGGCAACGAAAAATTCTCTAATAGGGGTCATCCGTATATCTTATTCTCATGAAATATTAATTTTCCCGTCCCCGTTCCCACAGAATATGATGGTGTTGGGTGAAGATTCAGGGACTAACTATAAATGTGTCGACAGATTTCTTTGTGAATATCAGTCAGTTTTGTGTATAAATTTTCGCTTGAGTGGATCGAGTCCGGACGTGAATCCATCCTTAATGAGCTTTATTATCCATCAAGTTCACTGCGTGCACAAGCGTTTAATGAAGTACTGATGCATATCATTGATGGTATCAACGTAAAAAGTACAAGACCGGTTCACGACACGGCCCCACAAGAGCCTAGCTTAACTAGTTCTCGCATGAACTCAAAAGTTGGGGTTAAGCACCAAGCCCACCAACGATAAACTGATCGCTAAGAAAAGCAATCTGTCTCTGGAAGACCATACGAACGTGCATTTGTGCGCTAGTCAAATTGTTTGGATATGGATGAGAACACTAGTTCATTTGTTGATGCTCATTCCGTTACTTTCAGCTGCTTTTTGAATAAAATATCTTTCAGCTTAACTACTTGAATTTGACTATTTTGTCAAGGTTTTCGCATCCATTCTTATCCGATGTTTTCTTCCCTTTCCCTTCGGGAGGAGCATCATGATCGAGCCAACCAGAGCTAGGCTTTGATTCGTGATAGAAGCCTAGAAAATGACTGGCGGATAGTAGCAAATAAGGGTGTGTTTGGTTAGCTGGTTTTTCCCCAGCCGAGCTCGCCAGATACAAGCTCCGCTTGATTGGTTGTCTGGAGTCACGAATGGACCTGGCCCGAGCAGTGCAAAAGGAGCTTCCCAGCCTGGCTCCTGAGATACGCACATTTTCTTCGTTTCCTCAGGGCCTGGCTGACGCGGTGCACTGGCGAGCGCATGCAAGAGGGCAAAAGCGGCTGGCGCTTTCACCATCTAGGTAACCAATCATATTCTTCCACAGGCCAAGCCGGATGAGAACGGCAACCAAACACAGCCTCGTAGCATCTGATAAACCTGGCTATAGTTAGGGCCTGTATCCCACAAGCGAACCAGGCTAAGCCTACTTGTTTGAGGCCTGGAGGGCTGGGCTAGCTTTTCCTATCTTGGCCCATCACTCTGTGGTGGGCTTCTCATTGGTATCATAAGGGCCTATTTGTTTTGGTTGAAAAACGAAGGATTTGAATTTGAAAAGAATTATTCCTATGAGCGTAATTTGTTTCATAGGATTGAGGTGTAAGAGAAACAAATAAAATTTTTCTTTTCTACAAGTTGAAGAGATAAAACATAGGAATTTTTCCTTCTACTCAAACCTCATAGAATAATTCATATAAATTAGTGTGTCCACGCATTTCTATTCCTCCATATTTTTTATTCCTATGAATTAGAATTCCTCCAAAAAGATAGTCATAGCTCTTTGTTATAAGCATGTTAACAAGCTAAAGAAGCCGCTATATTGGAAACTACAAACAATCTAATATTGCCTGTATTTCCATGCTGTTGCAAATTATATGTTTGTGCCTTTTGTTATTTCAGTCATTTAAACCCACATAACTAATAATTGGTGATACACCTGGCGGAATTAGAATTTATTCAAACATAGGGATGAGCTAGTGTATTTTTCATAATGTTGAATTTTTGCTTCATTATATTTGATATTTCTGAAGTGGAACTTTAGACTTAGGGGTAGGGCTATAGGCCTAGCCCCTAGCTGTCTTACCTTTGATTCTGCCCCTACCCGTGAAAATAGATAGTTTTTAAATGTTTAACAAAGCCTCTTAATAATATCCTTTTTGAATAACCTGAAGTATATATATAGTTTAAATAAATATTTATAATATTCTAGCATGCATATTGCAATGACAGCCATTGTATTTTTGAAAAAACAGAAACCCTAATAATTTCCCCTTGTCCTATGCATATTGTACATAGGATATGATCGCAATATGAACAGTAAAAGGTAGTGGTTTTGTACTTGATGCTGCATCAGAGCCTAAGACGCAGGGTCATGGGGACTGGGGCCAGGCTGTTCAAGTCTGGGTTCAGGTAGCGCAGGCCAAGGTTGTTGAATTGTGATTCAAATCCAGTACACTATTTGACAAGACGGTCAACTTGGGCCGGAGCGCAGCTCTGATTATGACCCATGTAGGGTTCCACCGATATATATACTTCTTGTAAGTTGTTGTTCGGCGTTGTAACCTCACTCCGATCCGATATAGTGAAGACTTTTGCTGGCTCGCGCCCGTGGTTTTTTCTCTTCCATCTTGAGAGGGTTTTTCACGTTAAAATCCTGTGTCTTCTATGATTGATCTTTGTTCTTCATCTTGTTTATGTCTATCGTCCTATAATAAAGGTATGGTTCAGTAACCATGCAAGTGGCTTCTTTTAGTGATGAAATTTATCATGGCATTTGCTTTTAAATAAGCTAGAGCCAATTATCATATAAGTTCGGTTCAAATTATTGTGAATTACAAAATTATAAAGTACAGCTCGTTTAATAACAATACAAATACTTAGAACACCAACAAAATAGAGATAACACCTATTGCTACATGTGTATGTATAGTTGACAAAAATATGCATAAAACTGCCGTTTGAATGCTATGACTTTCAAGTTGTATGTAGTATTTGCCTTCCTCAAACCAGGAAATATATTCTTTGCAATGCATGGATGGCTGATTGTTGAACTGCCAATGAAACTTTTTATATATATAAACTGTGACATGTTTATAGCATCATAGACAATAGTCGATCCATCAAATACCTTACATTTATTTAACTTGTTTGCATTATATTAATTACCACAATGTGTGAAAGTGCTCGTCATATTTTATTCTACGAAAAGGTTATACGTAATAAAATATTATAAAAATCTTGCGAATGATGATGTGACATGCTCGTATATTTTTTTAACTCTTGTTTAGTTAAATGAAATAGGTGAAAATTTTTATATTACTAAAAAATTAAGTAAAAGTTGAAAACTTTTATATTACTAAAAAATTAAGTAAATTTCGACAAGTAAATTCTTGAGTAATAGTATAGTGTAGGCTACACTATTCAAACTTAGGCAGTTGCACCTCGCAACCCTATTAGCTCATTCCAGCACGCGCGCATGCTAAATTTATGCACGTTCAGAATAGAATAAGACCGAGTGGCTAGTTGGCCACAAGCCCACATGGTTTTTTGTTCACTTGCAAGGCTGGTCGGTACATTGAGAACGTTGCTCCAGGCTCCCTGACATTCACGAGCTAGATTTAGCATAAACCGCAGCACTCGCCGCGCACGGCTTCACTCGATTCGTCCGAACGACAACAGGCAGTTTCCATGTATTATAGTGTTGACACATATGCTTCAGAGAGAAAATATATAAAAAAGAAGAAAACTAGAGACTTCTAGTGCATGTCTTATACAAACTCTTCT
The DNA here is from genome assembly GCA_000325765.3 of Leersia perrieri. Classification (NCBI taxonomy): domain Eukaryota; kingdom Viridiplantae; phylum Streptophyta; class Magnoliopsida; order Poales; family Poaceae; genus Leersia; species Leersia perrieri. Next base: position 13,349,877 of record CM002484.1, read on the forward strand.
TTAAAACTTGTAGATGGACCATATACACGAGGTTTAAAAGAGTAGAGCAATTGTATAGTACTTAATTAGGTATCGAGAGATACCAAAATTCTAGTGTAAAATTTAATATCTCTTACTACTTAAGGGCTGAGGTACCGAATTTACATCAAAAAATTATCTTCTTAAGAACTGTAAAACAAGGTATTTAAGATGTCTCTTGATACCTCAGATATCAAATTTATACTTAAAAAATAGCTTAAAAAATAGGGGAAAATTCAAATACACCCGTACAAGTCACTAGCCTTTCCATTCGTCTCCCTACAACTTAATTTCATACATAAACCCCATATAAGTCAATTTATCTTCCACTTTCCCACCTATACTAAATCTTTTTGCTATTTTTTTGGTTATGCATGCAATTCACCATGCCTCGTCGGCCTCCAATATATCGCTACGGCAGTGAAGTTGCCCCCGACTACCACAGATGCAAAATCATACTTTTTTATCCATGTTTTGTGTCTACTCAAGCTGTTTACCCTTGAAACTCTAACGGGATACACATGTAGCAAAGTAACACACACTTTTTTTATGAAATGGTAGGGACAATTTTGCTACTAACTGAACATGTCAGAGTCCCTCGAGGCATAAGAAAATTGAGGAAACCATGAAAAAACGTGAAAAAAACTTAATAGATGTGTGAATTTGGAAGAGAAATTGATTTGTAGGAGGATTTATGGACGAAATTAAGTTATAGGGGTGAGAGTGAAAGGACAAACAACTTGAGAGGGATATTTGGATTTTCCAAAAAAAAAAGTATTTCTCAGTTTCTTCTCAACTACTGTAAAATTACTCAAAAACTATTTTCTGCCGCAGTCCAGCGGTACAACGTTTGACCGCGACACTCCCACCAACCCATCAGCCCACCACGCGCGTTTTCCCAAGCCGTTGTTGCAAGTTGCACCGTCACACACCGGCTATATAAACAACCGATGTCATCGTACCGTGTCATCAAATCATCACTCAACACTCATCAGTGAACGTAGTAGAGTAGAGTGGCGAAAATGGCCGTGTCGAGAAGAAGTTTAGCGATCGTGCTCGCCGTATGCTGCTGCTACGCGGCGGCCGTCTCCCCACTGTCCTCCGCCGACTCCACCGGCGATTTCCTCAAGTGCCTCGCGGCGGGTGGACTGCCTAGCCAGCTCGTCGTCCCGTGGGGCTCCTCGTCGTCGGTGTTCACGTCGATACGTGAGGAACCCGAGGTTCCTCGCGCCAGGCACGGTGCAGCCGATCTGCGTCGTGACGGCCACCAACGCGTCCCACGTCCAGGCCGCCGTGCTGTGCGGCCGTCGCTACAACATCCGCATCCGCGTGCGCAGCGGCGGGCACGATTACGAGGGCCTCTCGTACCGGTCTGTGCGCCCCGAGGCGTTCGCTGTGGTCGACCTCGCCAGCCTCCGCGCGGTGCGCATCAACCGCCGCGCGGCCACCGCGTGGGTGGACTCCGGCGCGACGGTCGGGGAGCTCTCCTACGCCGTCGCCAAGGCGGATCCCGGGCTCGCGTTCCCCGCTGGCCTGTGCCCGACCATCGGCATCGGCGGGCATTTCAGCGGCGGTGGGATCGGCATGATGACGCGCAAGTACGGCCTTTCCGTGGACAATGTCCTCGACGCCGTCGTCGTCGACGCCAACGGGAGGCTCCTTGACAAGAAGGCCATGGGGAGGGACCACTTCTGGGCCATCCGTGGCGGCGGCGGCGGGAACTTCGGGATCGTGCTGTCGTGGAAGGTGAGGCTCGTGGCGATCCCACGGACAGTGTCGGTGTTCAACATCCGGAAGACCATCGACCAGGGCGCCGTCGATCTTGTCACCAAATGGCAAATGCTCGCGCCGGCTCTCCCCGACGAGCTCACAATCCGGGCGGTCGTGCAGAGCAAGCAAGCTCTGTTCCAGGCGCTGCACCTCGGCACGTGCAACCAGCTCCTGCCGGTGATGAGCTCGAAGTTCCCGGAGCTCGGCGTGACGCGTGCCGACTGCCGGGAGATGAGCTGGTTGGAATCCACGCTGTACATCAACTCCGGCGGCACCGTCACCACGCCGGTGGAGGATCTTCTGAACAGGACGACCAGCCTGGGCGTCTTCACCAAGAACAAATCTGACTACGTCAAGAAGGCCATCTCGAAGGCCTCGTGGGAGAAGATCTTCCCGTGGTTCGACGCTGCCGGCGCTGGGATCATCATCATGGAGCCTCAAGGCGGGAGAGTCGCCGCCATCGCCGACGGCGACACGCCGTACCCGCACCGTGTCGGCGTCCTCTACAACATCCAGTACATGTCGTTCTGGATGGACACGGCCGCGGTGCCGGACTGGATCAGGAACTTTTACAGGTTCATGGAGCCGCACGTGAGCAGCAACCCGAGGGCGGCGTACGTGAACTACCGTGACCTGGACATTGGCGAGAACGCGGTGGTGCTCGGAGGCGTGACGAGCTACGAGAGCAGCAGGGTGTGGGGCGAGAAATACTTCGGCGCGGCCAACTTCCGGAGGCTAGCGCTAACAAAGGGGAAGGTGGACGCCAGCAACTACTTTCGGAACGAGCAGAGCGTGCCGCCGCTTGTCACCACCAAGTGACCGATCAAGAGTTGATCTGAGTAGCTAGCAATAGCTAGCACGTGGCTGATGTTTATTGTGCTCGTTGGTGCATGCGTGTCTGATAGCTGCTAATTTATTCGCATTATTTGTTTTTAGTCTCTGTTTGTTTCAGATTTGGTAAAAAAATTATGTAATTTTAAGTTACAAATTTTATTTTTTAAGAAGAATGCTAGAATAAATTTTATATGCCTATCTTTATAATGTACTGGATGACTATTTTGCTTGTGGATGACTGTCTGGAAGTGAACTTTTATACACGTAAGAACCTACAGCAGCTAGCAAGTCACACTGCCTGTTTGGTTTGAGGCTAAAATTAGGTTTGTCAAAATTTTGGCAGCTAAAACAGGATTCTCTATTTCCCCGCAATAAAACAAAAAATAAATAGGACTCTCGACTATTTAGATTTAGACCAAATTTGGGCAGTACCTTATAGCTATGAAACAAATATCACTCTTAAATTTAGGCAAGTCATATTTTGATCATAGACCAAATACAATTTGACCTTATCAAAATTTATCAATGTCAAAATTTGACATCACCAAAAATTAGAGGTCAAGGCCTCAAACCAAACTGGCCCATAGGCCATAAAGACAACAATACCCAAGCTGCATTTTCTCCCGCCGGTTTCATCGATCACCAGATTTTTGGTGTGATTGATCTTGCTGCAAGTTCAGTGTACTCCAGATACGTGCGGTCATTTGGGAGTGAGGAAGGGGCCATGAGTCCATGACTAGCAACGACACTGTTACAGCCCAAACTACACGGCCTAGGAGATCTAGGCAGCCCAACCAACGGTACGATCCGGAGTGGAGTCGGAGAATGTTCGTTGTGTTTGGACTTTGGAGAGGGGTTATCGTATCCAAAGAAAGTTGTTAGTAGTATAATTGAACCAAACCGAACACGGCTAATCGCCTTCTCACAACTCCCTCTGTTCTTCCTTCTTCTTCCCCAGGTTAATATTACTTCCTAATCTCCATTTCTCTGCCAGTAGATCGGGAAACGTAACACAGACTTTTCCGTAACAATGCAAAATGCAGAGAATAAAGTGTCCCCTGTAAGCCCAATCTTGAGAAGCGGAGCAACAACAGACGAAGCTGATGCAACGAGCAGGTAGTAAGCACATTGAGAATTAACACGGTGAGTACTGAGTAGGTGACTAGCTTGAACGCATACGTGCATACACAATTACGAAGAAGAAAAACAATTCTCTTAATTATGATCATGAGTTGATCCTTATTTATTGTACTTAATAATGCTCATCAACCATACACTAATTAAATCCCCACGCAAAGCACTTCTCAACGAGAGCGCAATGCATTGTATTCTGCTAATCAAATCACCGTACTTAAAAATTAACTTCCGGAATCCGGTTCGTCTGCTTCCTCGCGATCGATCGATCGATCGATGATGTGGTGGCTGATCACGCGACCATCGTGAGCAATGGCGGGATGCTCTGTTCGTTCCTGAAGTAGTCGGTGGGATCCACCTTGCCCTTGGTAATGGCGAGCTTCTCGAAGTTGCCCTTGAAATACCTCTCGCCCCAAGCCTTGCCGGCAATGTAGCTGGTGACGTTGCTGCCGGCGGGCACCTTGTTGACTCCGAGGTCGAGGTCCCTGTAGTTGACGTACGCCTGCCTAGGGTTCTTGGTCACGTACGGCTCCATGAACGCGTAGAAGTCTCTGATCCACTTGATCGGCATCACCGACGGCGCCCCGTCGCCGAACCAGAAGGTGATGTACTGGATGTTGTAGAGCACGTTCTTCCGGTGTGGGAACGGCGTCGTCGTCTCGTTAAGCGCGCTGATGGTGGCGCCGTAGGGGTCCATGATCATGATGCCGGCACCCGGCTTGGAGAACCAATCTCTGTAGATCGTCTCCCACACGGGCTTGGCAATGGGCTTGGAGACGTAGTCGGACTTGTACTTGCCGAATGCTCGGATGGAGGAGGTTCGGTTGAGGATGTCCTTGACGGTGGCGTTCTTGCCGAGGTGGATGTAGGCGATGGACTGCACCCATGGCATCTCGTTGCAGTGGGAGGCGTTCATGGCGAGCTCCGGGAAGCGGGTTTTCATGAGAGGGACCAGGGTGGTGCAGGTGCCGAGGTAGAGGGCCTCGAACACGGCTTTCTGCCCCTGCGCCATGACTCGGATCATGAGGTCATCGGGGAGAGCGGGGGCGAGCTCCTGCCATTTCGTGAGTAGGTCGATGGCGCCCTCGTTCAGTGTCTTGGGGATCTGGAACACGGTCACCGTCGGCGGCACGGGGAGCAGGTTCACCTTCCACGACACCACGATTCCAAAGCTCTCGCCGCCGCCGCCGCGGATGGCCCAGAAGTGGTCCTCGCCCATGGACTTCCTGTCCTGGGTCTTGCCGTTCGCGTCGACCAGCTTCGCGTCGATCACGTTGTCGGCGGCCACGCCGTACTTGCGCAGAAGCATGCCGAACCCGCCGCCGCTGAAGTGTCCGCCCACGCCGATCGTCGGGCACACGCCGGCCGGGAACGCGAGCTTGGGGCTCGCCTTGGAGATCTCGTAGTAGAGGTCGCCGAGCTGCGCGCCGGACTCGACCCACGCCGTGCGTGACTTGCCGTCGACGCGCACGGATCGCATCAGGTTGAGGTCGACGATGGCGAACGGCTCAGGGCTCTCCGACCGGTACGAGAGGCCCTCGTAGTCGTGCCCGCCGCTGCGCACGCGGATGCGGATGTTGTAGCGACGGCCGCACAGCACCGTGTTCTTGATGTGGGCGATCTCGGTGGGCGTCACGATGTACACCGGGTTCACCGTCTTGAACGACAGGTACCTGAGGTTCCTGATGGTGGACACCAGCACGGAGCTGTACGACGGCGAGCCCTTGGCGTACAGCAGCTTGGGGGGAATGTCTTTGGCGAGGCAGGAGAGGAAGTCATCCTTGGAAGGCGTCGGTCCCTTGGCCTTGCCGCCGGCGTCGACGGCGGCGAGGCAGCAAGGCGAGACGGCGCACAGGAGGAGCACCAGCGCGAGGGCCCTGGATGTCGTCGTCGTCGTTGTCGCCATGGCACGTAGCTTGAGGTTTGTGTCCTTGACAATGTGGCATGTGTGGAGGAGGAGGTGTACATATATAGGAGGCTTTCGAATGGGGGAAATTGTCTCTCCGCTCCCTACTCTCGCGGATCGGTTGGGGTGTTGGTCAGAGGATTGCCACTGCATGCCATTGGCGAACTATATGTAGAAAAGTTAACTTCATGGCCGATCTTGACGTGTTTGGGTTCCACGGTGCTCGTTCTTTGAAGCTAAGTCGCGTCGTCGAGTCACTTTGTTTGGTTCTTTTCTGCGTTATCCCAATGACCAGGAGCAGATTCTACAAATTAATTTCCATTGACAAACTCGCTTCTAGGGATGAAAACGGTCAGAAATGGTTGGTAAACAGACAAACCATTATCACATCCATATTGTTTATCGGGGATGGAATCGGAAACGGTAAGCCAGAAATGAAAACGGTATCGGAAATACGGAAATATCGGAAATGAAATTATTCGGCATGTAACATGTCGGTAACGGTCGGAAGACTCTAAAGCGATAATTCATTTCGAAAATAAACTAAATGCATATAAAATTGATACTAGTAATAACTTTGAGAATTCACGATATTTAAGCGATGGGTTAATAGACCATGATAAAAACAAGATACGCAAATAGAAAAGTCTGTAACATAGGACAATACATAAGCGACAGGCCACATCCATTTGTAGGGTTGTCACCATGTAAGAGGAATCATAGCTGAGAAGTTGAGTTTTGAGGTTGGGCTTACGAATAACGTTATTTTTCCATATTCATAAACGGTAATTACCGGAATAATACCGTTTACCGTCAAAACGGTCGGTAATTAGCAAAATTATTTCCGATACCATTTTCATATTATTTACTATTTCCATTTACCATTTCCGCCAAAACCATTTCCATTTCCTACGGTTGGTAATTTTTGAAGACGATTGACGGTCGATCGGGAATTTCCGTTACCACTTTCACCCCTACTCGCTTCTACAAAAATAACATCATAAGGTTGTTAAAATCGTGATCGTGCATCACATAGGTGTTCTCTAAGTAGCATCACAAATTCACAATGGTACAATCGACAACATATATATTGCGAAAACGATTCTATCCGAGCGTCCATTAGGAGTTGCACGCTGGATGCTCCAACTACCACCTTATGGTCCCGTTTGGTACAACTCTAACTCTCAGACTCTCGTGTAGTAAAGCCGGAGCTACACCAAACACTTTGGAGATCTAAAAAATATAGTGAAGTTACAACTCCACTCCTAAAAATTATACTACAAGGGTGGAGCTGCATTTCTTCAATTCCTCAGCTCCACTCCACCATCGGAGTAGGACATGTACTAAACAAGGCCTCTATATCTATTTCGTTGACTCATTCTTAACCATTCATTTTCCACCACTGTCTCTCTCCCCTGCTTTCTCTTCGTTCTCTCCTCAGCCCACACCATGGGGGCCTAGGAGCAAGCTTGCTGGCGTCGACGGCGGTTTTGTTGCCCACCGCGGTGTTAGTTGAGGTTCGCTATGATGGAAACGTCAGTTCCCACGAAGCCAGCCTCTTATTTTCTCTCTTTGCTCCTTATTCCAAAGCGATGGCATAGAGAGGGTGCTAGCTCGCCGACAGTGGTAATGGTGTCGTTGCCGCCGGTATGCATGGGAGGTTCATCTTGGTGGTGATTTTGGCGCCCCCAGAGACTGCTACTATTGTTATATTTAGTGAAATTGAGGTTGAAGGTGGCTACTAGAGATAATGGAGAAGCTAGATCTAGACTAGTATAGTTCGCAATTTTTTGATGTTCCATCCAATGTATCATGATGTTTCTCTTCCTGGATAAAAATGCTTCAATGAGTATTTCGTGGTGCGATAATATTGGTTTAAGTGGAATCCGATCGGCTCAACAAGTTTATTGGTTTCCACGTTGAAGTTTGATTTATATCTAGGTTAGAGTCGCAGTCTAAGGAAAAACCAATTGGTTTCCTAATTTTGTAACTATTGCAGTCTTAGTTTCCTAAGATTCCTACAACAATTTCTGCATATCGCCACCCTAGTTCGTTAGGTTTTCGACGAGATTGTGCTCTCGAGTCGTGCTGCATCGATTTGGTTCGAACTTGACACAAGGTACATATCGTCAAACTTCACTATCGTATCGTATTGGCTAAACCGATACTTCCTCGTTTACTTCAAGATCGGTTTAGATATCTTACATGGGTTCAACTTAATTAGGATTTTCTCGGTTAATTCTAATATTCTAGTTATTATGGTTACCTTTCTAAAGTACTTCACTAGACTAATACGACATGATATATGTCACAGCCTCATTAAAAAATAGTAATTTAATAAATAATAGAATTAATATTAATGTGTTAATGAATTAATGTAAGATATAAAATTTTATAAAGTAAAGAATGGTTGAATTTATTTTTAATGAATTTTCCATGTTCTGAGTAACACTCAAGAATTTTCTCGGATTTACTGGAGCTAAAGAAGTAATTTTAATAATACAAAAAATATTTTAGTGTTTATTTAAATGAAAATTAATTAAAATCCGTCTCCTTAGTCTTGGGCCAGTTTTGGCCCAATATTCTTTCCCTCCCTCCCCCGGCGGTCCAACCCAGCTGCGCCGCCCCGCTCCCTTTCCTCCTCTGGTTAGGCCGAGATCCAACGGCCTTCCTGCCTATGCCTCCTTCCTCCCCCTCGCGCCGTGGCCTAAGCTAGCTCAACTCCGAGCCGCCGAGACACACGCACGGCGCATGTGCGTCGTCGTCTTCCTCTTCCAGCCGACGAAGAAGACCACCGGAGTTGAGGAAGAAGTTAGATCTCTAAACCGGTAGTGTTCATGATTTTATATGTTTCAACTAGTGTATCATAATGTTTCTTAAGTTGAAAAGCTGTTGCAACAAAAAAAAATTTATGTTTCATTTTTTCTTCTGTTAAAGTTATGTTTGTGTCGAATGTGTACAAAGTCGGTTACTAATTAGGACTTGAAGTTGCAATAGGTCATAGGATAGTAGCGAAGTCAGACTCTATCCTAGGCTCTTCTTTAAATAGGAAGGTAATCGCACGACAACTATAGCATAGGTAGGCGTAGGGAGCGATCGTCGGCGGCATAGCCGACCGATTGTGGTTGCTGGATACCCTATAAACTGAAATTATGCTGGATCAGGGAGGAGCGTCCATAATCATTGCCTCGTGGAGTAGGCTTGTACAAACCACGTTAAGAAAACATCATGTCTCATACAAACCACGTTAAGAAAACATCATGTCTCGGTATCGTCATTAAGATTGGATCTCCTATGATGTTCTTCTTGTGCGTCCATGGTCAGCTGCGGATGTCGATTTTCGGGCTAGTTTTCTAACAAGTGGTATCAGAGCCTGCGGGAATCAAGGATAGAGACTCGATGGAGGTGCTTCACACTGCGACGATCGCATAGTGGTTTCGGACACTTTGAGCAGGCAGCTCAAACCGTTTGATGAGCTTTCTTCAATGAAAAGTTCAAACGTGAGACTCGGGGTTGATTGAAGCTGAAGACGATCGGCGTTCTCGGTCAGTGGAGTCAAACACTATGAACGGGGTGGCTCGTGTCTTTCGATGAGCTGCGTTCAATGAGGAGGCGGCTAGATGTAGTACCTGGGACCTTGGGTTATTCAGTGACTGTGAAGGTGACATGGATTTGTCGGCTTCGGCTTGCAGCGTAATTGGCGATCACTTCCGCGGATAGCTACGGATGTGGTTTCGGGGCTAGTTTTCTAACATCTTCTACTTGATAGGAATGGAGTTGCCTGATCTTTCGTCAGGTATTGATAAAATACGATTTGGTGGAAACATGACACACGCGTCCGGCTTCCAATCAACAAGACCGACCCTGCAAACGCAACACTACATCTCCTCTGGTTATCAACCGTGCGTAGCCCGGTTGACCTCGTCGAGAAGGCTAATTCCTGCAAGCGAATCAAAGAACACAAGCAAGAACTCGAAGAATTGCAACACAATTGCGGATTAATGGTTAACTCTCGAAGGTGGGGTTCCATGAACCGATAAACGACGACTCTGTTTAGGACAAGTGTAATCTAAGTAAACCCAACCTAAACTCGATGACGGCTACTGTATATAAAGGGTAAACTCAAGGAAGAAAAACTCTAAACGCGTCCTTATGGGACTCGGACTCGATGCAAGGCCTAATGGGCCAAAACATGAGGACGTGGCACCTTTAATGATTCTGGACGCTCTCTTGTTTTGATGTTTTCCATTGATATAGTATGAATTTGGATCTGAAACAAGATCCATTTGAAAGGTATTCTCGTTGGCTTTCCGTACATATGTAGAACGTCGAAAACGGAGTCCGAACGTGATCTGGGCGTCCGATTTAGTGAAGACTGCTCCTGAATTTCGAAGTGGACGCGAAGTTGATGTGGATTGGGCCTCCAACTTGGCTTAAACACCATTGTTGCTCCTCCGCAGCCCCAAGCCCTTCTCTATGCATCTGCTGGTTCTCTCCATGTGTAAAGTCTAGATTTTATTTTATTTCCTTAAAATATTTTCCTAAAATTATAATACGTTTGCGAAGTTTGGTTCTTTATTTGGTTCTGTCGAATAAAATTATTTTCTTAAAAATTAGATTAAGACTAAATAAGTCTATATCCTAAAAGTGCCTAAAATCCCTTTCCTTGACCTCCCTAAAAGTCCCTCCCTTTTTCCTAACCCTAGACAAGTCTATTTTACCCTTTTTTTACCCAACCAAAAATCCACCTTCTAAATGAAAAACCCTATTTTCTTTCCANCGGAAAAAGATTGGCCGAGCTTTACATGACCCAAATTGTATGTCGGCACGGCTCGCCTAAGAAGATAGTATCCGATCGCGGGACTCAATTCACTTCCCGATTCTAGCAAAAACTGCATGAAGCCATGGGTACCAACCTCAACTTTAGTATGGTCTATCATCCTCAAACAGACGGGCAAACGGAACGAGTAAATCAAATACTCGAGGATATGCTGAGGGCCTGTGCAATAGACTTTGCGGGCACTTGGGACTTATGTTTGCCCTACGCCGAGTTCTCCTACAACAACAGTTACCAAGCCAGCGTACAGATGGCACCTAACGAGGCATTGTACGGTCGGAAATGTCGAACCCCGTTGTGCTGGACAGACGTGGGGAAAAAATTAGTGTTCAGACCCGACATCCTAAAAGCAGCAGAAGACCAAGTAAAGATAATCAGGGAATGACTACGGATAGCCCAGTCTCGGCAAAAGAACTACGCTGACCAGAGAAGACGAGACCTGACATTTCGGAAGGGAGACCACGTATACCTCCGTGTGTCTCCTCTCCGTGGAACCAAGAGGTTTGGTTTAGCTGGAAAGCTCACACCGTGATACATCGGCCCGTACCCCATCACCACTCATCGTGGAGAAGTTGCTTATCAGCTAAGATTGCCAGAGGAACTGTCTGACGTTCACAATGTCTTCCATGTGTCTCAACTCAAGAAGTGCCTACGAATACCTGAAGAGCAAGTCCCATTGGAAATTATCAATGTACGAGCAGACCTAACTTACGAAGAGAAACCCACGAAAATCCTAGACGAGAAAGAGAGACGGACCAGAAGGAAGGTAATAAAATTCTACAAAGTTCAGTGGAATAACCACACAGAAGATGAAGCTACCTAGGAACCGGAAGATCAGTTAAGGACGAAGTACCCGGAACTGTTCGCACAACCGCGGAATCTCGGGACGAGATTCTTCTAAGGGGGGCAGGTTTGTAAATTCTAGATTTTATTTTATTTCCTTAAAATATTTTCCTAAAATTATAATACGTTTGCGAACTTTGGTTCTTTATTTGGTCCCGTCGAATAAAATCATTTCCTTAAAAATTAGATTAAGACTAAATAAGTCTATATCCTAAAAGTGCCTAAAATCCCTTTCCTTGACCTTCCTAAAAGTCCATTTTACCCTTTTTTTACCCAACCAAAAATCCACCTTCTAAATGAAAAACCCTATTTTCTTTCCAGATTGGGCCGTTTTTCTCTTTTTCCCCCTTTTCCTTCTCTTTCTCGCCGGTTCACTCGTGGACCAAGTCCACAGACACCACGCGCCGAACCCCCTCTCCCTCTCTCTTTCTGACCCTGGGTCCCACACCTTTTCTTTTTTTTCCTTTTCTGTTTAACCCAGAAAACCTTTTCCTTCGGTTCAGAAATTCCTTTTAACTTCAAAAATCCATATCTTTAAAACCGTAACTCCAAATGACCCCGTTCCACCTCCCAAAATTTTCTAAAAATACCCTCTTTCTGTTGGCACTATTATTTTGGCATACTTTTGTGTTGTTTCTGCTTGTTTTCTTATTTATGTTGCGTTTGTTCGTCTAGACGTCGACCCTGACCAGGAGCCTGACGACGACTACGGAGGAAA
>CM002484.1:13364896-13398206 GCA_000325765.3 Leersia perrieri
GACGACTACGGAGGAAACGACCCCCTGCCGTCACCAGGCAAGCCATCTTTGACCATGTTGAATTCCTATATGCTATTAAAAATATTTTGATTGTAAATTGTGCATTAGTTTACACTGCAACTTTACTTTTCGGCCCCGACATTTAAAATCGGAGGACCTACCCTTAGTCACACCAATTTCCGTAGGTTGAATACTTTGAACCTTTGGCAAACTCCATCAAAATTACGCCGGAAAGCTGTCCGCAGATGGTATTTTCCAAAATTAGATTGGCTTAGCACTGCTACATTTACTTTTCTGCCCGGACCTGTTATTCCATGCTTATTTACAAAATTACTCGGTTTGAGAAAATAAAAATAAAGAGGGATGTTTTGCGAAATGTGTAGAGCTTAGTCGAGAAGTCCTAGGGACTCGCTAAGTTGTACTAAATAAGGACCGACTCCTTTGGGAATTCCATCCGCCTTTATTTTTCAGTGCGGCCACGCGGGCTACGTGGGTATGCCTCTGGATGAGTACTTAAATAGGTTATGCTGGTCTGCATATTGATGGTTGTGGGACACAACAGGGTGAGGTGTGCAGCGCGCAACAGACCGCTGGGTCCTTACGTACGTAGGGGGACTCAGGACCTGGGATCGCCGGGGTCTAGCCTTGTGAGGGGGACACGGGATCCGAAGTACCCAGGGTGTGCGCCCTATGTAAACGAAGGCTGCGCGAATAGCCTGATACTGGTTGCGCGGTTAGTCAACCCGCCATGCAATATGGGAAAGCCTAATCTACCTATGGAAAAACCTTGTCACGAACTTCCGATGATCGACGGGTCGTTGGAGTCAGCTTCGTGTCGTGTGGGAAAAGCGTATGACCTCTGCAGAGTGTAAAACTGTTCGAACAGCCATGCCCCCGGATACGGGCGATTGTGCGGTGATTCTCTTTGCGTAGTTTTGTTTGCCAACTATTTTCAAGAAAAACCTTCTGAGTCGAGATATGTGTTGCGAGATCGGCCTTCGTGCCAAGGACAGGCCTTTGGCGCCAGAGAAGGATCCGAGAGATCGAGGCATCTGGGATGCTCGATGATGAGTGGGTTCACGCGTTGAGACGAACCGTGGTTGCTCTACCCCGATTCTTTACCGTTCCTCAAACTACAATTAAAAACCTGACTCACATGTAGGTTGTTTTAAATGTTTCGCAACAAAACCGCAGCTTTACGCAACTCAGCCCTTAGCTTCTTTCGTAAGCCTCGCATGTCACAATTCCCGTGGCTTGCTGAGTACACTAGTACTCACCCTTGCTTCCTATATAATTAATTAGGCGCCGAAGAAGAAGATCCCTACGAGACTGCTGTTGAGGACTACTACCAGGAGCAGACCGAGTATGAGGAGTTTTAGAGTATCGTCCTAGTTCCCAACCGTGCCTATGTGTGTTGTGTGTGCCTAGCCGCTTAGTTTCCTTTCCGAGTCGCTGCCTTAGTTGTTTCGCTTCCGCTTGCGTGTTCGTAGTCTCTGTTTGTGAGTGTTAGGCGTAAAGCCCTGCTACTGTCCGGGGTCTATCTGGACGTAGCCTATGTAAGGATGTATCCCAATGTTGTAATGAAATAGCTACTTTGATCCACTATTGTATTCTGTGAGTATCAGCTTTTGTGTCCTGGGACTGGTACTAAATATCACAGGTTGCAAGGATTGTAGCACTCGAACTAAGTATACGAGGTTCGGGGCATTACACCATGGTACTAATTAAATATAATCATTAATTAGCAACTAGGAAGGAAGCCCGCGTTGTCATGCGGGCACATTTTTATTCTCTGTAACAATTTACACCGTAAAATAGTCATGAACTTTCGGTACAAATTACCTAATTATAATCGTAAGAAAAACTATGCTACAAAATTGGCCATGAACTTGGATATAGTGCATCGTAAACATGCATGGGATTCAATCATAAATCATTGTTGCCACGGTTGCATGTAAAACTTTTATTAGCACTACTCCATTTGTCCTAAAATTTAAGGTGTATTAGACTGATATTTATTTGCAAAACACTAAGATTAATGGCTATGAACTTCAAATGCATCATGGTGGATATGGCATCTAAGTCTTTAACTTCACGCAATTTGAGGAGTTCCATAGGAAAACAGAGAAAATTTAATTAAGATGCTATAAAGTGCATTAGATGCTACAAAGTCTGCATATTTATGTAAAAAATCATTGGTGGATGTTTTGATTTCCTAATTTTATTTAACAAATAATTGTTCAACCATTGTTATTTATTAATTTAGAGAAATAACGGGTCTGCATATTTATTCAAATTAGGTTACTAAGACCCCCCAAAGTAGATAAACTAAAGGTAGTTGGTGCATCCTTTCTAGAGTACGATAATTGGAAGTGTAACCAATGCATCAATATATCCATGATTGCCTAAGATAATTTTTTTTCATGGAGGGAGTGTGCGACCATATGAACCTGTCATGTGAGACATGAAAGCTAAGAATTGTCAATAGGATGTTGAATTGGGTTGACTGTCGTTATGATTGATTGCGCGTTGCACAGACATAGGTCTGTTCAAATCTAGCCGGCATGACCCGACCCTGTCCAACAAAGCCCAAGACCGGCCTGACCGAAAGGTTAAGGGACAAGCTCGGGCTTAGGTTAACCCGAGAAAGCCCAACCCCACCCAAGAAAGCCTAGGGGTCAGGCCGGCTCAGGTTTCCTTTTTTTTCATTGTTGTACTGTCAGTCCTGGTGGGGCTTGGGCCTAGTTTTTAGCCGGGTTTTTTTAGGCCTAGTCTAGGGTTTAAACATGCTAACATAGACACCATCTAATTGCTATAAACAATGGACAACATTTCAATTGATAATTAAGATCTAGATAGTTTTATTTTTCTCATAATTTAGTCCTTTTTTTTTTCCAAACGAACGTCTTTGTCATCCCCATGCCGCTGCCCCTTCCTCTGCGATTCGTCACTATGCCCTTTGTCTTAGCCATAGCCCATTCTAAAGTTACCATCTCTCGTCAGAGCCATAGGGTTCGGGTCTACAGAGGGAGGCAGAGTACGTGACACAGCTCGACATGTAGGGGAAAGGAAGGGGGGCAGGGAGCGGAGAGGAGGATCAAGATAGAGGCAATGACGATGATAATAGAAGTGGGCCGTCTACACGGACCTCTATTCCAAATTCTTTCTTAATTTTTGGGCTTGACATGTGGTGTCTTGATAGTTCTACAAATGATGCTAACTAATATTATTAATATTAATAATGTTATTTTAATATATCATGACTTAAAAACAAAGGGAGAGAAGGGGGGAGCAGGGAGCGGAGAGGAGGATGGGGATAAAGGAGCGGGTTGTCTAAACTGACATCTGTTCCATGGTCTTTCTTTATTTATTTAGGCATGACATGTGGCGGCTTAATAACGCTGAAATGATCCTAACAAATATTAATAATGTTACTTTAATATAACATAACTTCAAAACAAAGGATATCACTCGTATAGCTAGGTTCATTTCATTCCTAACATCATAGGTATAGTTTATAAATGATAATATATATATTATCATTTTGTTCCATAATATTTTATGGTTGTTTGAATGACATGCAAAATTTTAGCATATATGACCAAAATCAGTTTCCCTTTTTCTCAAATTAAAATATAAGTCAATATGGTTGAATCATAATTTTAATTGTAAATAGTTTAATGATGTATGTGAATAAAAGATAGCTATATGTTATGCTGTTTAATATTAAATATTTTCCATCAAATTTCAGTTAAAAAGAATATTTTTCTTCAATATTGGAAAAATAGAAGCTTAGGAGGAAAAATAGTGGGAGGAGGGGTGGGAATACGTACGTGTACCCACGCACGTACGATGCCGCAAGGGAGGAGAGGAGCAGGGGAGTCCGGTTGGAGATAAAATAGGAATGGTTGTTGTAAAACCAATGGCTAGATGTTTTGCTTTTTTCTAAAATTTGTTAGATTTATCTAATTTATTAGAGTGCTACATGGCGGCTCTGGAGCGCTTTGAAGAAAGTTTAATGGACTTTTAGTATATAATAGATAGAAGATAGATAGATGTATTCCTAAAATCATAATAAGAAGTACTACTTAAGAACGAGTTTACCTTCTAGATTTAATTGTCGCGCACGATGTTTAGTGTTTGGACCTTGAAAGACCCGCAGAATAGTATTGTGCATATCCGAATAAGTTATGTCCGCATCATTATTGTTCCTTTGCAGATTTGTGCGATTTGAAACATTTTTTATTTAGTGGTGAAACATTTTGTTTGACTTGTAAAATGTTTTCTACTGAAATATTTTTTTATTAAGTGATGAAATATTTTTTATATAGAGTGAAACAGCGTCCGATAAATATGACCTAGAAACGTCTATCCTTAATTCATCGCTAGTTTGCTACTACTGTGCCTTGCATGAAGATCTAATCATTGCAACGACAATAACAACAACAACATTACTGTGTCGCCGGGCATACCGTCGCACTCCGGTCGGCCGGCTGCAATTACGACGAAATCGATCATGTTGCATATGCATTCATGTGTATTAAGTGAACGACGCCGACAGGCGATAGGTATTTATCCTGATCCACTCGAAGTCGATTGCGCCCGGTGAAATGTACTGAGCTCACGTGCTTGATCCCTTTTGGTTGTTAATGTGCGCATGCGCGCTACCAATCACGCGGCTATCATCTCTCCCTCCTCTTCCTGTACTCGTAATCATAAAGTTGTAAACTCGTATGACATAATCGAGTTTTTTTGTCTACTATAATTGTATAATCAAAATTATAACCAGCAAGCTCCAAAATCGAATCACATGGTCGAGATTTTGGCAACCTTGAGAAATGGACTATTCATCCAACCGTAATTTATACTCCTACGGTCATTAATATATATATATATATAATGTTTTTAAAAATACTAAAATTAATATTAAAAAAGTCATATTACTCTGAAAGAAGTTTAACCGTCAAAAACATGCTCACGAACAATCGAACACATGGCGTTACACGCAAACCCCAAAGCTGTTCTCACTTGATCTCCACCGGCAACGGCGGGATGCTCTGTTCGTTCCTGAAGTAGTCGGTCCGATCCACGGCCGCCTTAACCGCGGCGAGCCGTTCGAAGTTGCCGGCGAAGTACTTCTCCCCCCACACCTTGCCGCTCTCGAACGTGCTCACGCCGTCATTCGACACCGCGTTCTCGCCGATGTCCAGGTCCCGGAAGTTCACGTACGCCTCCCTTGGGTTGCTGGTGACGTACGGCTCCATGAACGCGTACAGGTCGTTGATCCACCGATTCGCCACAGCCGCCGTGTCGTCGCCGAACCAGAACGTGATGTACTGGATGTTGTACAGAACGCCTGCCCGGTGTGGGTAGGGCGTCGCGGCGGCGGGCACGCCGTCCATGAACCCGCCCATCGGCTCGAGGAGCATCTGGTCGGAGCCGTTCATGGCGAACCAGGAGAAGATGCTCTTCCACACATCCTTGGGGATGGCTCGCCGGACATAGTCGGACTTGGCCTTGGTGTAGGTGCTCAGGCTTGTTGTCCGGTTGAGCAGGGCCTCCACCGGCGTGGTGAGGTCCATGAACTGGATGAACGCTACTGAATCCAGCCAGCTCATCTCCCGGCAATCGGCGCTCGTCATCCCGAGTTCCGGGAAAATGCTGCTCATTATCGGCACCAGCGAGGCGCACGGGCCGAGGTACAGCGACTGAAACGTGGCGCGTTGTCCTCGGACTTTCACCCGTATGGAGAGCTCGTTCGGGAGGCGCGGCGTGACGTGTTGCCATCTGGAGATGACGTCGGCGGCGCCCTCATCGACGGTTTTCACGATGGCGAACACCGCCACCGTCGGTGGCACCTCCACGAGGCGGATCTTCCAGGACACCACGACGCCGAAGCTCTCGCCGCCACCGCCACGTATGGCCCAGAAATGGTCCTCCCCCATGGCGGCCCTGTCGACGAGCTCGCCGTGGGCATTCACCAGCTTGGCGTCGAGGATGTTGTCGACGGAGAGGCCGTACTTGCGTGACATTATGCTGATCCCGCCGCCGCTGAAGTGGCCGCCGACGCCGACGGTCGGGCACACGCCGGCCGGGAACGCGAGCACAGGACTGGTCTTCGCCACGGCGTAGTAGAGCTCCCCGAGCGTCGCGCCGGACTCGACCCACGCCGTGGCGTCGTCCACGCTGACGGACACGGCGCGGAGCCTGGCACCGAGGTCAACCACTGCGAATACTTCGCCGTCGCGTGCTGACCGGTACGACAGTCCCTCGTAGTCGTGCCCGCCGCTGCGAGCGCGGAGGTGGATACCCTCGGCGCGGCCGCATCGCACGGCGGCCTGGACGTGGGAGGCGTCGGTCGGCGTGACGATGCAGAGCGGCCTCGCTGTCGCGTTGTTGACGAACCTGGGGTTGTGGATGGAGGAGACGAGCACGTCGGTGAAGCTGCTCGAGCTCTGCGTGAGCACCAGCTCGTCGGGGATCTTCTGCAAGAGACAATGGACGAAGCCATCGGAGGAGGCAAGCGAAGGGACAGAGAGGTAGAGGCTCGAGAAGAAGCTAATGATGATCACTACAGCTAGGTTTCTGATGAACAATGTTGCCATTTTGATTTCCTTCTAATTTGTCCTACTTAGCTTAATTAAGCTCCATATATATTGTCATTTTTTTAAAACATAGTACAAACATAGGCGCCCATGCATGCATGCACACTCACACCTAATCCCTATTAGCACCTCTGAAGACTGGGCCAGCATATCACACAATATCCCTATGAGCATCTTCGAAGAGTGAACCAGCATATTTTGAGATTGACGAAGTCACCATAGACTCCTCGCTGTTGACGAGTATATCGCCTATCACTGAAAAAATATTAGCCGTAAATGTAAATACCCATGTTAATTTTAGAATTTGAATCTAGGTGGACAGGTTTCCCCACTGCCTACCTAACCGGATGATTTGGGCTGCGTTCGGCGGTGATGGTTCAACACAGTGACCTTCTAAAACGCACGGTAAAATTGCTATCGTAACGTGCACACGCAAAACGAGATGCTAAACGGTACGTTTTTTGAAAAATTTTCTAAACGAAAGTTGTCAAAAAAATCAAATTAATCTATTTTTCAAATTTAAAATATCTAATAATCAATTAATCACATACTAACGATGTTTCTCGTTTGCGTGCGTTACTATTCTTTTTCTTTTCTCCTATTTCTAAACCGCTACATCTGAACGCAGCCTTGTTGTTGCTTTTAACAAGTAACGTGGACTACTGATGAATGCCCAATGAACTTGTAGGTCGTAACAATAAATATGACTGAACTGATGATAGCCTAATGCCCAACAAGCAACCTGAACGCAATTGTTTTCTGTAAGCATATGTTGATATGATCCGTTGCGCACGGTGTCAGTGTCATCACCCATTGCATCCGTTCAGTCGTTTCATGATATTTTTTTGGGGGTGTACGTGGTGGGGTGGGGAGTGGCATTCAAGACCTCGAGTTAGAATAATACTAGAAAATGGGCACGCCTTTAGCGTGCTTGATAGTTTACAGCCATGTATCTTACATTCTTGCCTAAGGCTTATTTTGCACAATTAATTTATTTATGGTGAAATCCCTATAAATTAGTTTATTTTGGTTATTAATTTAATTAGCTTACTTTTCTTATTAATATAATTTATTGCCTTACGGCTTGGGCTATTTAACATTGGTTCATTGGTGAAAACAATATTATATAAAGAAACAACACTTTAGCTGTGCTCTGTATTTATTTGAATTTCAGTTATAAATTTAGAGGCATATGCTTGCCCTTTCAGCTCAATGACGATAAATATATAGGTGATAATGAGATTGTGTGTGGCAAGATATGAGCTATGATTTTACTGCATTATATTTTTCTAGTTGTATGACAACCATGGAAAAATACGTCACCTTGTGCCAGAAAGCGCAAGAAGAGACTACTCGAGACAGACACGTAAATGAGTAGTCTTCTCCTTGTGATTCTTTGCACACGCTAATGGGACTTAATGCTATAGGTTGCTACACACAATCAATGATTTTATCTTCACCTACTATAGTGACGGAGCCGTTAAATTGGCAGTCCGATATATTGTGCCGACATCTAAGAGCATTATATCTTTCTTTTTAATTATCTTTGATTAATAATGATTATATAATTTGTCTTTAACCATCATAAAAATATATTCGAATTTCATGGGATTTTCATCACATTATGGAAATTAAATAGGAAATTTCCTAACTTATCAAGCCATCACAAAAGTGCGAGGTGCTTGGGGTGCCAAGTTGGTTTGTTCGGGACAGTGAATGCACGGAACTGTCCAAGACACCTTGGGACCCCGAGCACCTCGTATTGTGTCATTTTTTGATAATTAAGGAACTTTAATAGGAAATTTCCTCGTGGAGAGAAATGTAGAGTATTTTTGTGACTTGTTGAATTTTAGAAGGGTATTTTTGTGACATACTAATATGTTCATGGTATTTATAGTGTAGATAGTACCTAGGTTAATTATCAAGTCATCACATAGTGCAAAGTGCTAGGGGTGCCAAGTTAGTTTGTTCGGGATAGTGCATGCACAAAACAGTCCAAGATAACTTGGGACCCTAGCAATTCGTATTCTGTAATTTTTTTGATAATTAAGGAACTTTAATAGAAAATTTTCTCATGGAGAGAAATATAGAGAGAAATGTAAGAAACTTTAATCATGTGAGTATTTTATTTCTTTAAGTGTATACCAATTTAGATGAACAAAGGCCAAAACCGCAACCAAAAGGAGTTAGAGTCTCTAGAAGCACTTGGTAAATTGTGGAGTGATCCACTGCGAATAAAGAGGAGGAAAGCGTCAGAAATTTCTACTTTCTCACTGTGGATTGAGAAGGAACCAAAGAAGTGGTCTTTATTCTCAAGTCTGACGACTACTATGACACCTACGGCAAAAGATTTTCATTTGCATCAACTACGAAATACTAACACGATTATTACAGTCCCCCAAAGTTTGTGCGATTTCCATTGGTGGATTGACAAAGAATAGAGTAAGGAAGACTGGAGATACATCTGTAACAAGGTTTACGAGAACAAGCAACGCTTTCTGTATTGCTATCCTCATGAGCAAGAGCAAGAGCAACAAGAAAAGTGATGTAGGGCCTTTCAGGAGGAGATGCGTTAGAACAAGGAGGATTGCGAACAAGAGGAAGCAAAAGCCCGTGAAGTCGACATAGAGAGTAAGCGTGAAAGGATTACCCGCGAAAAAGCTGCTAGACCCGAGGCGATACGTAAGGAAAAATACCCTCGATGTACTCAGTAGCATGTAATGAGGAAATTTCTCAGTGCTTTGTATCTGTTGGAAATCTAGTAAATTTTTAATATAATTTAATCCAGAAATTTGATAAAGAAATAATCAACATCATGATGCCACAAAATAGGAAATGATCTTGCATAAAACTAAATTTTTTCAGCACCCAAAAGAACACAATAACACCTATCATATTCCTGATCAAATTGAAGAGATCATACCCAGAGTTGACCGTAGATGAACTACTTGATCCGCCATGGTTGCCTCCTCCGTTGCTATCTCCATTGCCTCCTTCATTGACTCCCGGTGCACCTGATCCATCACCAGTCCCATTGTCGTTGTTATTAACGTTCGCCTCGTTCGTCGCCATGAAGAAGACCTTGAGCAGTCGCGAAGCGCTCCCCAAAAACTATATCGCCCGTCTACCCATACAGGCACTCATGACGCGGCGTTAGTTCCGGAGGCCTGCTCGTTCCAAGATCTTGTGCACGCAAGAGCTTAGAATCGAGGATGAAGAAATTGCAATACAAGAGCTTGAACTCAAAGAACAATGGTGGAGAGAATGAGAGAGACTTCTCATGTGCCAAGGAGGAAGGAGGAATGAATGGCTACTTAATTGAATTCTAATGACATGTTTATGAAAAATAAACGCAACCATCAAATCTCCAAATGTTTTAGAAATTAACACCTCTAATGTCAGCCTGCCATCGGACATTCCGGTAAGGTCACCGGATAGTCCGGTAAAATAGTTCTGTTCCCAACAGAACTATTTTATCGGACACTCCGGTAGTTCTACCGGATACTCCGGTAGCACCTCACTGGACAGTTTGATAAGGCCACCAGATAGTTTGGTAAAAATTCAGCATCCAACAGAGAATATTTACCGGATGTTCCGGTGACTTTACCGGACATTTTGGTGAAAGAACACTCATCCCCTTGGCTTATAATTTATACTTTTGTGTGCCTTTAAAGTTTTATTATTAGGTTTAAATGGGTCCAACCCTAATTAAATCCAACAATCCCCACCAAGTTTCAAAGCTCACATGAGTATACCTAGTTCTACTCTTGTTTTATATATCAGTGTTTCAGCGGAGAGTGTTAAGTTAAACTTCCACCTAGAAAATAGATTACACTTGTCCACAACAATGCAATGGACTAAGCCTTGAATTGCCAGTTTTGTGCAGACAAGTTTCATCTAATTCCTTATCTGATACTAGACTGCTATCAGCATCCTCTCAATTTGGAGCGTATGAGTAATACTCTAGGCCTTTCATGAGTATCTAGAGATCACCCAAATCTCATAGACTGTGACTAGCAGTCAAACTCATATAGGTGTGGTCTTTCCAAGATGTTTTATAGGACATCTCTGCTCAAAGAGCCACTCGGATCACATTAAGGTTTAAACCATCCTACCATACAGAAAAGGAGAGAAGTGCATAAAAGAGATAAGCTCCTTATTAAAGGACTCTACTTCCAGCCAACCAGTAGCTTGTTTCACCATCCTAATTCACGGGATCTCCGATCACATAGGACAGGTTTTCACTACAGGATGACTCATGTGGGTCTCAAGCCCATCTCACCCGATGCACTATCTATCACATTTCGTGATAGACCCTTAGTGAACTGATCTGCCAGATTTTTAGCCATCTGGACATAGTCCAACGCTATTACTCCGGAGCTTTTTAATTTCCTGACAGATTTCAGTCGCCTTTTGACATGCCTTGATGACTTCATGTTATCCTTCGAACTGTTAACCTTAATAATCACAGTTTGATTATCATAGTTCAATAACACCGCCGGTATAGGTTTTTCAACCACCGGCAGATCCATAAGGAGTTCACGAAGCCATTCGGCCTCAATTGTGGCATTATCTAATGCTGTGAGTTCTGCTTCGATTGTTGACCTCATTGAGATAGTCTGCTTGCAAGACTTCCAGGAAACAGCGCCTCCCCCTAGTGTGAACACATATCCACTTGTGGCTTTTAACTCATCGGCATTAGATATCCAGTTTGAGTCACTATAGCTCACAATGCCTTTTAGATAGCGCATTACTCTTTCTAAAGCACACCAATGATCATCCCCCGGATTTGAGACAAACTGGCTCAATTTGCTCACAGCAAATGAGATATAAATACATTAGTGAACCAATTATCTAGGAGTATCTCAATTGATCCCTTGTTATTCTTCGGTTTTCCTAAATAACACACTAGGATCATAAGGAATAGAAGCAGGCTTGCAGTCGTTATAACCAAAATGACTCAAGATCTTTTCTACATAGTGGGATTGCACAAGTGTAATCCCACCATCAACTCCTCTTAATAGCTTGATGTTCAAAATAACATCAGCCACTCCTAGATCTTTCATAACAAAGCTCTTTGACAGAAAGTCCTTGACCTCCTCAATCACATTGAGGCAGGTCCCAAAGATCAATATGTCATCGACATATAGGCACAAGATCACTCCCTCTCCCCCACCATAGCAATAGTACACACATTTGTCAGCTTCATTCACAACAAAGCCAGCAGATATTAAAGTTTTATCAAACTTCTTATGCCATTGCTTAGGAGCTTGTTTGAGGCCATACAAGGACTTTAATAACTTACACACCATGCCTTCTTGACCTTTCACCACATACATATCTGGTTGATCCATATAGATCTCCTCTTCTAACTCCCCATTTAGAAAAGTTGTCTTAACGTCCATTTGATGAACGAGAAGACCATAAGAGGCTGCTAGAGCAAGTAGTACTCGAATGGTTGTCAAGCGCGCAACTGGTGAATAAGTATCAAAGAAATCCTCGCCTTCCTTTTGGGTATAACCCTTGGCCACAAGCCTTGCCTTGTACCTTTCAACAGTACCATCAGGCCTAAGCTTTTTCTTGAAAACCCATTTGCATCCTACAGGTTTGCACCCATATAGACGCTTCACGACTTCCCAAGTTCCATTAGACATAATTGAATTCATCTCACTCCGTACCGCTTTCTTCCAATAGTCAGCGTCAGGAGATGAATATGCCTCTTCAATGGTTTTTGGGTGTCATCCATAAGGTATACAATGTAGTCATCACCAAAAGACTTTGCAATCTTTTGTCTCTTACTCTTTCGAGTAACTACAATGTTATCCTCCTCTGGATTTTCCTCAAGCGTTTGTTCATTATGTACTACCGGTTTAATAAAATCAAGGGAAAATATAGATTCATGACTAGATGTGCTGGGGGAATTTTCATGCGAAATTCATTCTCAAAAAATATAGCATCTTTGGACTTCGTGATAGTTCCAACATGCATGTCAGAAATTCTAGATTTTATTATTAAGAATCTATACCCCACGTTGTGAATAGCATACCCAAGAAACACACAATCAACTGTTTTTGACTAAAGTTTGCGCTTTTTGTTTATTGGCACGTTAACTTTAGCTAAACAACCCCAAGTGCGCAAATATGAGAGAGTTCCTTGGAAATCCCCGCAGTTTCTAACATGCATGGTATTCACCAAATCAGTTAGAGTGCGGTTCTTTCTTTCGATAACCCCATTTGATTGGGGTGAATAGGAAGGCGTCCTCTCAGGAATAATTCCCACTTACTCACAGAATGAAGTAAACTCATTAGAAAAATACTCCCCACCACAATCAGACCTTAACCGTTTGATTTTTCTCTCAAGTTGATTTTCTACCTCAGCTTTATAGATCTTAAAATAATGCAATGCTTTATCTTTTATTTTCAACAAATACAGATAGCAAAATCTAGTACAATCATTTATAAAGGTCATGAAGTATTTCTTCCCCCTTTGGTAATCACGCTATTCATTTCGCACAAGTCAGAATGAACAAGTTCTAACGGTGCCAAATCTCTCACCTCAACGGCCTTGTGAGGCTTGCGAGGTTGTTTCGCTTGAACACACGTATGACACTTAGAATCTTTTACCAAAGTGAATTTTGGAATTAAACTCATGTTAGCTAAAAGTGTCATACATCCAAAATTAACATGACAAAGTCATGAATGCCAAACATTAGACTCATTGTCATTGCTCACATGGTTCACCACATTATTACAAGCATCATTCAAAGAAAAGCGGAACAAGCCTCCGCTGTCATAGCCTTTACCAACAAATATTCCAAATTTAGAAATTACACATTCATTGGACTCGAACACAAGTTTAAAACCATCTCTACATAAGAGAGAGCTGTTAACGATGTTCTTCTTGATAGAGGGGACATGCTGTACGTTCTTCAGCTGCACGATCTTTCCCGAAGTAAACTTCAGATTTATCGTACCAACACCATGAACATCCGCATGCGAACCGTTTTCCATCAACAAGGAGGAACCCCTCCTGACCTGATAAAAAGAAAACAAGGAAATATCAGCACTACTCGGTATTGTCTTGTGCTCACTACTCGGTATTCCGATTATTATAACAGAAGGCTGTCAACCACAATTATAGATACACTAAGGATGAGTGGCTATTTATATAAGTGCTACAATAATCCACATGTGCTAATGATGAATTAATTAGGCTTGATAAATTCGTCTCACGGTTTTGAGACGATTTATGAAATTAGTTTTTTCATTCGTATCCAAAAACCCCTTTCAATATCCGGTCAAACGTTTGATGTCACACCCAAAATTTTTTGTTTTGGGAACTAAACAGGGCCTAAATCAGGGATCACACCGAGTGTAGCATTGCTTCTAGACGTACTGCACATGGCTTACCAATTAAATACTCAAAATCAATGCAGAGTATCAGAAACGTCAACCATGAGTGTGTGTGTGAGGGGTGGGGGGAGAGGGGCAGGGATGACGCAATCTAATGGCAGCAAGGTTGGGTGCTTAATATTGGACGATAAGGTACCATCGCCATCCATGTTTGCTCACCTTTAGCTAGCCTTTTTAAAGTTTTATGCACGGCCCTTTGTTTCTGCAAGTGAGACGGATGAACAGTGGCGGACCCAGAATTTTCACCGTGGGTGTGCACACGGCAGAGCGAACCATAAGCCTGAGGTGATTCCACTGCTGGAATTGAAGAAGACGAAAACAACACCAATTGCAAACTCTCATTTCTACTTTCTTCAGTTATTCTTCCTTCCTGTCCCACTGTTACTTCTTCATCCCCATTAGAAATTTGAGGCCCTCTCCTTGGAGATGCCGAATCTGAATGCTTTGGTGCCTTGCTAAAGAAATCAAGTATGCCCTTGTTCTTGGTACTCTTCATATCTCAATATCTGATTTGATTAACTAATGCAGTAGTGCATACAAATCAAAAAACAAAACTATAAGTTTAGAGTTGTAATTGATTTCCCCACTTCACTACTTCAGCAGTTTAGACTTCAAGTGCATCAATCAGATTCAGAGAATCGGAGAAAGACAGGGACTAAAAATTGAAATAGGCAAATTGCAATATTACATACCTGAGGTCAGTAGGCAACAGAAGAAGCAGCTACACAGGCACACAACAAACTAACAAAGCCCTTGCTGCCGGGCGCCGGATTCCACCACGTCGGTCCCCTGACCCCTGCTGCTGCTTGTTGCCTTGCCGAGTTGCCGCCGTCCCCGAGCCACCGAGCACCGGAAACCGTGCCTGCCTATTGCCCCCGCGTCTGCGTGCGCACGGCCGCGCCGCGCCGCCGTTCGCCGGCCGCCGCAAGCTCGAACCCTAGGGGAGAGATGAAGAGGGACACGGACAAACTAAAGAAAATCGAAACAGCCGCTCGTGTATGGACTCTGGATGAATTGATCGATGCTTGGTGCAGATCTGAGTGGGCTGCCTGACTGTCTCCTTTGCTTTTGGGCCTTATAAGATGCTAAATGAGCAACCCATCTATCAATTTGGCCCGGTGGTATTACTACATACTAAATTTTTTCTTTTTTTAATGCCGGTGCACCCCTGCACCCCCTAGGTCCGCCCTGCGGATGAAATTTTGAGGTTGTTTGTAATGGGCAGATGGATGAAATTTTACGGTTATTTTTTTTGCGCGAGACGGATGACTAATGTAAATCAATTCTAGTTTCAATACACGCAGTCTCTGTGAAATTGTCATTTTAATGCTTCATAATTAATTAATTGGAAGATAATTCCTAAGTTCATGGACGTATAGAGTTCTCTAACCAATACACCCCACACAGGCAGGGGATGTGTCCATCTTAGTCCAAGGCCCCGTTTGAATCTAACTAGAGGAGTTGGATTATTTCAGGCACGTAAAACGAGAAATATTATTAGTGTATGATTAATTAATATTAGCAACTGCAAACTTCATAAATAAATTTATTTGACTTTTTAAAAGAAGTTTCATATAAAAAAAATTTTCCAAAAAATACACCGTTTGATGGCTTAAGAAACGTGCCCATAATAATTCGGTGGGTAATAAACCTAAATAAGCTGAAAAGAACCCGACCCAAAGTTGATAGCCTCACTATATGGCATGCTAGGATCAGCACCAACCCAACAACCCATTGGCTCTCTCAAGAGAATGTACTACTACCTCCGTCCTCAAATGTAACGTATTTTGACTTTCTGCTTACAACTTTGACCATTCATCTTATTTCAAAAATTTGTTGCAAATATTAAAAATAATAAATCATGGTTAAAGTGCTTTTGATAATAAAGTGAACCATAAAAAAATTAAATAATACTTTTAAATTTTGTTAAATAAGACGAATGGTCAAAATTGTAATTAAAAAGTCAAAATCCCTTATAATTAGGGACAGAGGGAGTATACGTGAGTGTTGATATTTAAATGAAGCTTTATATATGCCTGGTGATTAGAGCACGATGTGGACGTGGACTAGTGCAAGAGAGCGTGGGCTCTGTTTGGGTGGGCTGTGGCATTGTCTTGACCCACTATTTGGCCGACAGTCCACGCAGAGGCGTTCGCACCGTGTGAGCGTGAGTGAATGAGGCTGATTTGTGTGCCCACGCTGTGAACGTGAGTGAAGACTGAAGAGGCACCGTGTGACTTGTGAGCGTGATCGAAGAATCATCTTGTTTATAATATAGGTAAAGATATAAAAATAAAACCAATAAATTTCAAGTGGCATATGAGAAATCCACTTTTTATTTATGCTCTGTAAGATGGTCAACACTCGAAAGAACACGCTCACGACCAACCCGAACACATGGGGTACACGCAATGAAGCCAACCAACCACGCATCCACCAAATTAACCCCAATGCTTTTTACACTTGCTCTGGCCAAGCAAAGGCGGAATGCTCTGTTCGTTCCTGAAGTAATCGGTCGGATCCACCGCCGCCTTCACCGCGGCGAGCCGTTCGAAGTTGCCGGCGAAGTACTTCTCCCCCCACACCTTGCCGCTCTCGAACGTGCTCACGCCGTCGTTCGCCACCGCGTTCTCGCCGATGTCCAGGTCCCGGAAGTTCACGTACGCCTCCCTCGGGTTGCTGCTCACGTACGGTTCCATGAACGCGTACAGGTCGTTGACCCACCTCTTCGCCGCCGCCGCCGTGTCGTCGCCGAGCCAGAACGCGATGTACTGGATGTTGTACAGGACGCCGGCCCGGTGCGGGTAGGGCGTCGCGGCGGCTGGCACGCCATCCATGAACCCGCCCATCGGCTCGAGGAGCATCATGCCGGAGCCGTTCATGGCGAACCAGGAGAAGATGTTCGTCCACACGTTCTTGGGGATGGCTCGCCGGACGAAATCGGACTTGGGCTTGGTGGCGACCCTCTGGCTGACTGTCCGGTTGAGCAGCGCCTCCACCGGCGTGGTGAGGTCCATGAACTGGATGAACGCCACCGATTGCAGCCAGCTCATCTCATGGCAGTCGGCGCTTGTCATCTCCATCTCCGGGAACTTGCTGCTCATCAGTGCCAGGAGCTGGTCGCACGAGCCGAGGTACAGCGACTGGAACGTGGCGCTTTGTCCTCGGACGGTCACCCGTATGGAGAGCTCGTTCGGGAGGCGCTGCGTGACGTGTTGCCATGTTGCGACGACGTCGGCGGCGCCCTCGTCGACGGTTTTCGTGATGCCGAACACCGCCACCGTCGGTGGAACCTTCACGAGGTGGATCTTCCAGGACACCACGATGCCGAAGCTCTCGCCGCCACCCCCACGGATGGCCCAGAAGTAGTCCTCCCCCATGGCGGCCCTGTCGACGAGCGCGCCGTGGGCATTCACCAGCTTGGCGTCGAGGATGTTGTCGACGGAGAGGCCGTACTCCCGCGACATTATGCTGATCCCGCCGCCGGTGAAGTGGCCGCCGACGCCGATGGTCGGGCACACGCCGGCCGGGAACGCCAGCTCCGGGCTAGCCTTCGCCACGGCGTAGTAGAGGTCCCCGAGCGTGGCGCCGGACTCGACCCACGCCGTGGCGTCGTCCACGCTGACGTTCACGGCGCGGAGCCTGGCGCCGACGTCAACCACCGCGAACACCTCGCCGCCGCGCGCTGACCTGAACGAGAGGCCCTCGTAGTCGTGCCCGCCGCTGCGCGCGCGGAGGCGCACGCCCTCGGCGCGGCCGCATCGCACGGCGGCCTGGACGTGGGAGGCATCGGTCGGCGTGACGATGCAGAGCGGCCTCGCCGTCGCGTTGTTGAAGAACGTGGGGTTGTGGATGGTGGAAACGAGCACGTCGGTAAAGCTGCTCGAGCTCTGGGTGAGCACCAGCTCGCCGGGGATTTTCTGCAAGAGACACTGGACGAAGCCATCAGGAGAAGCTGTCGAAGGGACAGAGAGGAAATGGCACGAGAGGAAGCTAACGGTGAAAGCTAATGCTAGGTTTCTGAAGAATGTTGCCATCTCGATTTCCTTGGTCTGTCTTGGGTTAATTGAGCTTCATATATATGATTTGTTCCTGTAACTTGTACAACTAAGGTGGAATGTACTGATGTCTGATGAAAGCCAATGAGCTTGTAACGAGTAAAGTGGACTGAACGGATGAATGCCCGATACGCAATGAGCGACGTACACGCAATCTTTTTTTTGAAGTGATAAAATCTTTGAATATACGGTTGTTGGCATCATCTGTCACGCACGATGTCTCGTTCCATAAACTTCCATTAGTGATTACTCCACTCATTAACATTCTTCAGTCGTTTCCTGATACTTTATTTCGTGGCGAAGTGGCATGCAATTATAGAAAGAACTATAATTAAGCTTTAGGGCGGATTGTAAAACACAGAAATAGAGAAAAACGTAGAAATGCGATAGGATTGTATGTGTAAAACAGAGGATTCGAAAATATAGGAATTTTGTTGTGTGTGTTGTTTGGAACACACGAATTGAAAAATACAGGAATTATAATCTCATCGAGGTTTGGACTAAACCCTAGCTATAATCAACATGTTCTCACCCTACCGAGAATGGGGCCATTGAGCAATTAGAGCAAGTAGTTCATTGGTCTTCGTGCACAGTAATTATTCCAAGAGCAATGACACAGGATTCTATTTTTCATGTGAAATTTTACCATATGAATAGTATTCCTATGGATTTTAACGTTGCAAATTCTTTGAATCAAATGCATGTACGGTGTCCAATCCTAAGGATTCTCAAATCCTCCATTTTTCCTTCATCTTTCCTCCATTTCAAAGAGGCCCTTAGTAATAGCTGGAATTTGTATTGGGTTTAATTATGGGTTGTCCCAAGTCAGAGTGTTTTTGGCATTCAAGACCTTGACTTTAGAATAAGACTAGAAAATAGCGCACATGTTATTTATAGCCTGTATATAGTTTAATAAACCTTTAATTTTGGATTTATGACAGACTGGCTGGGCTTGTTGGCAGATGGATGGCCTGGGCACATAAATTTTTGACCTAGATTCCGTGCACACCAACTAACGAGTTACGATACGAACAACCTAAAAAAGTTGATTGTGGATTCCTAATAAATACACTGCACCTAAATGTCAAATTATCAACTTCAGATTCATTACATTTTTGCCGCATACAAAAAAAAATGTAAATCCAGCTCTATTAAGATTGTAAAATTTTAGAATTTGTTCTTCTTATACAGCTATAGATCTATGTATAAATGAATCTAAAGATTAGACTTTACATGTGTAGTCTGTACACGTACAATTTTATAAAGATTGTCTATGACATTCGTCGGTTAGTGTGTGCAGAGGGTGCACTGGAAGCTAATGTGTAACGCCCAAGCCTCGAAAACGGCATTCGGCCCAACTCAATTTGTTGGACCACACCTAAACTGTTGCTCTCTCTTGTGTTTTCGTCCTCATTTTACGCAAAAAGTCCAAACCAGAGTTACAGTGATCAGGCTCACTTTCCTATTTAACTTGCTCTCACTCACACAAATCTAACAAGGTGGTATTATTCGGGTGAACAATACCGCGGCGCTACAGTGGCCCTGTTTGGATATGTGTTAGAGTTAGAGTTAGTTTGAACTATTTGGGGCTTAAATAGCCCTAAAGTATCCAAACATGGAGTTTCTGAACGGTCCTTCCATTTAAGTTTTAGCATCATTGGGAGGTCGCTCTTAACTTCACAACTCATTAACACACATTAGTCCTTTAATAAATATTGTCAATTATCACCAAAACCCACTAGGGGTGGATTAGTGCAATTTCAGTTTCAATTAGCTAGTTTCAATTTTAGAACTGAATTGTATACTCTATATGAACATAATAATATTACCTCATTAGTTCGGCAACAATTGTTTTTTTTTTTTTGGTTGGGGGGTTGGAGCTAGTGAATTTACCACAGCTTGAGAATAATAAACGAATTCCATGAATCGACCCTCGGAGAATCAAAACAAATCACACCCAAGTTTTTCGGATCTGAAATCGAATTTTAAACCTGATGATGAGAGCATCAGGTTTTGGGTGGTTCAGTGACAGATTCATCTTGCTGTTATAGTATTATTTTTCCAAGTTCCAACCTCGCTCTGTTCCCTGTTTGCCCGTGATTGAGGATTAAACAATCTTGTTTTTTTACCGTTGACAAAGGCGTCTTAAGTACAGCCGCTGGCACTATATTTTAATTTACCAATTTTGTGCCAAAATATACTCTGAACTAAATAAAAGTCTAAACTTGCACTAAAATATATTGAAGTATGATTAGCTTCCAAAGGAATTAAGATTTAGAAACTTCAACTTGTTCTGACTGTAGATGTATAGTATTATGCCATAAACTTTTGTTTTTGCTAGGAGGCGACCTAAACCTCGTTTCTCATTATTATGCATACGTCATATACGAAGTGCACTTTCATCAAATTGGACCAGATACGCCTCTAGAAAATGTAAGACTTGCCTGATCTGGTTTGTGCAATCAGATATCAGTGTTTCCAAGTCAACCAGGAGAAACGAAGCTAGTCTTCTCTTTAGAAAATATAAAATGCAGACTGTCTAGCTAATGGTAATTGCCCTGGAGTTTGTTTCAGCTAATGCAGACTGTCTAGCTAATGGTAATTGCCCTGGAGTTTGTTTCAGCTATCAACATCAGAAGATGCAGTAGCAGTGCAAGAGGCTGGTGCCTGCCCCTAACAAATCGACCATCACTTGATTGATCCTTTTCTTTTGTACTACTAGCTTGATTTTTTTACAGTGTCAATTGCTCCAGCTTAATTAGACCATGCATAAAAACAGATAGAAAGGCAAATCCCTCTCTACATAGAGTCTAGAGACAACATCAACCTAAATTTCACTCCATGCTTTCTTTCTAATCTCTCCCTTTTTCTCTCTGTGTCCACTAGTATAATAGTACTGAATTACTGACAGGCATTGCTGCTCAGCTCAGCTGGTGCCAATGCTCGGATAATTGGATTGATTCCATTTGAGCTTTGGGAGAGAGTGATCAGTAGGGGTAGCATACAAAGCATGGAGTGGAGTACTCCAGTATTTCAGTTTCAGCAGAAATTTTATTTCAGTTTCAGCAGAAATTCTAGTTCAGTTTCAGCAGAAATTCCAGCTCAGTTTCAGCATAAATTTTCAGTTCTGTTTAGCAGAAATCTTAGTTCAGTTTCAGCACAAATTTCAGTTCAGTTTGAGAACAAATTTCAGTTCAGTTTCAGCATAACATTTTGGTTTAGTTTCGGCAGAAATATTAGTTCAGTTGTTCAGTTTAAGCAGAATTTTTTTTATTTCAGTTTCAGCAGAATTTAAGTTCAGCGGTTCAGTTTAAGCAGAAATTTTCAGTTCAATTTCAGCACAAGTTTTCAGTTCAATTTCACAAGAAATTTGAGTGACAATGTATTACTCCGTCCAGCTTTTTTTGTTTGACGTTAGCGCCAAACATTTCCATCCAGAGGGAGTAGTACTATTCAGAGTAGAGCCTGGTTTTGTTTCCTGCTATTATTGAACTGCAGTAGCATATTGCCCCCTTGTTTTCAGTCTAGGCCTCCAACTATGACATTAATAGGCATATACTTATGATGCTATTGTTGGTATAGCAAACAATTTCAACAGGTTTATTTAAATCTTAATTCAGTTATCTATATTTCTGCCTGTGCATTTTTTGCTCATACAAAACAGATGTGCTCTTCCATTTTATTTATTGCTATAGTAGAAACCATACCTAAAGAGGCTGCAATGGGGTCCTCTAGCAAACGAGGAGTTGTTTGAGCAACTGTTAAGAGGGAACACTGTTTTCAACTCCACAAATGTACATAGGGGAATAAAAGAAATAGGACCCCTAATAAGAAAATAATTGAAGAACTACTGAAAAACTAATATGAATATATGACATACTGAAATTTGGATCACATAATTAAGACTGTTCATGACATCATCATTTTTTTAAACAAAATCGATTCATGACAGCATCTAAAGTTCAGCTATTCATCTAGCTTTAGTCTCTCTCACATGGGGTTTTATGTAGCGGAAATGGTAGTGTCTGGACGTCCAATGGGAGCCCAAACATCGGACACCCGGACTTTTGTTTCAACATGTACCGAAAAAATGTTTCAATCTATCTTTTTGAAATATTTTTCGAAACATCTTTTCTACTCATTAAAACATAATTGCGGGCGTCCAATGTTTTGCTTCCCATCAAATGCCCGGGGACTAGTTGCATCCAGGGTAATAGAGTGCTGCCCTATGCGCCCTCGATGCAGTGGAACCATGATGAAGTTGAATATGGCAAGGCTTCAGATATATCAACCTGAAACATGTGTCTACATTGGTCAGATATATGAAGTAGCTGAAACATGCAAATCTGAATTTCCAGGCTGACACCTCTTACCTTGGTATAATTTGATTCCATAGTACAACATGGGAGAACCTAACAAATTAACAAAGGTCTTCATCTTACCCTGAGACAGCAACGAACCAATAGCCTGCTGGCAGAGGTAAGCTCCACGAACATCACACTGTATGCCAAACAGTTTCATCGATAAGTCAAAATTCAATTCAAAAGGCAATATTTTCCTCTGAACAAGTCAACACTCTCTCGTGAGATATCAATATATCATACGCACGCACAGCGAAAATTTACAGTACGTACTAATCTGAACCACAAAGCACATCATGCCAAAGTTTGAATGCCATAGGTGCTGATTAGTCAATCGTAAAGCAACCCTGCCGATCTAACCAGTTTGAATTGAAGGAAAGCATCAAGGTCATCGCATCAAATATTTTGTTTTCTACTTTTCACATGCATCACAAACGAAAATGTTGCATGAAGGAATAAGGAAAACCCATTTCTACTAGTGCAACCGACAAAATTGAAGAAAAGAGCCTCACCAATCAGAAGCTAACCTCATTGAGCCAGAACAAAATACTAGCAAACTTGTGCTACGCGCATATGCATTGCGAGTATATAAACCACGCTGATTAAACCTAATGATCGAGCGAAATGGGAACTAACAATCGCCGGACTGCAAGAAATACGCACTGCCGAGCCATTGGATTTAGGCAAGTGAACTGTTGAAAACGATGGAGTGCAGCCGTTGCATTGCAACAAGTTGCTACATTCTAGTGTTGGTAGATAAGTTAAAAAGACATACCCAAATGTGAATCAAGCATAACTAAAGTGGGGACACCCACTTATCTAGGTTTAAATTGTAGATTTCACATGGGTACTTACATTTACGGATGGTTAGCGAGACACCTATGATAAGTTCGTAAATCTTAAGATAGATATGTTGGAATAGTCTTCAGAGGTACTTATTGGGTTAGTGTGTGTGCACGTTTATATGGATGAGTCTATGTTTGTGTGTGCTTGCATTTGTACCGTACTTAAATATTGTACATAAATTGTATTTGGAATTTACAATTGCTCAAAATTATATTCTAGAGTAAAATTCACAAAACTACAAGTATTTTGAATCATTTATTACAAAACTATAGATCTAAGAATTTGTATCACAAAAGTATAGATTTATTGTCTTTGTATATCACAAAACTACAGATTTAAGAACTTGCTTCACAAAACTATAAATTTAGTATCTCCATTATCACAAAACTACATATTTAGTGCCTTCGTTATCACAAAACTACAAGCTTAGTGTTTTCATTATCACAAAACTACAGGTTTAAGCAATGCTAAAACATATAGTTTTGTGATAATGTATTGCTAAAACCTGTAATTTTATGATAATTGAGACATTAAACTTGTAGTTTCATGATAATATCGACACTAAATCTGTAGTTTTATGAAACATGCTCTTAAATCTATAGTTTTGTGATACACAAGGACAATAAATCTGTAGTTTTGTGAAACATATTCTTAAATCTGTAGTTTTGTGATACATTGTGCAAAATACCTGTAGCTTTGTGAAATTTACTCTATATTCTAAATCTGAAATAAGCAGAGCATAAGAAACAAACACAGTGGAATGTCACAAGCACACATTATCATATTCCCTCTATCTCTCTCTAAGTTTTCCTAAATCACCCCTCTCTCCCTTGATCTAGGTGGTGACCGATGACGGTGACCCCATGCCCGATGACAGCAACCGATGACGGCGACTCTCGATGAATCGACAGCGGCGACTGGGTGGGGTCGCCAGACGATGGAAAAATCCTATAACATGTTGACAACGGTGACCAGTGATGGCGACTCCCTGCGCGCCCCATCGACGGTGGTGAAACCGCGCCGTCGATCTCCACTGGTGCACCATCCTCACGCGTGCCCGTCGACAACCTCCACCATCGATGGCGCCTCTCCCGCACACCCTGTCAACGCTGGTGACTTCACTGACGGCGATGAGGTTGCACTGTCCTACCTGCGTCCTTGTTACCACAGGCAACCTCCACCGCCGATGGCGAGGCCTTGACGTCACCGTCATCGTTTTTTTCTTTTTTCCTATTTACATATATTCATTTTTTATTTAAATTTTTGGATTTTCTTTTCAATTTGAAATTTTCTGTTTTATTTTATTTTTTTGAAATTTTCAATTTTATTTCTATTTGAAATTTCTAAATTCCTTTAATTTAAAATTTTCTATTTATTTTATTTTCTCTTCATTTTAAGTAGCTTTACTTTCTTTTTGTTTGAAACTTTTTCCCTTATTCTTCTATTTAAACCTTTTCCTTCTTTCTTTTCTATTTTGAAATTATTACTTTTTCTTCTTTTTTTGTAATTCTTTTTTACCTAACGGAAACGTGCACCGGGTGCCCATCCGACCCACGGTCGCAGAATAGACGTTCCGAACCAGCTATGGGCCACATCGTCACACATCCTTAGATCGCCTTCTAGTTATGGGCCAAGTGCACAAGTACATTGAGGCCCTTACTTAAAAAAAAGTACATTGTGGCCCATCGATCGTACAGAATTCAATAGCTGAGATAACAATTGAACTAAATGGTGCAAAGATTAGCGGTTCATTCTTTCAAATGAAAGGTACCACCTTGAATGCTTTTTATTTGTGCCATAATTTATCAATTATATACCAACTGTTATGCCATTGAACTGTAAAAAATGTACGCGAACTCGATCGGCGATCACTTGGAGGTGACAAGCGGCGGGACGCTCTGCTCGTTCCTGAAGTAGTCGCCAGGGTCCACCATCCCCTTTGTCAGCGCCAGCCTCCTGAAGTTGGCCACGCCGAAGTACTTCTCGCCCCACACCCTGCCGCTCTCGTAGCTCGTCACGCCACCGGCGGTCACCTCGTTTTCGCCGAGATCCAGGTCACGGTAGTTCACGTACGCCGCCCTCGGATTGCAGCTCACAAACGGCTCCATGAACCCGTACACGTTCCTGATCCAGTCCGGCACCGCGGCCGTCGCATTCGTCGGCCAGAACGAGATATACTGAATGTTGTACAGGACGCCGGCACGGTGCGGGTATGGCGTGTCGTCGTCGCCGATGCTGCCGACTCTCCCGCCCTGCGGCTCCAGGATGATGAGCCCCGCGTCGGCGCCGTCGAACCACGGGAAGATCTTCTCCCACGAGGCCTTCGAGATGGCCTGATTGACGTAGTCGGACTTGTACTTGGAGAAGGAGGTCAGGCTGGTCGTCTTGTTCAGGAGATCCTCCAACGGCGTGCTGCCGGTGCCGCCATTGAGGTACAACATGGACTGCACCCAGCTCATCTTCTGGCAGTCGGCGCGCGTCATGCCGAGCTCCGGGAACTGGGAGCTCATCAGCGGAAGGAGCTTGTCGCACGTGCCAAGGTAGAGCGTTTGGAACCGAGCTTGCTTGTCCTGCACGAACACCCGAATGGTGAGCTCGTCAGGGAGCACCGGCACAAGCGTTTGCCATTTGGTGACGAGGTCGACGGCGCCTTGTTCCATGCTCTTCACGATGAGGGACACCGTCACTGTCCGTGGGACGGCCACGAGCATCACCTTCCATGACAGCACGATGCCGAAGCTCTCGCCGCCGCCGCCGCGGATGGCCCAGAAGAGATCCTCACCCATGGCCTTCTTGTCAAGGAGCCTCCCGTTCGCGTCGACGACAGTCGCGTCGAGGACGTTGTCTGAGGACAGGCCGTACTTGCGCATCATCATGCCGATCCCCCCGCCGCTGAAGTGCCCGCCGATGCCGATGGTCGGGCACAGGCCGGCTGGGAACGCGAGCTCGGGATCCGCCTTGGCGACTACGTAGTACAGCTCCCCGACCGTCGCACCGGAGTCCACCCACGCGGTGGCCGCGACACGGTCGACGCGAACCGCGCGGAGGGCGGCGAGGTCGAACACGGCGAACGCCTCCGGGCGCACGGACCGGTACGAGAGGCCCTCGTAGTCGTGCCCGCCGCTGCGCACGCGGATGCGGATGTTGTGGCGGCGGCCGCACACGACTGCGTCCTGCACGTGTGAGGAGTTGGTGGGCGTCACGATGCAGAGGGGACGCACCGTGCCCGGTTCAAGGAACCTCGGGTTTCTCACCGACGACGTGAGCGTCGACGTGAACGACGGCGAGTCCTGCGTGACCACGAGCTTGCTAGGAACGCCGGAGGCGGCGAGGCAACGCAGGAAGTCTTCGCCGGTGGAGTCAGCTGTGGTGGGGAGACCGATGGCCGCTGCGTAGCAGCAGCACACGGCGAGCACGAACGCTAGACATGTCGACACGGCCATTTTCTCCCACTATGTTCACGGATGACACGACACGATGGCATCGGATGTTTATATAGGCGACTGGCCTTTTCGGAAAGGTTTTTTATGCTCTTAAAGAGATGTACGCTTTTTTTTTTCATTTCATGTAAGTAATCATAGAAAAGTTAAAAAATGACAAGATCGATCAACGTATCGCTAATTTAACTCTAATTAACTAGCATAACTAGTGCATGCATATAACTCAAAGTTCTATTATATTTTAAACTTGTAGAAGTATAAATTGAACCTACATATTTGCATATTTATAAAGTGATATACTACAAATTAATCCTACATGTTAATATTTTTCGCAACACATGCCGCCATGCCGGACTTCCGGAACTTTTCCGTACAAATATTAACGTGTAGTACGAGAAATCACTGAATTAAGGTCGCAGACTAGCTTGCAGTAACTGACTACAGAACACGCGTGTAGCAGACTTATTGGTGGTAATCTCGGGTAGTCTCTGCTGCGATTATTGAAAAGTCTCGGTCAAACACTGCATCGGTTGGTGAAATACATACGATTAGTCCTTTTACTCTATTTGTGGAATTACCAGCGTGCATGGAAGCTCTATATGCGGGAACTACAAGCGTACATGGAAGCTGCCTGCTTGGACCAATCGGGTTGCGCGGCGAGAGGTGCTTCAGTTTTATGCGAAATCAAGCGTGTGAACATCGCGCCTTCCGTTTTTTATGCCATATCAGGCGTGTGAACGTGGGTGAGTGATACAATTAATCTCAATAGCAATTAGCAAACCACCATGCCAACTGCATGTTTTGTTCTTCATATTTCCTGCTGATACAATTATCTCACTTACCGCTCAAGCGTCAGAATGACTTTTGAGTATCATTTTTCGGTATGTCAGATTTTAACAAAAGAAAAGGCACATTGCGCCCCAAAAAAAGATTTCAGCCTACACGGATATTTGTTGGGCAACCCAAAAACAAATGGCCCAAATAACCTGCCCAAATTCAGTCGAGATATAATCCGAACCCGTTAACTTATAATCCACAATTCAACACATTAGCCCACAACTCCATGTGTGCGCACGAAATGCTCTCCTCACAAAGCTCGGTCGTTCAATGCTGATCGGGCGGAGCCATAGGGAATCGATTGACAAAATCAAAAGTTTTAGTCACTTGACCAATAAACCGTCCCATTCTATCAATATATCCGAGTCAAATCTTTTGTCCTCCCTTAAAAAAATAAACGGTCCAATTATTTTTAATATCTACAATTGCTCAGAATTGCAATCCAAACCAAAAAGAAAAAAAGTCAATTTTACTCCCTCAGCTATTTCAATGGGTTGCCTAACCTCTTAAACTATTTTTTTTATTTTACACCCAGAACTTTTAAAAATAACTGACTTTACACCTTAACAATTTCTCTTTTTTTTTCCTCTTTACAAAAGTATTTTTGACTAGGATAGATAGATGCATCATGACTGACATGCCAACATTGCTTTACAATTTTTTAATTATTTTTTCGGATTGGAAGCATCTAAGACTAATTTAAATATCAAAATTT
The DNA here is from genome assembly GCA_000325765.3 of Leersia perrieri. Lineage (NCBI taxonomy): Eukaryota > Viridiplantae > Streptophyta > Magnoliopsida > Poales > Poaceae > Leersia > Leersia perrieri. The sequence continues at coordinate 13,393,171 of CM002484.1, forward strand.
TAAATTTTAAATAATTAGTTATGAAAAAATTGAAAAAATTTTTAAAAATTTTATAATGGTGTCATCTTTAGCTCCACAAAATCTCATCGCAAAATATGTATGGTATAAAGACAAAAAAAGGTGAAATATTTTAAGGTGTAAAGTAAACCTTTTTAATAGTTTATGTGTAATATAAGCCAAAAAAAATAGTTTAGGGGATTGAGCGATACAGTGAAATAGTTTGGAGGAGTAAAATGGATTTTTCACAACTGGAAATAACCAGAGCATATAAAGCAGATACTGTGAACATTAGTAGCTACCAGACGCGCATGCGCCAATTATTAGCACAAGAAACATCAGCTGCGTGCAGCAGCTACTCAGATCAAGTCGAACAATTACTTGGTGGTGGTGGCAAGCGGCGGGATGCTCTGCTCGTTCCAGAAGTAGTCGTTACGAGTGCGAAAAACAGGAAAGTTAAAGACTAAGCACTACGACAAGGCTTCGTACTGTGCCACACAGGCATACAACACAAGGTCAAATCCAAGAACCAGCATACATTCGATCTGAGAAGTTGAACATCACCAACAGCCAGCATACACATTCGTACCTGAAGGATCCATCTCACCACTGTGTAGTCATGTAATGTAGCAGAGACGACTTGTTCTAGTTGCTAGTATTTGTAGCGTCCTTGCTAGAAGTCCTGGCTTATGTAAAGATTTTTCTCACATACCTAGAGTTACACTGGTGGGCAGTATGGACATAACACTGCATGGCACCCCCAGTCTGTGGACGATAAACGAGACATGTTAATTTGGTAACTTCTTCACATCGTATAAATCAATAAAAAATTTAGGAAAAATATGCTTGAATATGATAAATAAAAGTTCATTCACATTCATAGAAAGCAAAAAATAATTTAGGAGAAATACACTTGAATTAATAAACAATAACTGTTTTATTTATTTTATTCTCTATGACAAAATTAAGATTAAAAATGCAATTGATTGATGTGGGCATATCAAAAAAGAAGTGGGCTTCCATGCCACTCGAATGAGGGTTTGCAGCAAACTCTCTTGTTCTACAATAAGCATATTAATGTGCAGATTTCAAAATGTACATCAGAAGAAAAACACAAGTACCTCTATAAGGTTGCAACAGTACAGATTTTAACAGTGAAGATCAACTTCTGAGGGCATGAATCGCTTGGTCTATCATCAACAATGATTATTTTTGAGAATCTAAATTCTCAAAATTCGGACCAACTTGTATACCTGCAAAAATATATATATTTTTAAGAGAAGCATATCTGTTGTAAAGGAGTTCCAGCTACCAATTCCAAAGAGTTCTGGACACCATATATTTACATCTACCCACCTGAGCACTTCTAGATGGTAATGTTAATTCCAAGGAGTTGCGACAACCACCAACCCTATATGAGAGCAACAATGTTTAGGTTGGTTGCAAAATATGAATGCGCCCAGATAAATTAATGAACTAACAAGGTATGTCATATGAGTACTTGAAAGAAAAAAAAAACACCTGTTGTCACTGGTTCTTCTCATATATTGATTGTTCTTGAGCTCCCCACGTCCACCATATTTAGTCTCATCTGTGTTCAATATAAGCTGATGGAAGCATAACAACATATGAGTGCTGGAAAACAACTCTAAAAGGCGAACATACATAAAATACAAGTCTTTACTGGTTCTCAAACCCACACCCTCCATTTCTCAAGAACGAGGATTAATGACAGTTGCACATGATTTTTTTTTTGACTGAACACACTGCAGGGAAATCCCCCATAGTTAAATTTTATTTATTAGAAATAGGATTTACATAAACAGAATACAAGATGGTAATCCAAGAAAAAAATGTCCCTATCTGAATCCTTTAACCTATGGACAGTTGCACATGATTCAATAAATTCAGACTGAAGTACTTCAAGAATCTAATAGATGTTCTTATCCTCAGCGATAGTAATGACCCATTAAGATTTTCAATATCCTCTCCAGGCATCAAGCAAACTTTACAGGATTTTTAAGCATCAAGCCATCAACTATCATTGCAAAGTTTTCTGATGTATGTATCAAGCCTAGATTCTAAGTATTCAGTATTTCTGGTATTGCAATTTCCATGCTCTAAAGTATTTGTGACAATGTACTTCACACAACCCCATCCAGTAGCAAACTATAATTTGGGTGCAAACACAGAAAATATCAAAGCACAAAAGTTACAAGTAGAGTCCTAGAAATATAAGAGATACTGACTATGCATCTGGACAAGCTAGTCAGTATCCCTTGTATTTTGGGGCATAGGTGGTAATATATTATGTCAAGAGTAGCAATTTTAAACTGAAAACTAGTAAGGAGAAACAAAAGTTTCCATTCAGAGTAGCAAACCTTGCATTTTCATTTTCTTCATCAAAGTGTTGAAAGAATGAGTTCATAAAAACAGCATAAGTCAGTTACCTGATATTCACCGGCTTCATCTACACCAACAGAATAGAGCTGATAGGAAGCATCAGGATTGAAATTGAAAACAAAAAGGAAAGGTCCTCTAGTAAAAGATATGACCTGTAAGACGAGTATTATAATTAGCAATCAAGTTAAAATTCTGAACTGAATGCAAGACATAATATGATCTAACTCAGTATTGTGTGCACTTGTTCCCTCTATACAGAATTAGGGATCTCTACACATATTTTCCCTCCTCTCTAAACCATATATACTCTCTTTGGAAAGTAAACGCAGTTCAGGTGACTACTGCTGATATACATTAACACTCATATTTCGTCCCCAAATTCTGGCACAGGGCAAAGCAAACAATTAGTTTGCAAATCACGTGGCTTGCTAACGCTCACTTCTCCACTAGTTTTTATGTGTCAACAGTTTTGCAGGATAATGTTGACAAAAGGCGGCAGCTGCCGGGGCAAGGAGACTGACCAGGATAAGAATCCAGACTACAGAGTAGAGCGACCAAGCCCTGGTTCTGGAAGAAATTCTTTGGACTATCAGTGCAGGTCAAGTTCCCTCTTGTATCTTCACTTTCCGCAGTTGAATATTTATCTATCTCTTTATCTTGAGAGTGGTCTTATATTTATCTAGTCCTAGTATTTTACATTTCAGTACTTTACTTCTATATTATTTATAGTCTTGATTTAAGGACATTATCTTAGTATGGATTATATTTATATTAGTGGAATATCCTTGTATCTCAGTGGTAGGCCCCTGGGTGCTACCAAGCATTACAGTAATCTCGAGGTGGCAGGTGAAGTAGCATCCCGTGAGCAGGGTTTCACTTACCGGCGGTAACCGCGGTTACCGCGCCTTACCGCTGGGTAGCGGCAAGGGGAAGCCACGGTTTCGTTTGGACGAATTTCATCGAATTCAAAATTCTTAAAAAAATATTGAAAAAATTCCAAAAATTTCTCATAAATAGTATATGATTTATAGACAATAATGGTGAAAAAATTGTACAAATTAATGAAGTTTGCTACAAATTTTTGCATGCAAACGTTTTAAATTCGGGAAAAAAGGAAAAACCATCTATATGGGTCAATATGGGCCGGATTATTCACAAAGTAGAAAAGGAAAAAAAGGTTTTAGCCCACAGGACCACAAGAAAACCCTAATTTGTCCCCCACCATGTTTTTATTCTTTTTTAATTTTTTTTCCTTCTTTTTGCATCGAAAAATCGTCTTACCGTGGTAATCACGCGGTTACCGTGGCTTACCGCGCGGTTCCCTCGATCATACCGCGGTTTGAATTCAAATTTTTGAAATTTCAATTCATCACGGCAAGCCGCGGTAACCGCGCTACCGCTAGTGGGCGGCAAGGGGATGGTACACGGTAAGTGAAACCCTGCCCGTGAGTCTGACACCCGGAATGTGTAGAGAGGGTTTCCCCAGCTTTGTGTTTCTCTTATACTGATATTACCTTTTTCTTTTGAACTGGTACAATATATTGGCTTTTTTTTGGCTAAAAAATGCAACTATTCCCACATTTGAATGCTATCAAATGCAACGACATTGCCATATGCTTTGCATTTTAGAGGGGGGATGATTGTTTAAGGGCATTTAAGTGTAGACTGTAGAGCTGGTTCCCATCTTCGTATTTCTGATATTGCCTTTTTTAAACTGATACAACATGTTGCCTTTGGGGCTAAAAAATACACCTATTCACACATGTGCTTTCTCCATTCCTAATCCAACACTGTCAGAAGGTTTTATAATCAATACTGATATTAACATGATTAAGTTACCAAAAGATTTATAATTAAGCATTTCGTCTTTATTAGTTTGTAAAGTAGTTTGAATCTTCTGTCAACAAAAGATGTACATACCATGCTACTGTCATCGCAGTGATGAACATTGGGTGAACCTCTAGAAATGAGCCTTTCTTTTCCATCTAAGCTCATCAAATCCTGAGATGAAATTGATTAATCATGTGTCAGTTCAAAACATTCACAGACATAGCACTTCAATTTCGTAAGCCTTTATATAAATATAAACAAGTTCTGAAGATACATCGGATTCATTAAAAACTTATTCCAGTATCAAGAACCAGAAAGTACATTGTGAGTTATCTATGGGTGACTACTCTTGTCATGTTTGGTTCCCTGGTATTTGCTAGTAGATAGAACTTTTCCAAGTATTCAGCAGAGTAGTGTGAATAGTAATTTGGCAAGGTTTGTTTTGCTACCAATTCTTATCTATAAGACACATGTATTGGCAAATATTGGCATTACCAAAACTTTCCCATGATTTGGCATTGCCAACATTTTGACATCGCAGCAAAACAAACAAGCCCTAAATGTCTTGTTTGTTCTTCAACTCAAAAAAGCAGAGGGAAAAACAAGAAAAATTACATCTGCGCGGAAATCAGATCTGATCTAGACAACATTATTTTCAGGCAAAAAAAGAATGTGACGAAAGGTGGGTTTGCGCAGAAAAAAAAATCAGTTAGCCATGATGAAATATGAGTTATACGAAACAAAAATCATTAGCATTTACATGTATATTATTGACATGCAGTATTTCTTTTGTGTGTGTGTGGGGG
>CM002484.1:13398239-13419083 GCA_000325765.3 Leersia perrieri
GGGGGGGGGGGGATTCCTTGTGACAAAAAGATCAGACCATTTTGTTCAATTTCAACTTGATTTTGCTTAATTTTTTGGAAAGACATAAATGGAACAAGCATAATATGTTTATGGTCATGCTATGGTAGCTATTTTGCATTATTTATAGAAATTCAAATATTTCAGGGCCCATTGATAAAACTGGTTGTCAAGTATTTCCAGCAAAGATTGTGTCGTCTTAGTAATTTGTAACTTTATACCTTGTCAAAGTAGAATATATGTTTATGGACATCTTTGTCCAATAGTTCCCATTGCCGATTAGCGAGGCGGAAGGAGTAGTCATTGCTTGACATAGGAAACTCAATTCTCTGAAATAATTTATAAAAGTGTTTAGAGGCCTACTGAAAAAAAATGAGGGGCAAATTCATAAAAGAGAGATTGAATGAGGCTTTCAAATTCTGAAGGTAATGTAGGTACCTCACCTTTGGATGTGCAAATTCATTGCCAATGAAGTTGAGATACGCACCTCCACTCGTTGTAAAGGTAATTAATTTGATTATCTGAAACATGTGAAAGAAGATTATTTTTGAATTTTGGCAGAACGTAACATTTACAGCTTATCAGCTCATAAGACAAGGACTTGTCATAAATTAAATGTAGAAATACCATCAACAAAAAGGTCCCTTTTTAGCATGTTCCTATTTTTTGGAAATATTCACTAGTTTGATGAGAGATGAAATTCACTGGATAGCAATTGCCATTAGGCGATTGCGTTGTTCACTAGAAACTGGAAACAGGCTGGTCCTAAAATCCTAGGTCCCGAATGGTTTGTCAGAAAAGGCTACAAGCCACGGAGAATTCAGAATTAGCTCACAAACTAGAGAAAATTCTTATGTGCCCTTGAATTTTCGCTCTATCCCTTCTAGCCCCTGAATTTTGCCTCAACCCTTTGTATACCCACATTATGTTAGTTGCAGGGCACCCCCGCACACCCTCCAGCCACAGCATGGCCAGCGGCCATCACGTCGCCACCCACAAAACTGCATCGGGGATCCAGGAATCGCTTTTTCATGGGATGGAGACAGTAGCAACTAGCTTGTGCTATAATCTTCATGTAGCAACATTTAGATGACTTGATTATTAGTCAAATGCAGTTTGACTTTGTTATCTCAAGAAAACAAATTATGGCCTGTTTGGCTGCACTATATGGTGCAGCGTGCAGCTGCATCGTGCAGAAGCAACAATGCTTGAAGCTAGCCAACTGCAGCGACTACAGGACCTTTGCCAACAAGCTGCAGGACTTCGTTACACAATACACATCAAAACTTTGTAGCCGAGCTGCAGTATTGTACAGCTGCAGCATATCTAGGGCTTCCGAACAGCCCCTTAATCTCCAAACACTTCCAACCCCAGCACACCGAAACCCACATGACACACCCACCCACCACCTCCATGTGGCGCTTTCTTGCCATCCAACCTCCCTCCAACTAATGTTTTCCCCGTCATGATTAGTTCATAAGAGCTAAATAATCAAATACAGACAACTGAAAGTTTGAACTTATATTTGCCGTCATTCTCTATAAAATGCTTCACATTTTAATTTAGAGTAAATTTCACAAAACTACAAGTACTTTGCCCAATTCATCACAAAACTACAGATATAATGACTTGTCTTAACAGAACTATAGATAGCATACCATTAACACAAAACCACAGATTTCAGTTTTGCCCCTTGGAACCACCATTACTTTACACATGGGACCCACCATTTTAGAAAATATTGATCTATTCTATTTTGATATATATTACAGTGACCCTCATGTGGTATATGTAGAGATACATGGGAGAGATACCTTGGAGTAGAAGGCAAATCGGACGAGATTTATCTTTAAATACTCTATCTCTATCTCTAGTTATTCTATCTATAAGCTATATCTCTAACAACCTTCAGTCTCAGGAACTTTCAAGATGAACCATTTATTCATTGATCACCACCTAATAACCATTTCTCCTCAAGGTTAAGTGTGGTTGCAAGTGGTAACCAAAATAACATCTCATGTTGTAGCAGCAAGCCAGCAAACAATGGTGCATCTTGAAGGTTCCCGAGACTGTAGGTCGATCACACATGTCAGGTAAGAGTGGATCTAACAGGCAAGGCTAAAAACTGTAGTTCTATGATAACAAGTACGCCAAATCTGTATTCTGTGAGACAAGTCCTTAAATCTGTAGGTTTGTGCTAACTAAGGTTAAGTATCTGTAGTTTTGTGGAATTTAGCCTTTTTAATTATGTGCCTAAGTGGTATTGAAAGAAAAAAAATTACTGTGGAAATGGCAACAGTGCAATAAATTGCATGGTAGCAAACAGGGGATATACTAAAGGAATTAAAGAGGTAAAATAATTGGTCCAGTATACAAAATATTACAATTACAAGTTAGGGATAGTCATACATTGAGCAATGAGGAAGCCCTGAAAATCCAATCATCGTCAACACAGCTATTTGAGAACTTCCCTTTCTGAAGAACTATTTCGGCAAAAGATTTCCGCCCTGATATTGACTGTACCAAAATATCTGATGTGAGAATCTAATCACAAAGCCTGGTGAGAAAATTTCAAAAAGAGTACATTTCACAAAATTACAGATATTTTACACAATCTATCAAAAAAATACTGATTTAAGAGCTACAGGTTTTGTGTCTTCGTTTATCACAAAACTACAGATTTAGTCTCCATTATCACAAAATTACAGGTTTTAACAATGCTAAAACATGTAGTTTTGTGATAACGAAGACACTAAACTTGTAGTTTTGTGATAGATCATACAAAGTATATGTAGTTTTGTGAAATTTACTCGAAAATAAATGAACAGAATTGGCAAATGTTCCATTTTTCCTTTGATAAATGAACACACATCTACATTTTACAGATTCCGATAAGGTAAGGAAGCAGTATGCTGGAGACCAGGTAGAGTCTACCCCCATATACCACCAACATATTTGATTAGGATTCCAAAAAACATAAATAGGATTCTGAAATTCGTGGACATATATGCATCATGCAAGCATTCTTTCGGTAAAAAAGACAATGAAGCATGATGTTTTACACATCTGCTCATGCAGATGTCCGCATCAATCTCATTATTATGATACAGCTATTCAACAATGTCTGAGCAGAGAGCACTAACATATGCATCTTAAAAAACGAGCACCATCATATGTCATACAAGGTAGGTTCTGGAAAAACACCACGCACTACGGCACTAGGGAGAAAATTGAACAAACCTATAATGTAAAGAAATGAGGTGCATTGCAATATACAAGAATTATCACTATGAAATGATGAGACTTTTATTGCAATGAAGCCCAACATAATACATTATAACATGATGTGTTTTCTCAATCAATTGCAGGGGCTGTGCTGCTCATTTCAGTAAGAAGAGATTACAGGCTTACAGCATTGATAACATGATACAAGAGCAGAAAAACATATAATTGGCAAATAGCATCACCTGGTTGTGATTTTCGACGTAAGATAGCATATTGCTGTTGTTGCTTACTAGTACTTTCATAATCTGTAAAAAAAAAAAGTCAAAGATAGTCATTGGATAAGAAATATGATACAAAAAAGCAGGGAAACTATCATTGAAGATTTAGAAAACCATTGTCCTGGCATACAATCATCAAGATGAAATTCCATAAAGAAAATATCAGATAAACTTCATCCCGAATTCCCAAGACATCTTGCCACACAAACTATAGCATGCAAAAATATGTAGATGGCATGCAGACCTTATTCATGCTCCATTCTTGCTCGGGAACATTTTCAAGATGCCATAACCACATTTCAGGAATTGAAAGATTGACCCAGTAATCAAATCCTAATCCGCCTTGAGTGGTTGGCTCACAAAGTCCTGGATAAAATGTTGCCTATATAAACAGATCACTGTAAAAGAACTGTAGGAGTAACACAATATCAGACATAGCTAAAATATCAGTGCTATGAATGTCCTCATCAACATGCCAACTAATACAATAACAGTTGGGAAATTATCCATTTTAATGGGTAGAAATAGTGACCAAATAAAGCATGTATGCTCTTGACTCTGTCAGGCAGGCATCTCATTTTTACAATAGTTGCAACCAGACCCGGTAGAAAGTTGCATATTGATGATAACTATATCTCAGTACCGAACTGTGTCTAAAATCAAGAACTATGTGGTGTGAATATTAATTTACAGGAAAGGAATCTTACAACAGCAACTTACATCCTCAGCTATTGTTATAATATCTGGATGAAGCTCATGTAACATCTCATTCGCTAGAATTAAATATATCAGTGCATCCTTGTCAATATATTGATTGTAATACCTACAATTGAGATTATGATAAACAGATATGATTCTGGAAAATTGTAGTAAAACATACTGAATAAATGTGACTACTGTTTCACAAAAATGGTGAAATATTAGAACTTACTCTTCCATGGCACCAGTAAAAGTAGAAAAGCCATTATGGGTATATAACATAGAAGGCAGTGAGTGAAACTGGAACCCATCAATTCGATATTCAGTGACCCACCTAATAAGATTAGCCAGATGTCCATAAGTTACTGGTAGATCATAGAATAGAAAAGAATCAATTTTTTTATAGTATTTGAAAGGTAAGATTGTGGTATAAAAACATATTATAAGGTTTTACCAATTTAAATTAGACAATAAGAAGTGCAGAACATCAACATCATCATATCTGAACATTCTGGTACCCCAGTATTTGTGGTGCCCTCGTTTTCCTGACAAGGAAACAACAAAGGAAATTGTAGTAGCAAAGAAGAATAACAAATTCAGAGCCTTAGGGATGAATACAGTATGCAAAAAAAAGGTAGAAGACCTGCAAGACATCTTGTCAAACAGCAAGAATCAGTCAACATTGAAGCTAGGTTATGACAATATAAACTTCATGGGCCTTTTACTCAACGGTATTGGTATATCATTCTACCAATTTCTACCATCCAGTTGACCATATCAAAAGGCAAAATTATTATTTGTTAGGATTAGGCTGTTGACTGCTATTGTTTTACTACTGATGTTGGACCAAATTATTTATCAATTTATTCTTGGTTCATAACAGACTGCCCTTTACCCCTTTATATTAAGCAGTTAGACCCACCAATAGATGTTCTAAACAAATCTGTAAGTTTGGCTCCTTTAAGCAAGGATGATGGTCCTCCTTGAGTCTATTAAGTTAGGGGAAATTTTGGTTTATTTACATGCAGAAACAATACAATAATGGTATCTAAATCTACTCTCCATATAATTCCTCAGCAATATAAAGTTGAGAATATCTATAAAGTGCAGTAGATATAAAGTTAAGTACCGCTGTGGAAGTAACAATCATTAGAACCATCAAAAAGGGATAAGCCAACCAATTCATCTGCTGATGCATAGGAGTGGACAATATCAAGAAGCACCACTAATCCAAGGCCTGAGCAAATCACAGGAATGAAAACATGTTAATGACAATTATTGTGTCACTTCATAATATAGTGCTAAAAAATAATGGGAGGATTTGCTATATATAGATGTCACTTTCAATACTCAAACTTGCATGCATAACAGAGTGCATGAAAAGCACCAAGAAGATATCAAACACAAACACTTCATTGTTTTAGATTAAATTACAGTTCACAATAGCTAAAGCATACCTTGTGTTACTTTGCACATTTACTTCAACATACCAAGGTGCAAAGTGAAAAAAGGTGCACATTAACCCATGAAAATTGCATTATATTTCAAATGGATAAGAACAATGTTTTGAGCAAGGCAACGACTTAGAATTAAAATGTGTTGTTTTCTAATATGAATCTATCAAGAAAAATGTGAGCCATGAGGCTAGACATGTTACCACCAAAATACCAAATAATTACATGACCTAGTCCTGCAATAAATAATTATGCTTCAAAACTTCAGTTTCTTGGATAAAATATTTCATAGTTTTGATAGATAGAATGTGCCTGCCACAAATATAAGAAGTGCAGTAAACTGAGGAGAACCACGTGAATATGGACAAGTTCTTAAATACTGTGAATTTCCAATGGTGCTATAAAATGATTATCTTGAGAAGCAGACCGTGTGCCTCGTCCACTAATTTTTTGAAGTCATCTGGTGTGCCAAATCTGCTACTGACTGCAAAATAATTGGTGACCTGCAAATACATTGCACTTGTTCTAAGACAACTACACATAAATAAAATTTACTAAAAAAATCAACACAGTAAAAGTTTATATTCTTTATAAAAAATGGAGTGATCATTTGTAGTGTAGCTTCTGGATATAATTCTACATCTGAGAAAAAACGCATGCCTGTTGTTTTAATAATATAAATTCTCCAATTACAACAAATAATTTTTCCAACATAATTTTTCAAAATCTTATGAAACATAGAAATTATATGAAGTATTGATAGATTCCGAGTATAGTACTTTGTAACATTTTATGTTGTTAGTAATTATTGTCTGACTGTATGGTATATCTCTACTACTTAAAAGAAGAATAGTTGTCCACCTTCCCCTCTCTCACACACCGGTAAAAAATACCAAGCAAAAACCATCCCGTACGAGAATAAAACAAGAGAGAAAACCTCGCAAAGAAACAGAGAAAAGCGCTCAAAGAAACATCTGGTCGACCAAAAAAGATCACGCCGCTCACCACAAACCCACCGGCCACCGCACCTCTCGCTCCCACGTCTCCCAGGTTCAATTGGATCGGTAACAATCTCCCCTTCCCATAACCACCAAGGTGGACCTTCGCCTTTTTATTATTTTCCTTTTTTTCACCATCCTCGAAGAGTTGACGCTACTGAGCAAGCTAGGCATGCATGCACGGAGGGGCACGTTGCCATTTTTCCATCGGCAGATGAGATTCTTCGTGAACCATTTTTCCTCTCCAACTGGTATGAGTCCCACATGAGACTCGCAAATAATATTTATATCAGATTAAAAATATATTACTTAGATATATTTACACAGATACAAATATATATGCATAACTTTATACGGGGTCACATAGATCGAGTGTTATCGTGCCAGCTCACCCTCCACTATTGTTTGAACTTTTATCATCGAATGTCTATCCGTTGCAACGCACGGGCATGTTGCTAGTCAGAATAATATCTGAATGAAGACTTGTAGACGTCTATGTGTGCATGCTTGTGATATGAGCCAGGCTGGAAAAGGATGGTTTACCAAGATTCCACCAAGTATAACTGAATCTACATGATCACACACATGATGGGTTGGAGAGCAAGATTTTATAGAATCAATTATGGGGTTATATTCTCTGAAATTGCTACCTAGTGGTTGAGCTCCAATCTTTGCTACAGAAAAAAAAAACCACAAAGAAATATTGTAATTATTACAATATGTTGTTTATATCAGTAAATGTTCACCTTATAGCCAACAGAGGAGTAATCCTTGTGTTCCACAACTCCAATCAATTGAATAGCATTATAGCCGGAATCTTTTATATGAGGTAGGACCTAATGGAAGAAAATATAGTTAATAATGAAATAAAGCACCAAAAGGCAGGGGTTAGGAAATACATTTGATGTGAACTCCTGAAATGACGATATTTTTTGCTCAAATCCACTTATTCCAACATGGCATTCGTATATCCTAAGTGAACCTTTGACGTTTGGCCGTCCATATCTCCATTTATAAATTTCTTCTGGAGGAGGTTCCCAGTGTACTGCATAGGACTGCTTTCCTTCAGCATCTACATAAAAACTAGAATATCAAATTAACATTTAACCTGGATTGGAAAGTTGAACATAAAAGAGAAGCAGTGAGCTAAATAATTAAAATAGCATTAATAAGATGATCTAATGATGTTATTATATAAAAAAACTTTAATGCATGCAAGTACAAGAGCTATTTGTACAAACTATAGAAAATCTTTGAAAGATAGACACGATGCAACTTGTGCAATAATGTCAGTTTGTCACAACAAACCTTATGATTACCAATGATTATAATCATTTATGAACCAGTGGCAATTTTTGAAGATCTAACGGCGAAAATAAAATTCAAACACCTTTAACGGTTTAACCAAATCCATATTGTCGTCTACAACCTTTTCACTTGAGTCAGCAATTTAGCATTGTTTTTTTCTTGAATACACAAGAGAATTGCATATCATTTTATTAAGAGGACAAAAACAGGGGGAGGGGAGCTGAAACACCCCCACTCACCCTAACCACATAGAACCTTACAATTGCAAAACTCAACACAACCTTACCCTACCGGGGTTAACAACCTACTAAGAAACTCAATGAGCTTGGAAGCTCCTGCTATGCACCCATACCACACTCATGAGCTACCATTTGTATGACAGACACTGCACTATAATTGACACCATTAAACAGGATTCAGCATTGTAAAGAAATAGCAGGCAGTAATAATAGTAACTCTAAGTCTCTAACTAATAAGCTAGCTTTACTCTGTTCTCTGAACATAACCTCCACCTGGTCCAATAAAGTACTAAGCAAAAGGATATGACCGAACAGATGGCCTTGATGTTTGGTGCATATACATGTTGTTACTGTATAGTAGATAAATATAACCTAAATTAGAATCTATAATAATGAAAGAATATCATCGCAGAGATAACTTGGTCGAACCTGGAAGAACATAAGTAGCCCAAGCAGGAATACGTTCCAAAGCACCATCAGAAGTATTAAAATAAACACGGTATTTGTCTTTATGAGAAATTGTTGGGACATATTTCTCCAACCATGCCTTTCGCCCTTTCCTCATTTCAACCCAGTAAGCAAGAGGTGGTGATTTTCCTTGAAATTTTTCAAATGACACCCGATCGGTTACAACATTAGAAATGTCGAACTCCTGCCCATTATCAATGATATCATAGCAAGGTGAAGAACTTGCTGAATCATCCTTCTGTGTGGCTTTCCATTCATTATATCTTGTTTCAGCATCAGGTATGTCATCTAGCTCCTCCTCTGTTTGTGGACCATTTGGACCAAACATTTGCTCATATAGCTTAGCAACCACCTCCAACCGAGACTTCTGTGATTTAATTTCTCCAGGTTCCCAGTACTCTTCGTTCATTCTACGGATCAGTTCTTCCACATCAACACCATTGTCACCTTTGTCATAATCATCCACATAGTTGTACTCTTGGAAATAATATTCATCAGGTTCTTGCCCTTCCTTAAGTTTATCTTCAAGTATGATAGTCCAATATCCAAAATCATCATGTCCCAAATGACCTTCTCGTGCACAATTGTCAGTGATTGACCACTGATTAAAATCACCAACAAGGGAACAATAACGAGCACCTACATAGCATTCCAACTTTCCATAAACAAATGTAACAAGTATTAAGTTTGATCTTAAAACCAAAAAGAATCTCAAATAGGATACAACACTAAGAACTATATCAATTATGAACCACATAGAAGCATCTGATTATCACATAAGATTAGATGTTCAAAGTGGCCAAGATGTTCGTGTTAATAAAAAGGGTACATGAAAGAAGAGATAGTTATTAGTAATATACTCCTCCATCCCAAAATATGCCTACCTTTAGAATTTTTTGCACAGGATGGAATGAAATGAAAGATGGTTGAGATGAGAGAGTAGGTAAAGAAGAAACTATATTTTGGGACAAAATTTGAACTCTAAAGGTAGTTATAATTTGGGACAAAGAGAGAAGATACAAAGGGAAACCTAATTTGGGAAGATAATAATGCTGAAATAAACCCAAAACTGTAGGTGTAAAATAGATGAGGTATTGTTTAAATGATCATTTCAAGCTTTCTAGTATGATAAATAAAACTATGACGATCACATTGTTAAGGTATCTCATAGCTCTTGAGGATGGTGTCGTCTTTTAGCTTAAATATTACTCCCTCTAGTATTACTATCTCTTAGTTAGCTCAAGCATTGACAGTACGTAGGATGGAACTGTTGGCCTGGATTAGGCCAGTCCAATCATCAGGGCCATTTCTGCAGTTCACCCAGAAAATCCCAGTTCAACCTCCTATTTTTTTTTCATCCAAACAAACACCAAGGTTGTTTCTGCCAACCAACGATGTCAGATGCACCAAGTGGAGCATCTAAAAATTGTGTGTTAGGCTGGGTTTTCGAACCCAAGACCTGTCACTTCACGCTTGCACTGGATAACCAACTTGGCTAACAAGTTGCTTAGTTTTGGCTGCAAATATTCTATAAAACTTGTTTAAGTACTGTGCGGCTCATGAGATCTGACCATTGACCCATCGGTTAGACCACTAACCCAATCATGTCGATATCCTGTCTAGGTTAGCCGAATCATGGAGACATTGTAGGGGTGGGGGAAGAAGCTCTGGCCAGCAGACCAAGGATGAGCTCCCTATTTTTGGTCCTCAAACCTGTGAAACAGGGCCATAACAGATTGAATATTGATGAGAGATTTTTGGTCCTCAATCTTAATATAGTTAAAGATTTTGTTATGATAAACTTGGTTACATCATTTTTCATATGCCCAAAAACTATATTTTAAATAGCAAATATTTTTACCCTCAAAAAAAATAGCAAATATTTTCAAAGTTGAGTTGGATGCAGCATACTAGAATGATATTCATTTGTGACTGGGGGTTATTAATTATCGGAGTATTTCAGAATCTACCAGTACAACCCTATTCTAAGATAATAGAGACCTGGAGCCCACTCCATGAAATCCACGCGGTGCTGCCGATGTCGATGCATGCCCATTAACTCAAACCTACCAGAAAAAAAAAAGGCACAAATAGATAAATAGGCACATCACACTAACAAAGAACCCAAGAATGACAACAAAACTGGACAGTTCACAATATGATACTCCCAACGTTTCATAATGTAAGACGTTTTGACTTTTTGCTTGTAATGTTTGACCATTCTTCTTATTAAAAAAAATATGGAAGTATCATTTATTTTGGTTGCGACTTACTTTATTATCAAAAGTACTTTAAGCATGTATTATCCTTATTTATATTTGCACTAAATTTTTTAATAAGACGAATGGTCAAACGCTATAAGCAAAAAGTCAAAATGACTGACGTTATGAAACGGATGTAGTAGGTAATTAGTATTTACCCAGAAGATGCCTCTTTTAGATCAATAAGACGAGAGTGCAGCTCCCATCGACGGTCTTTCCAAGCCTTGTAGCTAATACAAAAAAAAAACAAGTTAAGAAAAGAAAATTGGTAACCATACTGATACAATGCTTTTATGATGCACGTGTTGGCCTCTATTACAGACTAAATGCACAAAATGCTATGTAGAGGCTGATTTGCGGTCATGATTAGCAGCGGGTCTCCTTAGTGGCTTCCTTAGTGGCTTCCTTGGCTCCCTTCTATTAGTGTACACTTACTCAGAGCTTTCTGGCAATTCATCAACCTTCTAGTTCATGGTTTCATGAAAACACCACCAAGAAGCTAGAATGGCTGTTGGCTGATGGCTGTTGCCTACTTCCTCTCATTGCATCGAAACCAAATTCCATAAGGATGTGTTTGGTTTGGAAACCATGTGTGATGGGTTAGACCAACCCATCCCAGTTTTTTTGGATGAGTTGATCCCAGTTGCTTGTTTGGTTTATGGAATGGGTTAGTTCTAGTTTTTTGTTTGGCAGAGGGGATAGAGATGGGACAAGATGGACTGGAATCAGTGTCTGTTTGTTTTCCCGTCGAGTTCGGTGCCCCTTTTCTTACTTTTTTGTCCGTCTCCAGTGTAGCACTACCGGCGGCTGGGGGCAGGGACGAGAAGCAGCATCGCGGCGGTGGCCCTGACACCGGCCGCCCCGCACGAAGTAGGTAGACAAGGTGGAGGAGCAGAGGCCAGAGGCAGGGCCAAGGTGCAGCGTCATGGAGAAAGCATCCCCGCGCAGAGGAGAGACGGACGCCAGGGACGACTGACGAGGTGCGGCGTCATAACAAATCCCAGCAGGCAGCGGCGGCTCTGAGCTGGTGACAGTGGATCTGAGCAGCTGACGATGGCGCTCCCGAGCGCGATGGCACAACGCCGACGCCCCCGTGGCTTCCAACCGACCTGCTGCGTCCCCGCTGATGGTGTCAGCTCCGTCCAAGTGGTGTTCGGCTCGCCCAGCCGATTTTGGTGGACAAGTTGGACCCAAATCTAAGACAAATAATTCTCAATGGGAACCAACCCAACCCACCCATTCTCTAACCAAACACACCAAAAATGGGGACCGTTCCAACCCAACCCATCCTTGCAACCAAACACACCCTATTAAATGGATTCATGTGGAGCTTGCACAGGAATGTCTCCTCGTTTGTTGTCTCACCACGCCACAAAATTGCTTGTGTCTTATCGGCCCTCATCATTTTGCACATGCCACCTTCACTGAATCATACAAACATCACAGAAGTAGCAGCCAGCGTACATCTAGCCGTGCTCATTTGCAAAAAAAGCACCACCTCATTTCTGATGGATAACCATACACGCAAATTAAACCCACCCATCTAAGACAAGAATTCATCAATTTCCAGCAAAATCACAAGTAATTCAACCTCCCGTGTTATGATGTACGGGAATCTGTTGGCCTATGCGTACAAACACCCACCATCTTTCTCGCAAATTTACCGGCGTTATACAAACACCCCCCATCAAGGCATTAATCGACCAGTTACAACGAAATTAGTAGAGGGGAAATCTGAGGTTCACCGTTCACGGAGGAATTGGGCGAAGGCGCGGTCGGAGATGCCATGCTTGGCGAGGAAGCCGACGGGGTCGATGGCGTCGGCGCGGGCGGGGCGCTGCTTCTGTTGCCGGGGCTTGGGCGGGCGCTCCTGAGGACCGGTGCGACGGGAGGAGGAAGAGGGGGAGGAGGAGGAGGAGGAGGAGGAGGAGGCGCAGCGGCAGGGCCAGGGGCAACCCTCCCGGCGGCGGAGGCGGCAATGGTTGGTGGTTGGGAGGTGGCCGCCGGCGCGGCTCGCCAAGGGTGGGCGGCGCTCCACGGCGACGAGGGGAGGAGGGGGTTGTGGGGTGAGAAGGAATAGAGCGCACGAAGACATTTTTGGATAGGGGCGCCCGGCCTCTCGTCTCGGCGGCCGGAGGCGGAGGAAGGAACGGGAAAGGGGCGGCCGGGGCAGCGCGGTGGGGTTTTGGAGAGGGATAAGCTTTTCAGCCAGATTTTTCAGTGTAGGCCGTTAAATTCATGCACCGGCCTGTTGACTTTGCTGCCAAAAAAGACTAACTAATTTGCATCAAACCTAAGTAAATAATATTGTCTCCGTTTCAGATTGTAGGGCATTTTAACTTTGCTTTCAACGTTTGACCATTTGTCTTATTTCAAAAATTTTGTGCAAATATAAAAACTATAATTCATGCTTAAAATACTTTTAATAATAAAGCAAATAAAAAAATAAATAATATTTTCATAACTTTTTAAATAAGATGAATGCTTAAATTTTATAAGCAAAAAGTCAAAATGCCTTACAATCCGAAATGGAGGGAGTAGTATTGTATATAACAACTG
This sequence comes from Leersia perrieri, assembly GCA_000325765.3. Classification (NCBI taxonomy): domain Eukaryota; kingdom Viridiplantae; phylum Streptophyta; class Magnoliopsida; order Poales; family Poaceae; genus Leersia; species Leersia perrieri. The sequence continues at coordinate 13,411,747 of CM002484.1, forward strand.
TACACAAGACTAACTAATTTGTATTAAACCTATGTAAATAATAGCATTTCATACAATTTTGCAACTATAATATGCATCAATTCTAAACAAAAGAGTGTAGATTGCAATAATGCCATCAATATTAACGAATTTGCATCAATCATGAACTAATTCAATATCAATTTGTTACATTTTGTACGGCGTTGGCTCGGGGAGGGGGCAGCGAGGGCTTGGGCGACGACGGTGGGGAGGGAGGCAGCATGTAAGGGCAATGGCGATGGGTGAGATCTAGGGTTAGGGTTCGAAAGTGTGCACCGTAATGGGTTGAACAGAGTCTACATTTGGTTATTTTTCGGGCTAATTCATCCCTCACGGTCTAGAGTCAAAAACCGTTATCGATGAGGTCATCGGTAACAGTTTATAGCTGACAACCATGACCAATGACAATCATCGGTCACGGTCCGTGAAAATAATCCGTGACCGATGTGCTTATCGGTCACGGTCTGTGAACAAAAACCGTGACTGATAAGGGTCACGGTTCCTACTCTTCGGACCATGACTATTGTGGTTCACCATAGTCAACTTATAATTAAATGTTTATTTTCTATTTACAGATTTTTATTAGTTGGTCAAAGTCAAACTATTTCAAATTTGACTAAATTTATAGACAATTATACCAACATTTACATCTCCAAATTAGTTTCAATGAATTTATAATCAGGAGTATTTTTATAGCATATTTGTCTTGTGTCAAAAATGTTAGTATTTTCTATATATACTCAATCAAAGTTGAAGCAGTTCGACTTTGGTCAAAACAACATAATATGGAATTGAGGGTTTAGTTAGTGTGACATAAGAGATGATGGTGGTGCTGTCGGCAGTGGAAGTGGATGTTGGCTAGTCGACTCAGCGTTGTCAGTAGTCAACTATGTGGCACTAGGAGCGACACCAAAGGGGTGTGATGCAGGTGGTCAAGTCAGTGGTGGAAATGGTGTTGCAGCGACAGTCCTCGACGAGATAAGGAGATAGGCTGTGTAGGCAGCGCAATGGGGGTTGTGGTATTTGGCGACGACGCCTTGGTGGCGGCGGTTCTCCGGTGAGATAAGCTACGACAACTCAATGGTTATTGTCGTTCGTTGTAGAGATGTCCTTGAAGTTTGAAGCGAGGGAAAAGTTTGTAGCATTGTCTATTCTTTTCAATTTGGTTGTTATTTTTTTTCTCAGATGTGACATGGGATTGTATGCACTCATGTAACCCTTGGCTGAGTATGTTTATCTAAAAAATGATCAACAAGACAAATTTCAGGAATGAGGCAAAGTAAAAATGTATGGTCCGTGAGACCACGACAAACAGCTAGGTATTCAGCTCCATACACAAAAATGTTTCATGTTTTATCCCTGAAAATTGGTATTCGTCTTCATACAATTCCAGTACAAATGGATCGCCCTAGAAAAGAACTAGCAGTAGACAGTGCAGTAGTAGATATGCGAAACCAATTATTATTTTTTACAAATGCTTGAAATGCCACATGACTCACTCAAACAAAGGAGGAATGCTCTGCTCATTCCTGAAGAAGTCATCAGGATCCACCTTGGCTTTTACCGCGGCAAGCCTTTCAAAGTTGTGCCTAAAATACTTCTCGCCCCAGACCTTGCCGTGGTGATAGCTGCTGATGCCGTTCACCACCTTGTTCCTCCCAATGTCAAGGTCCCTGTAGTTGGCATATGCCTCCCTGGGGTTCTTGCTCACATATGGCTCCATGAACTTGTACAGGTCCCTGCTCCACTTGAGAGCGACTGTCCCATTCGCATCACCATTCCAGTATGTGATGTACTGGATGTTGTACAATACACCTTCCCGGTGCGGGAACGGCGTCGCAGATTCATCGATGCTGCTGATCTTGGCACCATAGGGGTCAATGAACATCTGGAACTGACCAAAGTTGCTCACCTGCTGTAAATTGGTGAAGATCTTCTTCCATATGTTGATTGGGATGGGTTTTCTGACGTAGTCGGATCCGCTCTTGGTGTTCACCCTGGAGATGGAGCTCCGATTGAGGATGTCGGCCACTGTCGCGTTGCGGCCGAGGTGGATGTAGGGGATGGACTCGATCCATTTCATCTCGTTGCAATCCGATCTCACCATGGCGAGGTCGGGGAACTGGTTGCGCATCAGCGGCAGGAGCTCGTCGCAGGTGCCGAGGTACATGGCTTCGAACGTGACACGGCGTGGCTCGATGTCGATGATGACTCGTACCATGATGTCTTCGGGCATCCTCGGCGCGATCTCCTGCCATTTCGCGAGGAGCTCGACGGCGCCGTGCTCCGGCGCCCTGACGGCGTCGAACACCGTGACGGTGGGCGGCACGGGGACGAGCCTGATGTGCCACGACACGACGACGCCGAAGCTCCCGCCGCCGCCGCCACGGATTGCCCAGAAAAGATCCTCTCCCATGGCGCCCCTGTCGAGCAGGCGTCCCCTCGCGTCGACCACCGTGGCATTCACGACATGGTCCACGGCGAGGCCGTACTTGCGCTGCAGCAATCCGAACCCGCCGCCGCTGAAGTGTCCGCCGACGCCGACCGTCGGGCACACGCCGGCGGCGAACCCGAGACCCGGCGCGGCGCTCCAGATGGCGTGGTACAGCTCGCCGAGCGTCGCGCCGGACTGCACCCACGCCGTGCGGCCCGCGACGTCGACGCGCACGGACCGCATCCCGGACAGGTCGACGACGGCGAACCTCTCGCGGCGACCCTCGGCACGGTACGAGAGGCCCTCGTAGTCGTGCCCGCCGCTGCGCGTGCGGATGCGGACGCGGTGGCGGCGGCCGCAGACCACGGCGGCCTGGATGTGGGATGTCCTCTTCGCCGTCACGATGCAAAGAGGCGTCGTCGACGCCGTTATGTTCAAGAATTTAGGGTTTCTGATAGAGGACTTGAGGATGGGTGTGTAGGAAGAGGATCTCCTTGAGTGGATGAGCCAGTGCGGAACGGATTTCTTTGTGAGGCAACGGATGAAATCGCTGGAAGAATCTGAAGCTATGGTAGGATTGGGGATGTAAGAACAAGAAGAGATGCAGAAGATGATGACCAACAATAGGGTTTTATTGTTGCTCATCTTTGCTAGTAGAAGTTGATTCTTTGCCGTGATTTGGATTGCAGGTAGAAGGGATTTATATGTGTGATCATACTGTACAGGCTGGCCTCTATCGGCATACCAAAAGCAGGGACAGTTACTACTTGACTAATGTTTTGTGCATATATATCTAGCCAATTAATGTTCTTACCTGGAAAATGTGTGATATCTTACTAATTAATTGTGCATATTTGGGACACAGCAGAAAAAATGTATATTGTTTATTGTTTTTGAGAATTAATGTACATTTACGATGATTAGCTCTATCTTGTTCGTTTGTATGTTGGCATATATAGTCTCTCATACACACATTTCTTACCATTCTACTGGTTAATGAATTGATCACGATGGTTGTCAAAATATATAATTATGTAAACTTAATTTTAAAAATACAATATTATCTTTTACATTAAACATACCTGTACCTTTTGTTTTTGTTAGCGATTGAAGTTTAAGATGCATGCATTTCTATGTTTTATAAAACCAATTACATGACATCTCATAATGAATGAAGGAGAGAGCTTCTGAGCACTATTACAAAAATATAAATTCCGTCAACGACGACGAATATTATGTGCACGCAGATGCAACGTTCAATCATATTTCAGACGGGTCAGTGATCGAGTTGCCACTGCTCTACACCTCTTTAATCTTGTGTTAGCGAATGTACTCGCAGACGTGTGCATGCGTGTGTACTGCACTGCGTACGCGCATGTCTTTAAATGAGAACAAAAAATACTTTCTCTAGTCCCTACGTTATCTAGAGACTGTCATGTTACAACATTAAGACGACAATATAGTCTCTAGTTATTAATATACAAAATACTTTCTTATTAGTTTTTTTTATTAGACTTCATGCAACAAAAAATTTCCTAATAAATGCTAAGAGTCAACTCTAGATTGTTGTCATGTGTAATAATCATCTTTCTCTACCTTCCTTCTCTCTCCTACATCACCAAATATGCTTATATGATAACAGAGAGATCATTAATAACGACCACTGTACATGCCCTTATGGTCATGTGAATGTGGTGATCAAGCGTGTATCATGGTGTGTGCTCATGTACTCATTCATTTTCCTATTATAAGGGATTTTGACTATTTGCTTACACCTTTGATCATTTATTTTATTAAAAAATTATTGCAAATATTAAAAAGATAAGTTATGATTAAAGTACTTCTAATAACAAAAAAGTAAATCACTAATAAAATAAATATTACTTCTATTTTTAATAAAACAATTTGTCAAAGTACATGCAAACAGTCAAAATCTCTTATATTCGGGGACGGAGGGAGTAACTACTAAAGGCAATACCAACTCAAAAGCTTATTACCAGTGTCTATACATGCCATGTCACGATACCTAATGGATTTTCTTAAAAATAAATTCTATCGAATCACATCTTTTCTCTTCTTTTGTTTACCTATCACATCTTTTTTTCTTGGTTCTTGTGTAGAATTGTTTTCTTACATAATAAATTGTATCTTTTTTTTGCTCTCCCCTCATTAATTTTTTTTCCTTTTGTGGCAGCCTATTTAATTGTATGGAAATTAGCTGAGATGGAAGACTGGAACTACCAAGAAACACTTCATTTTCTGGTTTCCACCCAATGTAATGTAGTTTTGTATAGCTGGCATGCGTTTAACGGTTTAATTTGCACGTTTGGTTGGAAGGAAAATGGATCCCGGGAAAGCATTGATGAGCTTAACTGGGATTTGTAAAATTGTTAAACGACTGTCACTTGTCCTGGCGCATAGTGGGTTACGCAAACCGGCGGTGATGCTAGCTGGCGCATGTATGTCCTCTCTCCTCCCTGGCCGAGAAGGCCGTCTGATTCTTAATGGAATTAGATTTTAAATATCGACAGATAGCCTCGTTTGTTTATACGATCCATGTAAAAGTATTAAATTCAGTAATGTCCGTATATTCCAGAAATATACTACCATCGTCCTATAATATAACAAGAGAGAATTGCCTATTTAACATTTTAAAAAAATAGGGGTTATTCATTTGACACCGAAACTTCAAATATTATCTATATGTCCATAAACTAATTTTGGTTTGCCAATATGACACTACCATTCAAACAACCATATAACAGTTTGAAGTTCAGTACATAAAAATGTTGTTAGCTCTGGCAAATCTTGCCTGTCATGACAAAAATTTATAGAATGACAATAACAATTTTATTTTGATAAATTCCAATATGCAAATAACATATTTGAAAAAATTCAGCATGACATTAAATTATTTTATTTTTTGGTGTCGTGTGTGTTTTGGGTCATTGAATTGTATAAGGGTATTTTCGTCTTTTCTCCAAGTCTTTCTGGTCCAACAAACGGTGGATGGCAGAAAACATCACGGTAGTGTCATGTTGGCAAACCAAAATCAGTTTGTAGACATATAGGCAAGATTTGAAGTTTCGGTGTCAAATAGACAACCCCATTTTTTCAGTATCAAATAGACAATTCTCTCATATAACAACCTAGGAGGGGGTTTGACCACTTCTAGTACAATGTAGGAGTAGCTATTACCACATTGAGGGACCGTCCAAAAATATATCCACATTGGAGAACAACAATTCAACTGCAAATGCACTCTAGGAGTATTACTGAACTTGCATGCCATGCACGAAACACAGATGTACAAAGCTATAATAGTAGTTCCTTGGTGACAAATGTCTTGACAAGCTGACTTAAGGTTTGAGGACACTGGGCTACTATATGGCTAGCCGGACACCGTCGGTTAGATGTCCAAGGTTTGCTACGAGCCCACGATTCAATGGGCCTTGGCATGGGCTTCCCACACAACTGTAGAAATTTTTTGAGATATTTTCTCGTAATAGAAAAATTGCTCATGTTGCTATAGAAAATAACTATAATAAAATATACTATAACATAATTTTTTATGTCGATGGATTCTGCATGACCAAGTCGGCATAGCGCACACTCTTCGTGGGACAACTTTCCTTCTTGGATTGGCAAATTTGGGGTAAGCATGCCACCGCGTTGCCACTACTTCTCCATAGGAGACATTGGACCGCAGACATCAGTAGGCACAGACTCCCTCATCCATGCAAGTGTGTGTTCTGCGACCAATGCGACAAATCAATCGATCATAACATATGTGCTTGCCCCTATACTTTGCAACTTTGGTGGAGCTTCGGTGGATCATCCTCTGGTTGATCGATTAGCCACAATGCTATCCAAGCAATGCACGGTCTTTCCTCACTTCGTGGTCGGACAGTCATAATTGTATTGACAAGGCATAGAAACGTGGCTGCGACTCAATAATCGTCTTAATAACCTAGACGATTTGGAAGGAGAGAAGCAACCACGTCTTCAGTGCCGTATAGACATGGTCATTGAGATTGCAGTGGAAGCTAGACTCTGGCGCAAAGCAAAAGCGCCATTCTATCGGGTTGTTGCACAACTGGTCGCTAACTCGGTTGTGAGGAATTGGCATGACTCAATTAGGCAATCCATGACCTTGAGAACATCGTCTCAATTTAGCTCGCCAGTGTGTCGTGTCTCGTGTTTGTACCTACCAACTATGCGCATGCCAAACCTTTGTCTGGAGAAGAGGTTAGAGGTTCGGTATGTCCAGCAAATAGAATTAGAGGTGATCCAAATTACAACAGAATGTAGTGATGAAGGTGCATCTTTGTCTAGGCCACGAGAAATAACAAACGAGTTGTTTTTTGTCCGAGGAATCAAATTATCCTGCGTAAACCATTATAATTCTACGGGACAATAACTCATCCATGAATTTTCTACATTACAAATTAAGCATGTGTTTTTTAAATATATAACAGAGGTGAACAAGTCGTACATGACTGGTCAATTGACTATTTCACGCAGGAAAAGAAGAACCGTCGTCGAATGAAAGAACAGAAAGAGAGAGAGAGGGTGCATATATGTTCGCTTCGCATGTATGAAACGTGGTCCGGAAATATGTAGCAGCTGCACCGTCTGGGCGTCTGGACAAACAAACACAGTTCACTACGGAAAACAGGGTGTCTGCCGTGCGCCTGGAGCGCACGACAAAGCCCCAAATCCGCACGGCAAAGCCTTTGCCGTGCGGTTTTTTCCTATGCGCACGGCAAAGGCTGCACGGCATACAACTGCACGGCAAACAAGCCTTTGCCGTGCGCTAGGCGCGGCGCACGGCAAAATAAAGTGTCACGGCGCACGACGGCGGGAGGTGACGGCAGGGGGTGAC
>CM002484.1:13419183-13436134 GCA_000325765.3 Leersia perrieri
CGTTTTATATTTGGCGCACGGCAAACTGCCCTTCTGCCGTGCGCCGCGTGTTTGCCGTGCGTTGCACTGTTGGCGCACGGCAAAGGTGGTGTTTGCCGTGCGCCCGACATTTGACGCACGGCAAACGGATGCACGCACGGCAAAATACCGTTTTCCGGTAGTGGTTTAGTCCTGAATGCAAGAAAAGCAAAGAAATGTGGCTGTGATGTGAATATAACGCCAGTGCGACGAATCAGAGTAGAATCTGAAGATATAGCCCAAGCTGTACGTACGTACGTTCTTTTGGTATGATTTCATTGTCAAGCAAGTTCGTACGTAATCATTTCTGGATTGTATACATCGCATATATGGTTCCATTTCTACGTGCTCTCATGATGTTGCTTTTCTTTTTTCAAGTACACATGGAAACAATCACCGTACTGCAAAAAATACAGACATGCGAGTGAACCTTAATAGCAAATGTTCAAAGGGAGTAAGGGACGGTCAGACGGAGAGCGCTAAACACGTTGGAAGTCAACGATAAACAAAGGAAAGTTGACAAAGAGCACCTTAATATACATTGATTCGTAATAAAACGGCCACACCAGTTAGCATACCAGGAGTTATATTTTTAATCTTGATATATGGATTGTTCACACAAACAGAACAGAGTTATTAAGGCATGCATACATATTTCTTTTTTTTTTTAGAACTAACATACATATTTCTTCGTGCAGCTTACAACCATAAGAAGGGATTACTCTGAAAACATGGCATGCATACTTATACTTTCATTCAACAGCTCCTACAGCCAGCTGGTCTTCGAAACTGGCTAAATTTCTTGTGCATTTAGATTATAGTTTCCTAACAACAGAAGTGTATTTACTAGAGCCTAGCGAACTCCTTTGGTCATAAATATTTAACATTTAGAATAATATATGTTAAACTTTAAAAACATTCAGCATTATATTTATATAAATTAGAATTAGGTTGAATTATATTATGAATTCGTGATATTATGGTAGTAATTTCGAACGCAAATATATGCACATCTTATTTCATAACTAAAAGTTTGAAAAATAGTATTATCAAAGTTTGAAAAGGCAACCAACTGGTTTGCAAATATTTGACTAAACGCTTGCAGATATTATCCGTATCGTCAAATATTCATGACCGAAGACAATACAAAATTATAATAACACTTTGATTAATACATACTACCAATTAATCTTGACCATTACAATCTAAACTCACTCCAAATGGGGAACAAGCTCAGTTTATGCCAAAGACAGTAATCCATACCACAAATACAATGTATAAACAAAGAGATAAGTAGAGCGAATGAGAGACGTATAGGCGTAGCTACCATATACACCACACATTTGTACACACCACCAAGATAAAAACAGCTTCTAGAAGTTTGACCGACTGACAGTCACGCACGTACGTACGTATGCCATTTCGCCGCTAGCTCTCAATATATCACTTTCCTGAGACAAGTGGCGGAATGCTCTGCTCGTTCCTGAAGTAGTCGTCGGGATCAATCTGCCCCTTCGCCATGGCGAGCCGCTGGTAGTTACCCTTGAAATACTTCTCACCCCACACCTTGCCGGTGTCGTAACTGCTGACGCCGCCGGCGCCGACGACGTTCACGCCGAGCTCGTTGTCCCTGTAGTTGGCGTACGCCTCCCTGGGGCTCGAGCTCACGTACGGCGCCATGAACGCGTAGAAATCCCTGATCCACGCCTTCTGCGCGTCGCCGGCGCCGGTGGCCGCCCAGAAGTTCATGTACTGGATGTTGTAGAGCACGCCGCCACGGTGCGGGAACGGCGTCGCGTTCTCCGCCACGCTGCTGATCTTGCCGCCGTACGGGTCGAGGATCATGAGCCCGGCGTTGGGCCGCGCGAGCCAGCTACCGAAGATGGTGGTCCACACGTCCTTTGTGATGGATTTCCTGACGTAGTCGGATTTGGCCTTGTTGGACGTGTCCATGGAGATGGTCCGGTTGAGGATGTCCTCAACGGTGGAGGACGCCCCGAGGTAGATGTACGGCACGGATTGGATCCACGTCATCTCCTTGCAGTGGGTGCGGTTCACGCCCAGCTCCGGGAAGCGGCTTTGCATCAACGGGAGCAGCGCGTCGCAGGTGCCAAGGTAGAGGGACTGGAAGTTGGCCGTCTGTCCCTGCACGACGACGCGGATGAACAGGTCGTCGGGGAGCACCGGGGCGACGTCCTGCCACCGCGTGAGGACGTCGACGGCGCCCTGCCTGACGGTCACCGGGACGTTGAAAACCGTGACGGTCGGCGGCACGGCCACAAGGTTCACCTTCCACGACAGCACGACGCCGAAGCTCTCGCCGGCGCCGCCGCGGATGGCCCAGAACACGTCGCTGCCCATGGCGTTCCTGTCGAGGAGCCTCCCTTTCGCGTCCACGAGGACGGCGTCCACCACGTTGTCCGCCGCGAGGCCGTACTTGCGCAGCATCATGCCGAACCCGCCGCCGCTGAAGTGGCCGCCGACGCCGACCGTCGGGCACAGCCCGCCCGGGAACGCGACCCTGCTCCCGGCCTTCCCGATCGCGTAGTACATCTCCCCGAGCGTCGCGCCGGAGTCGACCCACGCGGTGTTCGACGCCGTGTCGACGCGGACGGACCGGATTTTGACGAGGTCCAGCACGGCGAACGACTCGGGCCGCTCCGACCGGTACGAGAGGCCCTCGTAGTCGTGCCCGCCGCTGCGGATGCGGAGGCGCACGTTGTTCTGGCGGCCGCAGACCACGGCGGCCTGGACATGGGACGCGTTCGTCGGCGTGATGATCCACACCGGCTTAGTGGTGTTTGTCAAGAACTTTGGGTTACGGATGCCGGCGTCCAATACCGACGTGAACGACGGCGAGCTCTGCGTGTACAGGAGCTGGCTGGGAATGCTCGCCGAGAGGCATTGGAGGAAGCTGTCCGTGGCAGCTAGGGTAGAAGAGATGGAGGCGACAGAGCAGATGAAGAAGAAGGCTAGGGCTAAGCTTCGAGACATGGCCATGTTGGCTTCGTGCATGCAACGAATTAATCGAGCGATCTTTGCCAACTAGGAGTAGCTGCTGCTTGCAACGATCGATGCAATTGTTTGCATGGTGTTCGGGTCTACATATAGGCAACCGACGAGAGCGACTTGCCACATGTGTAGACTAGTTTAAAGAAAACGGCTCGTGCCAACTACAGTAGAAATGATCATTTTTCTGCTTCCAGCTTGGTTTCATTACGAGGAAAAGTCGTGGTCAAATATCTCGATCACGTGATCGACTTGGCAATGTTTAACAGGCTAGACAAAGTCTAAAATATAGTATCAGATGTGATCTGATCTCCCGTTCGTTCCTAATATCCTCCTATAGGTGGCCCTAAAAGTGCACATTGACATTTTTCTAGAATGTCAAATAACCTAAACGGGATTGCTAGAAAACCTCCTACAGTTTTCTCCATCTCAAATGATGATTTGTGAACGTTGTATTATTGTATATCACTTTGAGATTACACTCCTATTATACTAGAAATGTATTTAACTATTTTCCCACTCACAAAACTATCGATCTAAATAGTGATTAATGCATGCATTCGATCAAATCGACCTATTTACAGGAAACTATTTTGATCCATCCCAAATTTCCTGTTCAAAAACTATTTACATGTTCCCTTCTTTTTCGGATTATAAGACACTCGACTTAGTTTTACGTTAAACTTTTTCAAGTTTGTCTGAAAGCGTAAAACTATTTTTGGCATCAAATAAATATGCTACTATAATATATTCAATTGTGAATTTAATCAAGCAAAACTATGTGTCAAAGATGTCAGTGCATTTTTCTATAAAATTAGTGAAACTTAAAAAATGTCAAGATGTCTTATAATCTGAAACGCATGGTATACAACACTTAACAACATAATAATTTGATGTTATGAATAAATTTATTTTTTAAAATAACCATACAAAATTGTATGTATAATATATTATTTTAATGGTTCGAAATTAAATTAATGATACAAAATTTGGAATTAATAAATACACAATTATACGTTTCATGGGCCTTTAATTTAAGTTGTGCCCATTTGATTAAATCATTCCAAAATTTGGAATTAATATAAAGAAAGGCATTTTTAATTTGGCGTCTAAACTATAATTATGAAATCAAAATTAATAAGCATGTAATAATAATCTTACATAATAATTTCAAATTTGAAATTAATTAGTATAAGCATTAAGTTATAAGAGTTCAGAGGGTCTCAGTTTTACTTTCAGCTAGATTTAACAATTTCAATATTTGGAATTAGTGAGTATGAGTTTCTACCCATCTAGCTGTTAATTTAGTTTATATTAATTTATTATGGAAAACGTTAATTTAACAAGTTGTAGTTGACATAGAGTCTTATCTTTAATATACTACATCCGTCCCAAAATATAATAACTTAGGAGGGGATGTAGCCTCTTCTAGGAGGACCATGTATTTGGAATCAATAAGGCTCGTTTTATTCATATGGCTAGATTTATTCCTTACAGCTCTCAATAATATGGAAACATTATCGGTAATAAATATAGGCAGTGGTAGATTGTACATGTAATGCTCTCTTAGTTACCAAGAGTCCAAGAGGAATGTTGCTATTTAATTTGAACCACGTAAATGATTATACAAATGGGCATCCCATGGAACCAAAAATACCGGACACTTCCTCCTCTCCGACCATGCTAACACGCGCGCCCATGGCCTCATCACCATCCACACCATATCCTCACTTTGTGGCTGCGGGCTGCCATGCATGCTCTGCGCAGACATCTTCCAAATCGTCTGTTCGCTACTCTCCGACGACCTCCCATGGATCGAGGCCTTCAACAACGTCTCTAACAGCTCGCTGCCCCGCCACCAGAGCCGGCAAGACGGACACTGCCAATAAGACCGTCCACAAGCTGATGTCTGTCCTCGAATGCAAAGTGTCTCACGGTCTCAGCGAGGACGCCGTTGTGTCCACTGAGGTTCCGTAGGTGTAGTGTATGAGGAACAGATGTGTTCCTTTCTCACTTTTTTATTTTTTTAAAGTTTTAGCGATGTTGCAATCTATTGTTTTGTTATGTTACATTAAGATGCTTCGTTCTGTTTTGATTCAAGTTGCAACCTTCGAAACATTGAAATAAGTTTTAAGTGATTTCGAATGTTTCATTTCTTTAAACTTATTTTTCAACCGATGAAACATTTTTCTCCGATTGATAAAAACATATGAAATATTTTTCATTGAGTGTTGAGACATGGAAATATATCTCTACAATGTCGCACCTTCTGATGTTTGGCGTCAAAAGGATTTTCTTTCAGAGATAGTTAAACACACACGTCTACATAAAAAATAAAAAATTGTCAATATCTAAAACGACTTGATGAAAAACGGAGTTATACGCAACAGGCAGTATAAATGGACAAGTGTTATGTTCCTTTTCTTACATAGTACTTGGATGTAATTTTGAGAGTTTTTGTATGTGGACATGGACGATTGGGCCCTTTTCACCCCCTCTTTTAATGAAAAGATACGCAATCCTCTTACATATTCTCAACTAGAAGAAAAATCAGTCAAGTCTAATTAGATGGCTGGCGCCCTATCTCAATCTGGGTTAGCCTCCGTTTGTCACAGTCAGATCATTAGGAATCTATCTGGAACGTAGTCGAGCACCGCAATTTCATTATCTGCAAAATTAAAAATGTAGTTTTAAAATTGGAGTTGAACTACGACCGCTAAAAGGACTTTAGTTACAACATCAACGGCCTTCGAGCCTTGCATCAAAACAAGAGAAACTTGACACTACCAGTGGGCGGCTTTGGACTTTTACAATTGGCAGTTAAATTAATTGGACAAATTGCAAGGAAACCAATTAGACATGCATGGAATTGTAGCACGTTCGTACGCAATGGCTGGACAGAACTTCGGCTAAGTAGTTGGTATACTGTTTGAAGCATGGACTAACACCATGAAAGGGATAAATCGCATCCTTCTAAAAGTCAAAAAACCAGCTTGTACCTGCACTGATCCATCAATGTTATGTGAAATCACACGCAAACAGACCAATTTGCTTCTGCAATACCATCTCAGTCTTTTCATCCAGGAATCGTATTGGACTGCACAAAATCTAATCATCCAATACGTGCATATGGTGTCAGCTTCATCCAACTCGCACGATAATGTTTTGACGATGTGGCAGCATTCCCTTGGGGTTGTAGGGCAGGGCACGTCTAAGGACCCGCTTAATCAATTCTCAAACAACTTCAAATGGATTTATCCTGAATATCTGATATTCGAGACTAGGTAATATAGTAATATTACGAACAGCACAATGATAATGACAGCTATGCGTTTGGACTCTCTCACGTTCACCATTAAACGTGGACGTGGTGCGGGACAATAAAGAACACTTTTATAAGCTAAGGGAAGGCAGGAAATGCAAGTGCAATAAACGAAAAAAAAGGGCAAAGGACAATATGAAAGGAAAGTCATGATTTCAGATTTTTCTTTTCAAGCAACCAGAGTTATAGGCTCCCAAGACTTGGCAAAATAATTAAGCTTCGGCATTGCATTAGGTGAACATGTTTCTGATAATAACGAGCAGTGAGTGAACCTAAAGCTATCACATCAGGTCTTAAGATGTGTTGGCCTGGGCCTTGTTAAGGATAACACCTTCGTACTTGACCTGGAACCACTTCATGGCATCCTCCTTGGTCACCCTGTGCTGAATGCCAACACGGGACTTGCACCTGCGACGGCGAGCAACACGGTATCCAGCTCGCTCAAGGACAACGTAGAAATCCATACCATAAATACCTGTCGATGGATCATACCTGCAGAAGAAAACACATCTTCAGCTGTCTCATACAACAATAAAAAGAAAAAGAACATGGAAATACCACCTAGCAGTGCCCTATGTTCAAGGCATATAATTTCACTATTAGGATGGATTCACAATAAGAAATCCAAGCAAGCCTTTGCCTATGCACCATATAATCAAGAAAGGAGATTGCAACGGAGAATGGAAGAAAATGAAAGATTTGCCAATAAGTGTATCACAATTAATAAACAAAACAATCAGTTATTTATATTTTTAAAAGTACGTGGTTAGCAACATGATACATGCTCATTTTGTTCAGGATGTGAAATGTTGAGTGCACAAAACCATGCTACTCAAGACTCAGAGATCAATAACTGCCATTCTGCTTAGTTTAGAAAAAATTTAGTATCACAAACCAACCATTGTGTTTACGAACTGGACATACAATGTTCAGCTGTTGTCAGCATAATGCTGGATGCAAACTTTATAAATGAGAACAGTTTTGGCCTCAGAATAAAAGGTAATCAAGATTCAAGATGAGCTCAGTCAAGATAAAATAATTTATCAAAAACTAACAATTGCTGTCATCAGAATGCCCATGCATAAAAAAAGTTACGGAAATTTAATTATAAATTAGAACAGTTTAGGCCTCAGAATAAAAGGTACATCAGTAGACCAGCAAATGCTGGACTTCAGATGGTACGGACAATTATTTCAAGTCATTGGCCTAAATAACTGTTAAAAATAAGCTACAACCATAAAAACATTGGAAGTACATAGTATAAGTAGATGATCTTGTGTACAAGTAAGAAAACAATATAACATACAAGTATTAAATAGTACCATGCAAGACCGTATATATTCGAGTATGATTAAGACTACATAAATCGTATATTGCCTATCAAAGACAATGAAGCTAGCATATAGCCAAAGTTGTGCTCCCGTTATTTAAGTAAATTCCATTCACTACACAGGTTGAAAATCTTACTTGATGCCAAGATCAATGTGCTCCTGGATTCCAAAACCAAAGCACCCTGTTTCACTGAAGTTTCTTCTAAGAAGTTCATATTCCTTCACCTTCAGTCCACTCTCAAGAAGCTGCATTGCCTTCTCACCCCTGACAGTTACATAGCACGCAATCTTCTCATTACGCCTGATACCGAATGAGCGAACAGTGTACCTAGCTGAAGATAGTGGGCAAACAAAAACGTCAAACAAGTTGTCGTGAACAAGACAACAAAACTACAGGACAAGAAAGGAATATTTACCCTTAGAGAACACAGGTGACTGTCCACTCAGTTGCTCCAAGACCTGAAAGTATTTGCAAAATATATTAACGGTATGGCATCAACAATAGCAACGGCTACCTAACACAGTGTTTCACAATTAGAGACTAGGATATGACTAGGATGAAAGCCAAGTCTTTAAGAAATCTTTCCCTTTTGCCACACAACCTTAAAAGAGACAAATGGTCATCACCTTTAAGCTCCAGTAGCTGTAATTTATTATAACTTAATAATGATGTTATCTCATAGTAAATCTTAAACAGCTGCAATCAAAATCATCCAGCTTTGAATTCTCATTCTATGGTCAATGATCAACAACTATAGAAAAAATTCAACAAGTTGTCCTGCAACTATAGCTATAAAGGCACACGTCAGGATACTTATCTGAAGTCTGAAAAACTGAATGCCGGCGATAAAACATCCAGGCAAATAGCTTATGGCTTAGTTGATTAGCAATTAAAAAGAAGCATTCAAATAATAGAATCCCTCGCCGCAATTTTATCCTTGGACGGTTGCGCTAATAAAGATAAGATAAGCTTACAGTCATATCCATCATGTCATTGTTCTCATCACTATCTCAAGTCATCAAAGCAAGATATGAAACTACGCAACAATGCATCACGTTCTAACAAAGCAAATCTCATTCGCTACTCATAAATCTCAACATAAACAATAAACGATACGCGAAAAAAAATGGAAAACGAGCGGAACCTTGGAGGCACGGGTGAGGCGATCTCCGCTCTCCCCGACGGAGATGTTGAGCACCAGTTTCTGCACCTTGATCTCCCTCATCGGGTTGGACTGCTTCTTCTCCGACGCCTGCGAGACGTGCAAAGCAGAGGTTTAGCCTCACTGGGAGCAACAAGGGGTAAACCCGTCAGATAGGTGACGAGAGGAGGAGCGGAGAGTGTCCTGACCATGGCGGGGGTAGAGACGGCAGCGCCGACGGCGACGGAGCCTTCTGCTTCGGCGGGCGGCGGGGCGGTGGAGAGGAGGGGTCGGAGAGCGTCGGCTGCCGCGGGGAGGAGGTGGCGGCGGGGGCTTAAATGAGGGAAACCCTAGAGGAAGGGGAGCAGGAGGAAGGGGAGCAGGAGGGTTTAGATGGGCTGGATCCACAAGGCCCATCTAGTAAGGGTCGTCATTTTCTCGTGGAGAAAGTCCACTTTATATTCCTCAACTATACGCGAGTTTCAACCTGAGAAGAGCAATGGAAGCCCAACCTAGTCAACATGGGCCGGGACTTTATGAAAAGGAGGCCCATACTGAAATGGATAGGCTGGGCTAAACCTTCGGTGAAACATTGGCAGGCCTAATGAATGGCCTGGCCTAGCTGGTACTCCCTCCGTTTCATAATAAGACTCATGACATAAGACATTTTTAATTTTTTCTTACAATATTTAACCATTCTTCTTATTAAAAAAATTATAAAAGTATTATTTATTTTGTTTGTGACTTATAATATTTAATAACAAATTTTTGAATAAGACGAATAATCAAACGTCGTGAGAAAAAGTCAAAACGCCTTACGTTATAAAACAGATGCAATAGTTTTTTTTTTTTTGCAGGGAGGCCTAGCTAGTAGTTGTTACCTTCTCTCTCTCTAAAAAAAAGCTAGCAGTGTTACCGGTGTAGCAAAAAGAAGAAGAAACAAGAAAGCAGTGGTAGCAAAGCACTATGGGCTAAGTGGCCTTTGGCCTTGGATCATCGTGAAAAAATGAAGACAGATCAGTGCAATACTGGTCTTGTTCTGTAGCAATACAGGCAACAGATGTGCTGCACAGAAACTACACTGACATCAGCAGTATTCGTGCATATACAATGGAATCCGCAGCAACACTCAACAGAAGTTGCAACCTAGTAATGTCTTCGTTGACGCCATACCTTTTCACATATATTTGATCGTTCATCTCATTCAAAAAATTTATACTATTTTTATTTTTTTCTATCATTTAATTCATGGTTAAACATACTTTTATGGATATATATGGTTTTATATATTTTATAATTTTTTTAAATAAGATAAATAGTTAAACATATGTCAAAATGTCAATAACATCAAATAATTAGAAACAGGGGAAGCAGTAGCCAAGACTGCTCCAGCCGAAGTTGCCAAACGACTGCACTGGATGGTGCAGCATAGGCCGTTGCGGCGTACAGCATTGAGGTGCTGAACAAGGCCACTGCTAGTTCAAGCAAGATTCATGGTTGCACCTATGCAAGAGTACATCAACGGCAATTATGGCTACTCGACATGGGGAGTAAAAACTCACAGGATTAATCGTTCTTCTTCGATCTTTCACTATCATTAAATATTGAGTACACAACAGAGTCTTCTCTAAAACACCAACAAAAGTCATTTTTACATCGATCAACGGAGAAAGTAATTTTTTCTGTTCCATTTGATTATCAGCGGGTTTCTCACTCATTACAAATAAAGACAAATTACAAAAACCTTTGACAGAAATAAAGATCCATATAAGTGTTTTCCAAACTATCAAAAGATCATCCTAACCACACAAACTGACATTCTATCAGTATTGTTCATTATTTTTTTGGAAGAAGTAAATTTTTTTTTTGAAAGAAGAGTATTGTTCATTATTAGAACCATACTCAGATGTGCTAACAAAACTACACCCAAATTTGGTGCTCTACTCCATATTTTCATAAGCCAACTAACCAAATTGAAGCAGTATA
The DNA here is from genome assembly GCA_000325765.3 of Leersia perrieri. Lineage (NCBI taxonomy): Eukaryota > Viridiplantae > Streptophyta > Magnoliopsida > Poales > Poaceae > Leersia > Leersia perrieri. The sequence continues at coordinate 13,429,992 of CM002484.1, forward strand.
AATCTAAAGCGAGTTAACTAAGTTATAGTGTCGATCCACTTACATTAGAACCTCCAATTGCATGCTTAAAGAAGACGGGATAGAAGCAGACATACCTCCTTCATCTCCTCTTTTCGCTCTTGTGTTCTTGTTGCTTCCTATACCCTCCTAAAGGCTGCGTTCATTTCAGCTCCTTCCACTCAGAATAGTATATACACGCGAAAGGAAAAACATCATTAGCACATAATTAATTAAGTATTAGTTATTTTAAACTTTAAAAATGGATTAATTTGATTTTTTAAAATAACTTTCATGTAGAAATTTTTTTCAAAAACACACCGTTTAACGGTTTGAAAAGCGTTCCACGCGAAAATAACTGTGCCCAGTTTCCGTTTGTCTCGAAACGAACGCAATCTAAGTCACTAGCTATTGCAATTACGAGACATGCATGGTGTTTGAACTTTTCTTCCTATACCATCTTTACGAAATTAGACTATGTTAACTATCCATTAAAAAATAAATCAGTGACTCATAGATGTTAGACCAGGGGTTAAGCCTCCGTTACCCCCGTAGCAGTCGTGGGAACCCCCACTAAAATTATTTGCCAAATGTTAATGTAAAGTGGGGATAAATCACTGCCTGGTTATTGAGACCTCCTTAATATCTTTTTCTAGATCCGCCATTGTGTTAGACTTCTCGCTAAAATGGTAAACAACGAAAGAGCTTTTAACACAGGAATATGTTTTTCTAGATCCTCCATAAGTATATATGTGGAAGAAATTTGACCTAACATTTTTCCCTTGAACTTCTAAGTGTCTACGATGAAAACAATAAACAACGGAATCTTCCCAACATACTCACAAGCAGAGGAGGAGGAGCCCATGCGGCAGGATGGTGCACTTGGCCCAGCTACTAGGCGGCCCGAACACCCCCCCACCGCGCCACTGGGCCATCACCTGCCAAGCTAGGCTGGCCATATCTCTACGAGGCAGCCTTGCAGAAGGGGACCGGTCTCTAGGCTCCAGTGGTGCTACTCCTTGTCTGGTCGCCTGAACCCCGATCTAGCATTGTGCTACCGCCGTCGCTCGCCACGCCGCGGCTTCTATGTCCCGCCTGCTGAAGCCCCTCTCGCCCCCTCTACTACTTGTTCTTGCGCTCATCCGGCGGCCGGCGTCTCAAATCCTCCCCAATCCCTTAATCCATGGCTATGGATGAGGAGGAAGGTGAGAGCCCCAGCAAGGCAACAGGTGCAACTCCTATGGAAAGAATTGGTAGGGTTCAAGGATGAGGTGGCCCTCTGTCGTTATAGATAGTACATACCCAATAGTACTCAACTAAAGCTCGGCTAGGCGCCTAGAACCACCATCTACCATACCTTATACGGAATCATACCTCATATATAGAAGCTGTTCCGGATAAGAAAGGACGAGAAGAGTTCTATATGAAAACTGTAAAGGTTATGGATAGTACATATCCAATAGTACTCGATTAAGGCTCGGTTAGGCCCACCATCTACCATACCTTATACGGAATCATACCTCATATATAGAAGCTGTTCCGGATAAGAAAGGACGAGAAGAGTTCTATATGAAAACTGTAAAGGTTATGGATAGTACATATCCAATAGTACTCGATTAAGGCTCGGTTAGGCCCACCATCTACCATACCTTATACGGAATCATACCTCATATATGAAAAGTGTTCCGGATAAGGAAAGACAAGAAGAGTTCTATGGAGATTACAAGAACTACTCAGATAGTATCTATATTGGTCTACCTAATCCTACTTGGACAAGGAGACTTCTATGGGTATAAATACAAGACCTCTTAGGGAGAGAGGGGACAACAGAAGCCATCATAGGATCTACGGTTGAAGACTACCATGTTGTCGACTACGTGATGGTAATTCAGGCTGCCAAGTTGACAACTAGTAGATAGGTTACCTCATATTTATACCCGTACGATGATGATGAATATAGATGAAGACTGGCTTTGACTAACAGGAAGTAAGGCTATTACCTGTCAGATAAGGGCCCGAATCTGTATAAAAATCTTTGCCTCTCTTTCTCTATAATTGTCTTTACCTCGTTCTCGCGCTAACCCTGGTGCCGACGTTCCCCTATACTATACAAAAACCATATCGCGGATATCAGACGATGACAAAAACTATAAGGACTACTCGGATAGTATTCATATTGGTCTTCCTAGTCCTACTTGGACAAGGAGACTTCTATAGGTATTAGCAGAGTGCACGTGCGTTGCAAAAAAGACGATCATGCTATGTCTACTAATTCTTTGAATGATCTGTTAATCAGATATTCCGAAACTATTAAACATTGTTTTGTTTATAGATGGTTTTTGTATAGAATATTGCTTTTAATGATAATGTTAAATCAAAATAAAATGTTTGCTTTTGTGACAACTAAAACGGTCTGCAAGATAGACATAGCAAGGTTCCTATAACTTTAGGCTATCCTAAATAACCATCCACCAACCACCATCAGAGTCATATAGGAAATTCAATGAATATTCTTCATTCTAGTAATTACCAAATTACCAATGAGCTATATCTGAAAAAAAACATAGTTTATAGCTTTTCTTAGGCTGATATAAGGTATTTGCCAATTAATGAATTCAATAAACTGATTTTCAAACTAAGTGCAGTATCAACAAAATATATCTTAAATTTTTGGATGCTTTTTTCCATGTCAATTTCTGAAACAAACGAAAAAGAAAATATATGAACCAGCAGGAACCAACAAATGGATTGGGGAATTTTGAGTTGGTAGTTGGGTGTGTGCACGGGTACTTTCACTGACAGTGGGACCCACTCGTCAGTGATATGGGTGGTGGTGGCAAATTCACTGCCACCACCACTATGTTCTTTTTGAAATGGTATAGATAAATGCAAGACCCTCTGGGGGAGAGGGGGAGAGAATCTAGAAGATACAACAAGAGAGAGAAAGACTACTCTATTGTCGACTATGTGATGGATTGATGGTACTCCATGCCGTCAAGTCAAAAACAACTAGATAGGTTACCTCATATTTGTATCTTGTATGATGCTGATGAAAAGAGATCAAGACCGGCTTCAGCCAACAGGAGTAGGGCTATTACCTGATAAGGGGCCCGATATTGTATAAAAATCTTGGGCTAATTAGATCCATGCCATTGCAATTTTTTAAAGTTGGAGATATGCTATCCATTAGTCAATGACATGTAGGACCCACATGAGTCAATGGTATGTGGGCCAGGATGTCGTATCTCCAATTTTGACAAATAGTAATGACATGGCTCTAATTTTTCCAAAAAGGTTGTCTTTGTCTCCCTATGTGATTGGTTTTTACTTAGATCTCGCATAACCCTGGTGCCGACGTTCCTCTATATTATACAAAAACCATATCGCGAATATTAAACGTTGACATTGGCGCGCCAGGTAGGAGGATTTCGACGCTTCAAGGATTTCGACGAGATGGGTTTAAGACATGGATTCGCCGACAACCTCTGTAAGTATTTGTATATACAATATTTTTTCCAATGATCCTCTTTTCTTATATCGCCTTGCTTTGAACTCGATCCTATTGTTTCTTTATGCTATTAATGTACTCGGGAGGCAGACTACCATGTTATCGATTACGCCGCCGCCGATATCGAGAACGAAGGCAAGCTTAAACATACCTAATTTGGTGCATGCATAGGCCAATGAAGGAAATCTGGCGCTATCTCTAAACTCGATTGCGCCGCCGCTAACTTGACAACAAAGAGATAGGTGTGGAGGATATGGGTACCGGATTACCACTTGGCCTGCTTATCCGACTAGAGATAGAAGGTGGACCCACATCCATGTAATATGTAATATACTAGGACTCGGTTGTCATGTTGCCTTGTATCCCAAGGCAGGGTATAGAGCCCCGGCTGAGTACTGCCTAATATAGATTTAGGAAACCTAAGCTGTATCCGGCTAGGTATTCCTCATTATAAACCCTACTCCCATTCTATATAAGGGGAGTAGGGAGCTCCAAGGACACCAGAAAACAACACACAGAGATCAACAACACCCGGTAGATTACATCCAATAATCCACCGAAGGCTGGAGTAGGGTATTACTCCTCATATTGATGGGGCCTGAATCAGGATAAATCTTGTCCACCTCTTCATCGTTCTTTTCGAGCTCGTGCGTAACCCTATAATTAATATTGCCGGTCTAAAACACCGACAGTTGACGCGCCAGGTAGGGGTTGCGCCGAGGATCATCGGCAAGCGTGATGGAAATCAAGATTAGCCGGATTTATTTTCTGGCATCGTCGATACCACTCCGGCATCTGCGGCGGCACACGCTGGTCTTTGGCCGGTTCATCGTCCGAGCCCCTCGATCGGCCGGATTTGTTTTCCGGCGTCAATGGACACCGCTTTCCCTCCCGACCAGATTTGTCGTTCTGACTTTTTGCATCTAGATTGATCTTGTTTATATTAGCTAATCGCTAATTGATCTCTGATTTTGCATGCGTGCCTTTGGGTGCTCCTAACGATCGGAGCTACGTTGTGATCCACTACTCGTCGACACGCCGGATTTTATGTTCGCCGGCAAGCCGACTGGATCCACACGACCGATTCGTGCTGGATATGAAGCTGGCATATTGCGGTCGATCAGCGGATGGGCCGGATTTTTTGTTTCTGGCGTTATCAACACCATTCATTCTTCCGGCTAGATAGTGTCGTCCTGCTGGGTTTCTAGTTCTGATTTATTTGTAGATTGATTCTATTACTAATCATTGATCAATCTACAATTTTGTGCGCATGTCATTGGCTGCTTCTATCATTTGGAATTGCGGTGTTCGCCGGTCGCTGACAAGCCACGTACTTCTGAACGGGCTCTTGGCTGCCGATAGAACCGATGCTCATCACGAAGGTTGCCGCCGTTCAAACAGATCGACTGACGACTATCGAGCAACACATCAGCCATGTGCATGCACGTACAACATCATGGCAATACAGTTTGGAGACGATCAACTAACAAGGAAGAGCATACATGAATGAAGCAATTTTGCGTATATGTGCATGTATGCCAGCTTAATCGCCACATCCGGCACCTGGTAACCCAAATCCGAGTTCAATCAATCAGCCAACCAGGCCAACCAATCAGGGAGAATCACGCATCTTCTAGTTACCATATACATATATAATTGCCTAAGGCCTATGCATGACGTGCATGTATCGATTGGTTTTCTAACCAACTCGGTTACTGCATCTTGCATAAACAGTAAATTAATTAATATAGGCATATGCTCATGATATTATTTCCGATCTGATTGGTATATTCATGTTTCCATGTTTTGTATATTGTCCGACGAGGATTTATATCGCTTGTCGAGAAGTATCCAAATACACTGGTAATCATGCTAATTCAATTGAGGGATCGTCAAGACCAACTACCTCACATACCCGCCGAGGACACAGTGTTTGATACCTCAGCGTGACTCCGAGTTCTTGCCAGTGCCATGCGTGTCTCCAGTCAGACAGAAGCAAACTCATACACCTGTTGATTTAATCAACTTGTAATCTCTATCTAATCATGTCATGCATGCGTTCATATATTTTATGTTTGGTACCTGACCAAATTAATCTCAATTGTTTTGCATGTATACCGGTGGAGATTGATATCAAATGGTCAAGCGCTTATATCGCTGACCGAGTGAATTATGGTGGATGCGCCTGTTTGGCTCATATATGCCATCATCTCGGTCTCTGACACCGAGATCACAAGATAATGCTGATCTCCATCAAGCACATTCTGTGCGGCATCAATCAAGTATATTCACCAAGCTCTTTCAAGCAACATCACCGGCTATACCGACTGGCTCCTCATTGTCAGCTGGCCATTGACACACTGGTCTCGCCATATCCGTACGCGATGACAACACGGTATTCATCATCATCAATATATGCTCATACAGTTCAATTATGGCCATATCAACTACCTACACTACCGGAAAACGGTATTTTGCCGTGCGTGCATCCGTTTGCCGTGCGTCAAATATCGGGCACACGGCAAAAACCACCTTTGCCGTGCGCCAACAGTGCAACGCACGGCAACCACGCGGCGCACGGTAGAAGGGCAGTTTGCCGTGCGCCAAATATAAAGCGCACGGCAAAACCAATCTTTGC
>CM002484.1:13444539-13470122 GCA_000325765.3 Leersia perrieri
GGCCCCTAATTTGAATCTTAATGAGCTGACCTAATTTCTCTGACATGGATCCACGTCTCACGCACCGCTGTAAACAAAACCGGTTAGCCACCACGAATCTTTACGTAATTTTTAAGTGAAAAATGGGGTTGCTTAAGTCACTCAGGTTCCTAAACAATGAAACCTCGAGCCATCGCCAGCCTAATTAATTAGCTTCTCTGCCAAATTGTAGTGGAGATCACGCTTCAAATAATTAACTTAATTAGTCGGCCACATGGAAATTAAAAAATGGGGAGCAGATAGAAAAAAGGGACAGCCCAACTGGTCGCATCCAACTCCATGCTGATAAGGCAGATTGATGGCATCTTTCTGCGTATTTCAGGGCCACAAAATGAGAAATTGAGAATAATATCTTGCATTTCCTTTCCTTTTCTTTGGTTGCTTTGGCATCATCGAAACGATATGTTTTTATGCTGTGTAGGTCATCAAGTTAGGTGCACTACAGCGTCCCGTGCATCCCATCGGATCGGACCAGTAGACATCATTGTTTTGATTATGGATCATACCATGTGGCTTGTGGTTTTCGTCAGTTGTAAAATTTTGTTTTGGCCAAGAAAAGTATGATGTGTCAATAATGCCAACCACATTTGAATTGCATATTTGGTGTGGTCCACCCATAAAAGTTCAAATTTGATCATTACAATACATATATGCAGGTGCACTTTAAATTAATGGATATTAATTTGTGAGGTTCATGAATTTATTATTGGCCTTTTTTCTCAAGGGGGTTTTATCACTTGTAGTACAATGTATTAGCATATGATCATGTTTAGATATATTGTCTTAGTAGGGGTTAAATTTCCTCGTAGGTTGTTATATTATGGGACGGAGGCAGTACCCTCTTAAACTCCAATCATTTAGTCCTTTATTTTTTAGCTGCCAGAAATTAAATTTTTAATTTTAGAGTTGATTTTAAAATTTTTCCTTATAGTATTTTTTTAGCCTTAGATTTAAACCGTGAATAAGTAAAAATTTTAGCCACAAAACAATTTTTTTCTTGCTTAGTTTATGGCTATGGCTTATCGAAATAAGCGAAAGATCACTCTGTTACTATTTGCACTTTTTATCGGAAATGATTCGAGTATTTCTGTTGAGACTTGAGACTCGTGTAGCCGAACTATAGCACCTACAAAGAATATCCGTTTTGCCTTTCTCACGTTATAACCGTGTACTGAATAATTTAGGTTGTCCTCTTTTGATTTTTTTTTAAAGAGGGAGAATAGTTTAAGACCCCATCAGCACGTGCTAGCCAGTAACCACCCTCTGATAAACAAAACATGTCGTGCCATCGAACGCACAAACCGCCATCCAAGTTCGAATCTTTTGGAATTAGCAAGCATCGGGTAGAGTTCTGGTGGATCGATGGAAATGGAATTTGAAGGACATTTTATTCCATTTTTCGAAACAGATCGTCTGAACCTTCAAAATCAACTGTCCAGCCAGTTCATAATACTAGCAAAAAGCTTTTCTGTCAGTATACTGTTCCAGGTTTTCGACAGGTCAACCGCCCGGATTATTCCAGAGGCCTCGTGACAAGCATGATCATCATTTGTGACATGATGGAATCCTTAGCTTCAAAGCAAAACCCAAATGCTTTCTTGGCATTGACACGGAAATAATGAGCAAGATCAATGTCCACTACACCAAATCTTATCCCCGTTTCACAATTCTCTTTATTCCGCCCATTTCCAGAGTTCCTACATTTCTCAATAAATTCCTAGTCTACATGTATTTTATTGATCTAAACATAAAACAACTGATTAAACCGAAGAATATTTACATTCCATTTCTAAATTCTGATATCGAGGGATATTTACACATGATCTTGTAATCAATGAACAAAAGTCTAATGAAGCTCTTGGTCAAAATTGACAAAAGGGGAAACCATCACCGGACGGCAGAGGCGACGGTGTGGGCCCACAGCCGGAGATGCTCCTTGAGATCGCCGCCGTCGCCGCCGGCCGCCGGAATCCTCCAGTTGCGGAGCATCCTCCTCACCTCCTCCTCCTCATCATCCCACGCCTCCGACAAGTACGGCCTCCTCGGCGCCGAAGAGGCCGCCGGAGCAGAGCCGGCCCGCCGGCGACCAGCTTCCTGCTCCTCCTCCTCGCCAGCCACCGCCGCCCCAACCGCCGGAGCCTTTCCGGCGTCGTCTTCCTCCGAGCGCCGGCGACGGAGGCCCGGCACGATGGATGCGAGCTCGGCGTCGACGTTGTCCTCGGAGAAGGTGAACCCGAGGTCCTGGAGCCCCTTAACCTCCTCGAACTCCAGCTCCGACATGCTCCGCCCCCGCCTCTGCCGTCTCCTCCCCCCCGGCCGCCGCGCCGCCGGCCTCCTCCTCTCCGGCAGCGGCTGCGGCGCCGCGGTGAGCCCGTCCTTGCCGGAGAGGATGGTCTCCAGCCTGGCGCGGTGGTGGTGATTGTTGGGGATCCTGAGCGGCTCGAGGGCCGATTCGAACGCGGTGGCGGCATCGTCGCTCCGCGTCCGCCGGTGCCGGAGCATCCCCGACGGCGATCTCTTCATCTCCGGCTGCCTCTCCTCCTCCCGCTGCGCCGGCGGAGAATCCGGCGCGACTGCGGCAGCTGAAAGTACAGAAGGCGAGAGGAGCACGAGGCGGTCGAACCAGCAGGCGTCGTACAGAGCGAGGACGTCCTCCACCGCCGCCATGGCGTCGCGCGGCGGCTGCGGCATTTGGGATTTCGAGAGAGGGAGATGAGAGGCGTGCGTCTCCGGCTTCGCGATGGGATTGGTTTGTGGAATTGTGGTTGAGTTGGGGAAGTGGCGGCGGATGCGGTTTTATATACAGCGTCGTCGGTCGGAGGGGAGTATTGGGCGGAAATGGGGCGTGTCACACGGCAAGACATTTCGTACACGGGGAAAACGGGGTCAGCGACTCAGCGTGCGCGGAAAGCTAGCCTACGGCTGCAGGAGGGACTGACTGGATCGATATATACGTAGTACACGGGTATCGTACATTGTTTATACGGCTCTGGATACCGTCGGGATGGCCGGATGGGTGATGTTGTATGTGCCCGTGTCACGGATCGTGGTACACAGCCCTCATTGGACTTTAGCGGTATTTCGCGTGTTCTCGATCGACTCCTCACTCCCGTAGTCGCTTGTGGATGCGGATATGCATCAAATACTGCTGTTCGGAGGCCACATAGACAACTGATTTGTTAGACACTATCCATTGCCACTGGACTTGTTTGTTTCCATGGACTTTTTTTTAAGTCCCTGTCATATCGAATGAGACGAATCTATTGAGCCTAAATAGTCCATGATTAGCGAATACGATGCTACAGTAAACATTTGCTAATTATGGATTAATTAGGCTTAAAAATTCGTCTCGTGAATTAACCTTTATTTATGCAATTAGTTTTATTATCGGTCTATATTTAATACCTCTAATTAATGTCCAAATATTCAATGTGGCAAGAACTTAAAAAAAAATCCATGGATCCAAACAAGTTCTTATTCTGTTGAAAAAAAAGCTGTAAGTACTGCAGATTCTAGGTGTTATTAGGCTGTAGTGGTCTTTCGCGTTTCTAGGTGTTATTAGGCTGTAGTGGTCTTTCGCGTTCCCTCGGTTAATTGCATATGCAAATTTTTTTTTTAGGCAATTGCATATGCAACAATTTGTGGCAGGCTTTTTCTACAGATAGACTTGCTAGATACTATCATGGTGAAAACCATTACTCCTGCAAATTAAGGATGTCAAGTTGACATGGATCAGAGCATATGAGTGCACCTCCCTGTGTTGCCCCTCAGGTTTTAGCTTCCCATGTCGATCACTAAGATCGACTAAAGCGATAAGTACCGTTTGGTTTAATTTGTACCTACAATTTCAATTCAGTTGGTCATTATGCGAGCAAATCTGCGGTGTGATGGCAGAGTTTTACTTGCATGCATGACTCCACTAACCATAATTGACATCCTACTGACTATGAATATAACGCATATATGGATGAACTGTTAATAGGATTTTAATTTTAGTGAATTCAAGGATGCATGTGTCATTTCCATCTCTTTGACTGTTGCAGCGCTCGAAAATTCTAGCAATGTAATGAGAACATCTCCACAATGCAAGCCATGCTCAGACTGTAGGGGCGTGGATTTTATCTACATGGGTATATAACCCAGGCTCTCTACCGTCCGATCGAGCCGTCAAGATTCATGCTGTATTTGGAGGCCCGCCTAACACGAGATTGTATAGGTAGGTCCGAGAAGTATATGTCTGGATTGTACTAATACAATATATGCGTGGAAGCCACTGACGGCCTTCTTGGACTCGAGGCCGGCGAGGACGAGGTCGTCCTGGGGGAGACGGGGGCCGAAGAGGGTGTCAACGGCTTTGGCCGCAACGGTGATGGAGGGCGGCGGATGAGACGAGGCCGGAGCCGGCATCAGGGGAGGCCCTTAGTGAGGTGGATGGAGATGGTGTGGGATTGGATGCCGAGGGCGCGGAGGGCAGTGATGCCTGTGCAAATGCGAAGGGGGTCGTGGGAAAGGCGGGCGGCGAGGGAGGGGCAGGAGGGGTGACGAGGACATCTTCCACTATTACCCGCTGATAAAGAAGCAACACACAAACGTCTAGTACGTTTGTAGTCGGACGACGACCGTGTGAGACTCTGAATAATCCCACCTTGCTTAACTTGGTAGGAGGAAACCACCTTAAAAGGAAGAGCCACCCTTTCTTTATCGGACTAGTCTTTTAGGGAGATTGGGTCTTTCCCCGAGTGGGTGTGTCTAAAAAATTGTTGGGGTCTGGGCAACCTTAATTTGTTGGGTCTCGACCAACCCCACCTGGACTGGATGCATCAAGGAGGAGGTGGCTGATGTGATGGCGACGATGTCAGGAGCCAGGGTGGGGTCGAGGGTGGCGGTGATGGTGTCGCTGAGGGAGTTGGAGGCGTCGGTGACGACGCAACCGAAGAAGTTGAAGCCCGGGCCGAGGTTGGTGATGGTGGCGGGTGCGAAGGCCGTGACGAAGTTGAAGGCCTAGGAGGTGGCGACTTGGAGCTAGTGTGAGGCGGAGGGAGGGGATGTGCGGGAGGGAGAGGGGAACGGCAGTGAGGTGGATGCGTCGGAAGTGGAGGAGGATGTGCGGGAGGGAGAGGCAGATGGAGACAATGTGGATTGGACGTCGAGGGCCTGAAGGGCGGCGATGGCATCAACGGCTGCGCAGTTGTGGAGGAGGCCACGGGAGAGGCGGGCAGCAAGGGAGGGGCGGGAGGGAGAGGCAGGCGGTGACGGTGTCACCTACGGAGAGGGAGGTGTCAGCAACGGCATAGCAGAGGAAGAGGGGAACAACGGCGAGGTGAAGGCACCAGAAGTAGAGGGAGAGTGTGTGAGAGGGGGAGCAGAACAGAGGCAAGACCTCTGTTGCTTAAAACGAGAGTTCGCTCTCCTCTAGTGTCCTTCCTCTCCACCGAAAAAACCACGTGGCGACGTAGGCCCCCTTATTCTGCTCGACCTAGCATAAATGGGGCAAACGCTCAATACGGGAAGAATACATGCCACTGTAGATTTCAATGCATGAATCTTGGCGTGTTCCTGTGGTGTCTGGGGTGGGTAGACGTATACCCATGCAGATAAAATCTTTAGCCCAGACTGTAGTCTACTAGGGCAATATTGGCAAGGTCGTGAAGATGCTATCAGCTCCAACAATCCAGCCTATGTGGCTATATCTATCGAGATTCAAGAGGACTACAAATAAGACATGAAAAATACTGACATTGTCTTCTTTAATTCCATGGGAATTGAGAGGGCACCATGACGGCACTCGTAAACCAACGATGATACAAGTCAGAGAACTATCAACCGTTGGAGAATGATGATATAATTCTTCATATTTCTGTTTTAACACGATGTCTAGTATTACTATTATATCCGTCTCTAAATGTTTGATGTTGTTAACATTTTTACATATGTTAATTTGACCATTCGTTTTATTCTATGTAATTATTAATTCTTTTCTATCATTTGATTTAAATATACTTTTATGGATGCATATAGTTTTATACATTTCACAAAAGTTTTTAAATAAGACGAACGGTCAAACATGTGTATAAAATTTAACGGTGTCAAACATCTAGGTTCGGAGGCTCGAACAACAGATATATGTCACATGGAGGAATAGGAACGATATTGGGTCAACTAGGCAAGCCATACCCTGATTCCTGCATGAGAGGGTCTAGAGAGCGGGTTTGCGAGAATCAGAATGTGAAGTACATACGTGCGTGTATGTCTTCCATGTAATTGACATGTAATTATAAAAAGATTATACAGGTGTTACTAATCTACACCCACCTTGTTCTTTTTTAATAATAAAATTAGTTTTTGGCATTTACTTCAAAGAGATGACCAGTTATTACGGGAATAGCAGGACTAATAAAGTTATTTACAGAATTCTCATAGCTTGATTAAAAACAAAACTACTAATAAAACAACCACAAAATACATATCACCATGTGTGCGAACTTTCGAAAACAACAGTCGATTCCGACGCCTTCTCTGCTCGCCACACGGAAGGCCAGAGGCTTGCCCTGGCAGCGGCGAGGCAAGCGTCCAAGAGGGTGAGTGATGATGGTGGGGGTTCTCCACTCTAATTAACATTCCGGTTTTCTGGAGTTAACTGAGCCTACACCCACTTTGTTAATGATATGGTACCATATGATTTGATTCGTGCATTTTATTCGATATTAGAAATGACATGTACTCATCAACGGGAACTTAAGTTGTCCACTTATAAGACAAGACTACACTACTTGTGCTCACACTACTTATGTGCACATGTTAGTCCTAAACACCCCCACCCTCAACTCTTCGCAGCCACCGCCTCCCCCCACCGGCCAGCCTCCAACCGTCTTGTCCTCTCTTTCTCACCCTCCTCGACTCCAGCGGCGACAACTTATGCCACTGCAGGTGCCGCCGCCAAGCATAGCATCAATTGGCCCCATCACTAGCCTTCATCCCCGCCGCTTTGGCGGTGCCCCTGCCCCCCTTGCCGCTCGCTCGTCGTTGCCTCACACGAACATCCCTCCAAGCCTGATGATCCCTCTTCCCCACCGCAAGTCCCCTATATCTCACCCCCTGAAACCCTAAATAGTATACTAGAGTTCGCTATCGTCTCGCCGCCGGCGGCCAATAGATTGTAATGCACCGTTAAACCGTCCCTCAGTCAGAATCTTATAGTCAGACATGCGTGATCGGATGGCTCGCATCAGACATGCGCGAAAGGATGGCTTGTGGGCCCTTTGCTTGATAAGATGAAACTGCGCACGCGATAGATTTTGTGATACATGTAGCTGGAAAATTAATATGGACAACCTGAGAATAAAGATGAGACGCAACGAATTCAAGCTCAAGGATAAAATCATGTAAAATGTCGTTTTGCCTGTATATACTCGAGTAATTTGGTCGTGATCCTCGCTGAGGTTGCTTTCTTGCTGAGTCATCCTTGTTCCCGGCTGCTGCCCATAATCAACACAGGTGTACAACTAACTGTTGCCCCGTTGCTGTCATGTATGGAACACACACTGAACCCATACCAAACATGCATGGGATGCTTCCACTATAGTCAAAGGGCCCAATGTGTGATGTGAAGCTACTTACCAAATACTTCATCCATATCTTTTTACTTGACATTGGTTAGCTCAAATTTGAGCTAACCAATGTCAAGTATATATGATTGGAGGGAGTAGTATGAAGTGATTAGTACGTTGTAAAAAGGAAAAAGTTTGACTGATCCAGCGACACTACATGGTGTAGTCCAGATTTCACGTCAAATATCTATCGGTAAAGATCGTAATTTTTTAACATTGAATAGTCTGTCGTTATAACTCTCCAACACACTATCTGTCGTAAAATCTCATTTGGTAGATACACTGTCTAACAGTTTGACGATGTAGGTGGTTTTTTGTCACAGATAGGCTGTGGTAGATTCTGTAACATGTTGTAGTGCGAGTCAACGAGGCTTAACCAAAGAAATCGAATATTTTCACTCGTACGGTTGACGTCTGTTATGGCCGTGTCACTCATCCCCAATGTGTGTCAAATTAACAAAACCGGTCTCTAATTTCAAAGCCAGCCAGCTAAGCATCCATATGAGTCTGTCAAGCATGTACAGAGCTAAGCTAGATCCTGAAGCAGTCCTATAAACAGGGGAATTACGGATTTGAGGACCAGGTCCTGAAATTCTCATCCGGATGACACAACACCCACAAGATTCAATTTGCCCACAAAACAACAGCTAGCAACACGTATGCACCATGCACGTGCCAGAATAGTTGCCTAGCTACGGTGGCATATCGATCTGACCCAATCACCAGTATCATGCAGCAACAGCAGTTATACTTTCTTGGCTCGCACGTACGTACTTACTCGTCAGCAAGTGGCAAAAATATAAATAAATAACTGGGGTTGAAGCTAGATGAAGTAATTAGGTCGTGTGCGCAATGTGTTCCTTGCGACGCAGGGAGAAGCCCAAGTCCAAAGTCGCGCGGCCGCACCCGCACGAGGCGATTAACAAATCCGTGGTGATCGATCCATTGCGTGCGCCGGAAAGCGAGAGCAGTAGTAACACGAACTAGTACTGTTGTTTAGGGTTTACAAAAACCAATTTTTTTTTTCAAAACCTGAGGTTTCGAAACGCCTTGTTATAAAAACCGCTTGATATATAAGTGAAACTCTTTTAATTATTGTATGTTATTTAAATAGTTATAAAAAATTTAAATAATTTGATAACATAGATTAATATGTAATATACTACGACACAACCATGTAAATTATCGACTTTTTATAAGTTGTAATAAAAATGATGTGAATTTGATTATAAATATATATATGTATACTAGGCAAAATATAATTTGTTTTTTTGTCACAACTTATATAAGTTAAATTAGATCATTCCTAGTATTGATGAATGGATATATATTACATACTGATCTACTTTATTATTTTCAGGATCCATTTTCCGATATATGACCACCCTTTTTCGTGAAAACAGGATCGACAGTTGGTTTTGTGGTCAGTTCTTGGCTGCATACGTGAGCATTTCTTTTTTCTTTTGGCGGGAAACATACAACGTGAGCATTCAGTATGTACGCGTCGAGTCAAATGGAATCAAGATTGCGTCCAAAACGAAGCAGCTAGCACGGCACGCGTACTGGAAACAAAGGTTAACTGCTTGAAAGAGCTTAAATCTTGTCTTTGAATTATGGAGACTATAGTAACAGTAGAAGTGAAGTGTGTATGTGTGTATAAGTATTCTTGTTAATTAGCGTGTGCGTGCGTAACGTAGTACTCACGAAACAGCACGGCAACATAAATTTTGAATCTTCAATAATCACTAGGGCAAAAAAAAAGGTTTTTGTGGGCGGGGAACCGGATGCCCAAAATCAATCGCCTCGGAAAATCAATCTGGCGCGCCGGAGCTAGATCCCGCCGTCGCCACATATCGCTGACGTGGCGCCCAAGCTGCCCGTCACCGTGGTGCGCCGGAGCCGGATCCCGCCGTCAACGGGCACCCACGCCGCGCCACCGCCAGTCGCCGCCGTCTCCATTGGGCACCCGAGCCACGCCCACCCATCGATGCATCGTCGTCGTCATCGCTCCCTCTCCCTCTAGATCTAGATCTAGAGGGACGTGGGGAGGCCCGCCCGCCACCGTGCCGTCGCTAGTGTCACCTCCCTCTCTGGATCTGGAGGGACGCGAGGAGGCCCGCCAGCCACTACCGCCTCCATACCACGCCGGGCCGCCGCCATCGTCTCGCTGTTGCGAGCCAGCCGCTCACCATCACCGCGCCTCCACCGGCCGCCTTTGCCCCACCGCTCGTTGTAGCTCGGCCCAGCTACGGCCCGCGGCGACCCACCCACCAAGGACTTCCCAGGTCCATCTCCTAGGTCTTGGGCCTAATTTTATCTGATTAGATGGGCTATTTTTACCGTGATGTGAGAGATTATCAGCGAAGACATGGAGGCATCGCTTCGATTCCTGGCTCGATCGCTCGACGCTTCGTTCCGCGACTTGAGAAGACGCACACGACGACTACGCACGTGAATGCACCTCTCCTCTTGGTTGCTCTCTACGGCGACGACGTCGCTCCTAAGGCCTCATGCAGTCAGGCTCCTGCCTCTCCTCCCATCCTGCGCCTCCACACTTCAGTCCTCCACAGCAAAGAACAACATTTGTTTTTTTAGTGAGTATTTTCGACCCATCTATATTTTAATCCTGGGTCCGCCACTGAGGCCACCAGCTATCGCCACCGCGAGCGCGAACCGATAGAGAGAGAGAGGGCATGGGTGAAGAGAGGGAGGGGTGTGGATAAGGTGGGAGAAAGAAGAATGTCTGGCTCCCTCCATTTTTTTTGAATTTTTTATTTTTAGAGGCGGTCCCCTTTCTTCCTCGCCTGCAAAATCGGATTTTTGTAGGCGGCTCACCTGGTGAGCCACCCACAAAAATAGAGCGATTTTTATGGGCGGCACACTAGGTGTTTTGTAGGCGGCTCAGTTAGGCACCGACTCGGGCCCTATTTTTCAGGTCGGGCCGCCTTCAAAAATGTTTGGCCAGAGACAACAAAAATACAATTTGGTCTAGTGAATACTTTGTCTTTTTCTAATTGTAAGGTGTTTTAGCTATTAAATAGACATATTATATGATTCAATATAGGTGCTTCATTTACTGGATGTAAAAGAGACGAGAGATAAAGAGATTGAAACTCTGTTTAAAATGGAGGGAGTATCATATACAAAGTAATTAATTAGTCTCAAATGTCTACAAATACAAAAAGTCAAATTGTTAAGTCACCTGCTTTTTAGGGTGGGGTTTGGGTGGGAGGGAGGAAGAAGAGACTAGAGGGGTTTTTTCCAACTTATAACTTGTATGCTATCTTTAGTGACTATAAAAACTAGCAGCCCCGCAATAAAAAATCATGCAATACGTACTACTCCCTTCGTCTCATATTAAGAAAATTTTAACTGTTTGATTGCAATATTTAATTATTTGTCTTATTAAAAAAATTTAATAAAAAATAATAAGTCACGCATAAAGTAATTCTTGTAATAAAGTAAATCACACTCAAAACAAATAATACTTCTATTATTTTTAATAAGACGAACGGTCAAATGTTGTAAGAAAAAATCAGAACCCTTTATAATATATAATATATAGGACAAAGGGAGTACTACTCTCTTCGTTCAATTCATGCATGTTTTGACATGATCATAATGTATGCTGAAGATGCCAGCACCGTAGGGTCGATGGCCAGTATGGAAGACCATCACGCTGATCGCAAGCACAATTGTTAATCCATAAATGGATGAGGACTTCTGATCAATGATTGATTGGAGGCAAGTCAATCTGCTCGACCATTTATTAATTAGGAAGTGCCTGCGGGGCGAGGGAAAAATTAATTAAAGGTGCATGCATGCATGGAAGTGGTCGCGTGAAAACGAATTGAGAGGTCATTGAACAAGAACAAGAAGATGAGAAAAGGATAAAGTGGTATAACCGTATAAGTACTAGTCGTCGTCATCGCGCTAAAATGCTAAATACAGTGCACGTGCAAAGCGAGCACCATACAGCCCATACTCCGTCATTCGTCCGCGGAATGCGAGAAACATGAGCTTATTTGAACTTCTTCGAAACAAATTTCTTTCTCGGTTAGGTTTGACTTGCTATAGTTTTCAGAAGTTCAGAAATCAAGTCTAAACATTAAAGTTGGGCACTTTCTCGACACTTAATTTTAAAACCTATGCACGTCCCGAAGATTAAAAAAAAGGATTTTAGATGACCTAAATGATCGATATGCTTTGAAAGATTTTTTTTTTTGGCGGAATAGTTTGAAAGAATATGGTTCAGTTCAATTTCAAATACTAGCGGGAGTATTTTAGTCTTAGCAGATGGGCCCGGACTGGTGTGCTGTATGAACTACAGCCGCTATAAACGTGCTAAAAAATCGCATCTTTCTCTAACGAATCTTCGATGATATTCAAACAAATTAATTAAGAAATTATCACGTGAAGGTTTAAAAAATAAATGATCACGTGAGTTCATGCATGTGGCCCGCAAGGGGACTCCATATTCTGATTTTATTTTTACTTTTGTTCTGTTTTGCTAAAAGGGAACAAAGAGAAGTTCATGTCAACAGTCTGGCAAACATTGCTGCTGAAGTAGAGCATATAAAGTTGTTTCGTCGTAAGTCATAACCATCTTGATTCTTGAATTCAGGCATTCGTGTGGAATTTGATCCAATTTGTTTTGTGAAGCCTATTCATCAACTCAACTGTACCAAATCTGGACAGCCCAACTTGCTTGGGTTCGCCGTATCATGGGCTCATGGGCTATATATATGAATAGGAAAAAGTCCACTTTAGGTCGCTCAACTTGTCGAGGAGTTTATAAAACGACCCTGAACCGCAAAACCAGATACAACATGTCCCTTAACTAACAAAACCAGATTAATTTAGTTCCCTCGGTAGTATTGTCCCCGGTATATGCTGACGTGACACCTATGTGGCATTGACGTGGCACTAGAAGAAAAATAAAAAACTAAAAGAATAAAACAAAATATGTTGGGCCAATATGCCAGTGAAACAAAAGATAAAAATAGTGGGCCCATATGTCAGTGGGTCCCACTGCCTCCACCTATTTTCTTCTTCCTCTGATCCCCTCACTCGGTCACTCCGCCGGTGTCTCCCTCCCATCGTGTGGCGGCAACAATGAGCCTGCGACCGTCACGGGGAGAACGACAAGCCGGCCAGCCTAGGGTTGTGGGGTAACGATGAGCCGGCGACCCCTTCTCCCCTCCCCTCCATCGTCGTAGCCTCCCTCCATCCGGGTGGCCGGCTTCGAGATCCTAGCGAGGGTGGACGGGTGTCGAGATCTCCGCGCTGCGCCAGCGCCGCTTCCACCACTATGTCGACGCTCACCTCGCCTCCAAGGCCGCAACGCCACTGGTGCCGACTGCGGCTTGTCCTCCGATCTCCTCACCTTGCCTGTGAGATCCTACGCCCGACCAGCTCCTCCTGGTGCCCATCTCCTCTCCTTCATCGGACGAGCTCCCTCCTCCTGGAGCTCAGGGTCTAGCCTGATGGGCACGCATCTCCTCTCCTCCTGGAGCTAGGCCGACACTGAGGGAGATGGGGTTGGCGGTGGTGGAATGGTAGGGAAATCATCATTGTCCGCAACTAGGGAGGGGAAGGGGAGATGGGTAAGGAGGCCATTGGCGGAGGGCGAGGTGGAATCCACGCGAGTAGTGGTGCTTCCACAGCCGCGATGCACGGGGGCAAAGAAGCGGAGGCGGCCGGCGAGGAAGAGTACAACGCGGCCCGCAGCCACGGGGAAGAGGAAGGGCGCCGGAGCCGGTTCCCGTCGTTGTCGAGGCCCCGCTTCCATCGGACACCCACGCCGCCGGCCACACGTTGTCGTGCTGTCATCGCGCCGTCGCCACCACGAGCTTGTAGCTTGCTGTCACTGTGCCTTCGCTGGCCGCCGCTCACGAACGAACATTGGGGAGGAGCGTCCGCCGGTGCCCGGTGGGGAGGAGTGGAATTGTGGAAAGAAGGAAGAGAGGGAGAGGAGAAGGGAAAGAAATATTGGAGGGACATTTTTTTTATCTGCTGACATGGGCCCACGTGCCATGTCAGCAAAAACCGGGGACAATACTACCTTGGGACCCAATATGACCCGGTTTTGCAAATTAGGGGACGTATTATATCTGGTATTGCGGTTTAGGGACGTTTTGTAAACTCGGTGTCAAGTTGAGAGACCTCAAGTGGACTTATTCCATATGAATATATCATGGCTTCTCGGCTCTTTCTGAAGGCTTTGTTGGGTCATAGGGTCATTGCCTCATTGGGTTATGCAACACACTGCACAAAGGCTGACTGGCAACTGGGCCATTGAAGAGTCAATGTTTCTCTCTCCGTTATGTTATCTTCTCCACATCGGCATCAAACTTAATTATGTACTCTAGCATATTGATGTTAGGAACCCTAAGGTTAAAAGCAAAAGTTCAGTAAGAGAGCGAACTGACAACAAATTAATTTTAATTTATCTTCCATGTCATATAAATATATTTTATTTTATTTTATTTATTTGGTTGGGCCCATCCTGTCTTCTTGTTCCACTTAACAACGAAAGAGGGCCCATCATGTGGCACGAGCCTACAGTTAACCCTAATTTAGTCGCCAACATCCGTTCTCTCTTCTACAATAGTTTAGTTTCCTTCCTCGTCTAGCTCGCCTATAATCTGATACGGCACAAATGTATTTGGCTAAAATGAGATTATTGCACCTTATCTAAGGTGGTGGCTGTGCTAAATTGACTACAACAATCCATTCCTAATAAGGGAGTGACTAAATGAAAGGCTGAACCGTTTAGCTTTCTGTTAGGTTGACTAGACATTTGAATGAAAAATCAATACCTCTATAGTTGCATTTGAAAGAAATAGAGTGGCATTGGTTTCGGTGATTAATGACAACCATATGTTGGACTAACTATTTCCATAAGATTAGTGAAGAAAATGATGTGAAAAAGAGAAGAGGTTGAGTTCCATCATTAAGACAAAAGACTATAGAAGATATATGTTGTGAGAAGAAGAGCGGTCACAAGAAAAATTGGGGAGTGTTTTTATCTGTTGACCGGAAGTTCCAGTCTTTGAGGCCGGAAGCTCTGGTCTCCTGTTCCAGCTCTCCAGCCATCTGGTGACCAGAGGCTCTGGTTCGTGCGTCAGCAGCACTAGCCAACAGCTAGTAGACCGGATACTCCGGTCTTAGGATCAGAGGCTCCGGTGCTGGCATCGGCGCCCAACGACTAGTTGACCGAAGGCTCTGGCCATTGTAACCGAAGGCTCCGGTCATGCATAGATTCCAATTATGCGATTTATCACCAACATGAAGACAATAAGCTAGAAGATGTTAATCGTCGATGGATGAGAATCAAGTGGCAAATATGAAGATGAAGATAAGAAGCTAGAAGATGATGATTATCAATTGATGAGAATCAATTGGAGAAGATTGGAGATGTGGGATATGAAGTGGTTAGGAATGGCGAGATGGTGAAGGGCAAGCAAATCTCGGCTACGACAGGCCATGCGGTGGTGAAGGGCAAGCAAGAGGTTTGATGCCGAAGGACCAAAATCCGGTGGTGAAGAGCGGGTGAAGTCTTTGCCGTGACAGACTATGCAAGACCATTTGAAGCTATGGATTATCCGCATCAATTATTTAGAGAATGAAGAAGTGTCGAAGATCAAAGATGATTTGATGAACATCAAGCCAAAGTGGATCTTGATCAAGGCAAAGGTATAAATGTGTTGGGACTAATATGTTTATTTAGTTGTAGGTGAATAGTCCCAATGGTAAAATGACGACGGTGGTGGCAACCCTCAAGTGAAGAACAAAGATGGTATAAAGGCATTCCTAGTGGTATAGATTTTTCTAGTTGCTTTTGAGTATAGAAATACCGTACTATTAAGAGGGATGCAACATTGATGTGTTTGCATATGTCTTGGTGCTAAAAGTGATTCTACCTAGTGCTATCTTGAGAGAAACCCAAGTCTTAACCTATCCTATGAGTGGTTTTAGAGGTTGTTCTTGGTTGGGTTGGATAGCCATCTCAAATAGCTTTCCATAGAGTTCAAGATTGCCGAAAACGGACTCCGAATCATGGAGTTATGCCCGTTTTTGTGTGGCTAGCCCTGATATAACAGTGGGACCGGACACTCCGGTCATTTTTCCAAAAGTCAACCGAGAAGCCCCACCGGAGACTTCAGTCTTTGGTGCCGAAGTATCCGGTCCAGAAACTGTCTAACTACTAGTTTTGGCAGTTTCGGGTATTTAAACCACTCCACCTCCTCCACCTTTGGTTGAGGTTCCTGGGCACTTGTAGAGCTATCCTAGACCAAGTAGTACCTCCCTAATTTCCTACCTTTATGGTAGATCTTTATGAGTGAGATTAAAGTATATTTTGAGTGAGATTAGAAGGGATTTGAGAGAAGAAGAGAGTTCGATTTGAGAGAAGGGTTGGAAAGTGAGATTGGGCACTAGAGAGCATCATCCCATTCTTGAGAGAGGTTACGAGCTTCATTCTACCCATCCTATGAGAGATTGAGAGCTAGTGAGCTTCACTCCACCATCACTTGAGCACTTGAGTTCATTACAAGCATAGCCTCGATTGTGTTTGTTATTCTTGGAGGCCAAGGACTCTTAGACGGCTAGGCATCATCCGCGAGTATCCAATTGTGTGGATAACCTGGGAAAGTTTGTGAAGGTTTTCCTCACCTCCGCAAGGGAAGAGGTAAGTTACTTGATACCGTTCTAACTCCTAGAAGATTGCTTGGTAAAGCAAGTCACAACGAGAGATTAGGACTCTCTAGAAGGGTCTTGGTCAGAGGGGATCGCTCTAAGGGCTTGATCCGTGGGGATCGCTTGGAAACTTGCTAATTCACGTGTGGGCTTGGACACTAAAGCTTCCTTTGTGGTTGGTAGCATGGTGAGGCATGGGATCAAGTGAGATTCGGCTCCTTGGAGCACCTCACCGTAGAGTAGGATCTTTGGATCCGAACTACGTAAAAAAATTCTTGTGTCCCTCGCCTTCTTGTGTGTATTGATTGTTCACCTATTGAGATTCATTGATTATATTTTCTCCCTTGTGAGGAAATTCTGTTGAACCGGAAGCTACGGCTCCAAGGACCGGAACCTCCGGTCGACCGGAAGTTATGGTACTTGAGACCAAAAGCTTTGGTTGTACTAACTCCGCTGCAAAGTGAATTTTAGGTTTTAATTAGGTGATGTCTATTCACACACCCCACCCTGACCTTTTAGAATGCAGTAATAAACAACTTAGGTCTCAATTATTTCTTTCCTAGCCCTCCCTCCTGCCATAAATATTTCACGTTTTAGTGCAAGTCAATCTTTTAAAATTTAAACTACCAATTCTACATTGAAATAAGTTAATAAAAAACTAATAAATTTGATATTATTACAATACTTCTCAAGGCAAATTTGCTCTCTTTTTAAATAAAACATTTGAGAAATTATTGATGATCAAAACTTTAAAAGCCTAACTAAGCACCAAATAGCTATATGACTGGAGAGAGCATTTTGCAAGAGGAATGGATATTGAGGAAGGCTACAAATAGGATTAATAGCTGAGAACTAGAGCTCTCTCTTTTTAATAAATTATTCTTATTTTTTTCCTTTATTTAAGTGCTAACAGACATTTTTAAATATCTTTATGTATTTATAACTATTTGAGTGGTATTTGAAAAACGAGGAGACATTACCTCGAGGGAGCCTTTTTGACTTTTGATGCAGGTTGTCTCCGTATTTTTTAGGAGTAGTCAATAATATACACAATAGTGTTGCACTCTTAATGGTGGACAATAGTCTTCTATTTCACTATGGGTGGCGTAGCAACATTAAAGTATTGTCTACAATTTATGACTTTGTCAACACAATTCAATAATAAAGGGAGCTAGGGGTTTGTCTCATCAAATTATCTCTTTTTATTGTACACAACACTTTGACACAAGTCAATGGTGTAAATCGTTTTATTATTAAAAAATCCCTCTAGGATTAAAATTGTTTTCCAATGAGTTCACGAGTACACTTAGAACAAGTTCAAGTTCAATATAGAAGCCTGATGCTACCTCCAAAACATCTACATCATTAAAATGCAAAGAAAGAGAAGGAGATGTGTATAGTAGCTAGTTGCTTTGCATGCAACTACTTCCTAAGTGATGCTCAAAAAAAGAAACTACTTACTAAGTGTTTTCTTCCACCAATGTGTACATGAATGGGTTGTACACTTGTACTCCTAGCCTATTGCTTGGAGTTGGACCCTACCATATTGCTAAATCAAGCGCTCTCTTCTTTTATTATTCTTGTTTCTCTCCCTCCACGTAGAATTTAGCTAACATCGAATTTTTTTTAGAGCCAGCTAAATCACTATTGCACCCGCTCTTACCATGGCAACAAAAAAAATGCTACAGTTCTGACCTCTTCATCTCCCGATCTCCGCACCACTATAAATGTATACTCCTTAGTCTGTTTAGTGCTGAGGATAAGTTTTCCTCTCTACAGTGCTAAAGCTATAGTAAACACATCACATGCAACCTGCCAGACCAGCCCAGTGATACGAAAAACTGAATGTCCACTCTCCATCCGTAGCTTGCATATTCCAGTTGGAATGTACTGCACATGGAAAATTTACATGCAACACCACAGGGCCAATATTTGTGTGATTTGCACATCACCAACTCCAACAGAATTGCAAATGTGGGTTGCTGGGCAAATCTCCATTGGCAGAGCGAACAAAGAAGCTAGAGCAGATTTGTGCAGTCACTCTGCCCAAGGAGAAATGTCCCGGTAATCCACCACTCGCATGCATGCGACCACAGTACTGCTAGACCTGTATACCTGGAACTCTGTTAGTCTATTCACTTAGCTTGTTGCTATGCTAAGTTGGAACCGTTTGGTATTTATATACATTGCAGAATGGCAATTGGCAGATTTAACCCCATGGTTTGTTGAAGCTGCAGGTGCCCGCATATCCGCTTATACTTTCTCCTTGCAGCTGCTAGCTTGAGAACTGTGATACCAAGCATATTTTCCAGGCACCCCTGGCATCTTCCTCGTGTTTCATCTTTCATGTATGCTTTTCTTGCAGCAGAGGTAGGAATTAAACTATATGTATTATTAACATGTAGATATTATCAGGGTTCTAAGTATTGTTTGATCTCTTGAGTTGCCCGGCATATGGCTTGAACGGTCGTGTAAAAAAGTTTCACCTGACCTGTTAATATGTCTTTGATCAAAAGAAATTTTATACTCCTTTGCAGATTACCAATATGTTCCATGAGTGCATCTGCTGGTTGAGATCTTGGACCTAACTTGGAGAGTGTGATAAAGGACCTCTGCACTACGCATGAATGGAGGTTTAGCAATAGGTTATGTGGGTTTTGATTTTTGGCTTAATGCTTTCTATTATGCTTCATTATACTTCATTTCTGCAGCTATATAGTACGGAGTACATTACAACATTTTCTTGCAACTTTGTAAAAATGAAGGTTTAGTGCATTTCATGGCGTACGGCCGGGATCTTTTCCCATTGCCTCTAAAAGGATATGCCTCTTAAGATTTTTGTTTTGCAATTGTCATTTCCATTGTCACAATCTCATATCTGTTTCTCTTCTAGCTGTGGTTAATATATTTCAAAAGACAAATACAATGTTAACAAATAATCAATGTCAACATCTAGCTGGATGCTGTTCTGTATTAATAAGAGATAAAGGTCTAGGAATAGAATGTAAATTGATCCTGCCAATCAGGACCCAAGATTAGATAATGTTACGCGGCCTTTCGACACCTGCTGCAGCACAACTGTAAAAGTCCAGTGCTCTGAAGAAGAACCAGATACCTGTTGGATTCTCCAAAGGAGGCAGCTTGCACTAGCATCAAATGGGAAGATCCATGTGGATGTTCCTGGACAAGCATAATGTCAGGAACCATCCATCACATTGAAAACCAAAATAATCTGGCTGTGGTCTATCAAGCACATGTATGTGTGATAATGTGATCAGGAAGTTGCCTGGGTTGATACAAAGATACGCGCCTGTGTATTCCCAAAAAAAAAGTTGCCTGGGTTGATCAAAGAAGATCACCAATAAGTGCATTTTTTCCCCATGAAGTATGCAGTTTTTAAGCACAATAAAGGGGTTGCACATTATACTTCCCCTTCCGAATAATGCATAACCAGGCCTAGGAAACATACAAATCTGAGCTAAATGAAATGGTTAATAGCAATTACTTACACCTTTACTGTAATTAATTAGAACTTAATATGTTGATTCCATCAGTATGTTTTCAGTAATATTGTACTCGTACTCATTCAAAGTTCATTAGAATGATACAGAAATATTGTACTCCTACTCAATTTATTAGAGGTCTAGAATTAGCAAACCAACTTTCATAAAAAAAAGGAGGGTGTAAGATTTAATTTCAGTATCCGGATTTGGTCTCTATTGCAAAATGTCTCATATTAACTACAGATACAAATCTCTTCTAGACTTATAGTGGTCAAACTTTATCTTACTAGCAACAGTGACAGGGAATACGAAAAGCAAAAGAGATTTTATACCTTTAGGATGAGACGGCAATAGCATTAGGGTCATTCTGTTTCTATGGTTTATCTCAAAAAAGAGGGGGGAAATGGAAAAGGCAGGCCAAGAGATAGGAATACCTGCTGAAAGCATTGTCCTGATTTGGAAGCATATCCGGCAGCATATCCAGATTGTGCTTTGAAATCTAAGCATTATATATGTGCCATGGTTGCATACTGCTCAAGGCAAGAACAAGATCTTACATGAAAGAGAAGAATTAAGAGCAATGTAGGACAGATCAATGGCCTTTCTGAAAAAAGGGGGTTAAAATAGTGTTATGGAGTGTTCAGGGTGAGAATCACAGTGCAGTTCTCCTCTGGCATGGAAGCCAATGCAGCAGGCGTTAGACAACGTACTATGCTATTGCTGTCGCTGCCAAAGGAGAATTGCCCTGCCATTCAACATAACCCTGCTTTTATTTGTTAGTATTGCACATTTCTGCTTGCAGGTTAATGGTAGAATACTGGAATGGGTCACGCAATGAATAAAGTTGTAAAGGTACTATTAACAATAGAATCATCTTAAAGCTTCTTACTTAATGGTCAGTAGATGAAATTTCTAATAATGTTTGCATCTTGAAAGGAGAAATAAATTGCACTGTGGAGCAGCATTTCTTGCATGCGGCATTGTGCAAGAAAAGAGAGTGAATGACTGCTGATCAAAGCAATTTCCTTTTTGTGACTCAAGAATTCAGATAGTGTTAAACAGCTGATTTGTATCTTGGCGCCAATATGGCGTGGATGATTTTAAGTACAGCAGCATCAAGTCCTCCCTCCCGAAATTGGAGAAGAGAATGTAGCTCTAGGTTTGCCACTCCTCGTGACAGCAGTTCATAAAGATGTTTATAGAAAAAGGTTTTGTAGAGACATTTTTCTAATACTATATAGGCATTTTTTAAATGCCATGTATTTTATATAATGCCTTCAATTCCACCAGTCCTCAGAACTTAAGACTTCTTGCACGCCTTTCTCGGGAAAATCATGTATTTGTTGCACTAACCATATCAACCTTATATCATTAATTATTTTTTATTTGTTCTAGTTACTTAGCACACATTAACCGCATAAAAAGTGTCTATAGAAAGGTTAAAATGTGTAAACACAATGCCTTCACATATGAAACATTGTAGAGTGCATAAAAGATTCCTCTACAAGATAACTTTAGCAAATATTTCTAAAATGTGCTAAAACTGTCTCTGAAGTGATCACGAATGCATCATATTAGGTCACTATGGAATTCCAGCTTGATAGCGAACAGTCTATGATATATTTTTAATGAAACTTATACAATCAAAACAAAATGAAAGACTAAGTTATTATACTGATCTCGTAAGTTATGGTACCGATGATGTATTTTATCCTAGATAAATCAATAGATTGGAACAAATAAAAGGAGAAATGAAAATAAAAGAGCCCAAAGTGCCAAACACCCACTGCTAACTAGTAAAAGATTAGAAATGGAAATCAAAGGAGAAATGGCTATTAGGAAGAACATCGAAGTGCAAATTGAACTGATTTATATAAAATTTTCTACCTCGGTTCATTTTCTCTTCATCGAGGATAACCAATTTGAATTTTTGTTTTGAAAATTCTCTCATGTCCCTACATTTTTCTCTATCCCTCTAAGGCTCCCAAGTTTTAACTAATCCCTTGTATGCCTCCTTAGGTTTAAATTTTGTCGCATATATGTCTGTTCCCGTGGTTGATCATTAATTGACCATTAGATTCTTCTAAAATGACTATATTACCATTTTCTCATACTTTTGTTCTCTCTAGCTACTTAAGAAAAATCAATTTGAAGTTTTCAAATGGCTCTAGTCTTCAAATGAATAGTCTTAGGTATTAGAGAGGAAGTCGAGTCATCGTTACTTAAAAAATTGGGACATTTACAAATTTGTCACCATTTTTTCTATTTTGCAAGGATACCACTCGAATAGCAGTTCTGGTAGCGTTTTGCAATTTTCTAGTGGTAGTTTTGCAGTAACAATTAAAACTAATTGCAAATTTGCAATTGTCCATAAAAAATTATGTGAACATTGTCCATATCGTTTGCATTGCAACTGATATGCACTGTATGACAACTTTTTAATTAAAAAATAAACAAGTGCCTAGACTTGAAAGCTTCCCTACATATTAAAACACAATCTGGGAGATAATAAGATGGCCGCATCACGCCCATGGAATGGGAGTTTTAAAAGGTTTTATCCGACCACTAACACCACTGCAAGAGCAAATAGGAAATGGATACTTAACGCATGATGGCCTTGCTGTGTACCAAGCACCCGAGATGACAAGTTTCCAGTCAGTTATACCATGACAATTTTCCTGACATCGTCATGTATTTTGCATGTACCTACGAATACTAAAATATGTTTAAAACATAGTACTCCCTCCGTCCTAAAATACTTGTCGTTTTAGATTTTTTTTCCTAACGTTTGACCATTGAAATTATATATGCTTTATTATGAAAAGTACTTTAGGTGTAACTTATCTTTTATTATATTTGCAATAATTTTTTGAATAAGACGAGTGGTCAAACGTTAGGAAACAAAAACCTAAAACAACAAGTATTTTGAGACAGAGGAGGTACAAAATTGCATCCCACCTCATATTTTAAGTCTATACTATTCTGATAATTTCCCCTTTTAATAAACCAACGTGCAAACGTAAAACATATTTCTACTTGATTGAACAGTTCATGCATGGCTGCAATGGATACACAAGAAAACTAACACCATGCCCAGTTGCAGCGGAGACCATACAACAATAGGAAGATCTAAACTGATCTGGCCAACCCTTTCAGTTACTTCAATAAGCTCTCTACCACCGTAAAATAGAAGTTGCTAATACTACTAACAATTCTCAGTCTCTTCAACGGCGATAACACAAGCCCACACAGGTCCAAAAAAAATACAGCAAAGCTCAGCTGGAGCAGCAGCCCCCCTTCTTCACTGCCGAAACATCATCCTTTAAAACGATCTTTTCGCCCTTGCCAGGCCCAGAAGCTGCATCATCACCTGCTTCGACAGACCTCTTGCTTACAATCCGGTATATCTGAGTCAACACCTCTGCAAATGCATTCTCAACATTGGTGGACTCGAGTGCAGAGGTCTCCATGAAATAGAGTGATTCTCTCTCGGCAAATGCCTTCCCTTCATCTGTTTGAACCGCTACAAGATGGCGCAAATCAGACTTGTTGCCAACTAGCATGACAACTATGTTTGGGTCTGTATGGTCCCTCAACTCCTTCAACCAGCGCTCAACATTCTCAAAGGTCGAGTGCCGGGTGACATCATAGACAAGCAATGCTCCAACAGCACCTCTGTAATATGCACTAGTAATAGCACGGTATCTGCACCAAGAACAGATGCTTTATAAGTGAAGGGATAAGCAAACTGAAAGGGCATCATTCTTACTTGCAAGATAGATCAGTGCTGACATTACCAAATCAAATAGTCACAAGTAATCTAGCGAGAAAAGGACAAGATATATCACACGCCCATCCCAACATTTAGTTTATGTTCAATTCCTCTTGTCCCTGCCATAGGTAATTCAACAGAAATAACATCTATTCTACTCAATGGCAGAGTTGGTTATCTACAGGTTTGAGTAACACAATCCGGCCAAATGGCAGTTGATGGATCTAAATCCTCAGGTGAACCCCACTGCTCCAGTATTAAATAATATATAATTGAAAGAAGTTCAGAAACACCATTTTATACAATATCAAAAGGAATAGTCTGTTTTTGGTCCTCCAACTTTTGCTCGAGAGATGCATTTTCACCCCAACATAGCTGTGGCCAAGAAGCTTTGCTGTTCTGCCTCTTCAACACTTCTCCACTGAATTTGACCACATGGACCGTGTTCCAAAGCTACTTATCTGACTCGTACAAACAATAAGAGCAGAAACTTCACCCACAAGGAGATCAAGTGCGTCTTCGAGAAGACATTGCTAATGGTCAAATAAACCACCGATAAGACACCACCAAGATCACCTCCGTCCATTTCATCACTCCACATTCAAGCAGGTGCTCATGGGATAACTATCACAGAGCTATTGGCCCTTCAACAGAGCCACCCTGCCATCTCTTGCTGTTGATGCCAGCTGCCACCGTTGATTTTTGCATAGACATCAGCATTACTGATAGAACATGCAGGGAGGAACAAGATGGAGTCAACTTGGTAAAGGAATCCAATTAGTGATTGCATACTTTGGCAGCAGGGAAGCAATGCCTGACACAAAGATATACTTGATCTCCTCACAGGTTGAATCTCTGCTCTCTGTTTGTTTGTATGAACCGGACTAGGAGCTTAAGGAACACGGTGTGATGCGGTCAAATTTGCCGGCAAGGCATCAATGAAGCAGATCAATTGAGCTCCCCTGGCGGCAGCAATGACAAGGTGACAAATGGACTTTGAGCAGAAGTTCAAGAGCCAAAAAGTGGATCGTTTGTGAGTTTAGTCACAAAATGGACTCCAATCAAAAGTTCAAGAATCAGGACCAAAAGTGGACTACATAATATCAAAATCATGATCAAGCATAACTACTCCCTCCGTCCCAAAATAAACTTATTTTTGGGCTCCGACACAGTCTCTGAGACACTACTTTGATCAATAATATTTATGATAATTAAATTTTTGAACAAAATAAGTTGCATATTTCGATAGTTTATTTAAAAACAAATCTTATAACACTATTCTTACATGAATAATATTTTTAATTTTGTAACTATTAATAGTCAAAGTTAGAAAAGTTTGACTTGTCACTTTTCTAAAAACGAACTCTTTCTGGGACGGAGGGAATACTTTCCAAATGCATACTTCACGATTGTACCAATGCAATGCATATTCTTATATAATGGATAAAGTGTGTGTGCCACATATGGCTGCTATCAGGAACGCAAACTCAGGTGTTGCTAACAATGTTAAAAGATACAACTGCAAGATTTTGCCGTTAAAGTACTACAACGGCCTTAGTGCATACTGGAACTGAAATAATTTGAGTTAGTCAACTTCACTTGTGGTTCAACGGCCTTGATACAAGAATGGAGGCAGCAAATGTAATTGTGCGCAGAAGAAGTCAGTACTTATTTGTCTTGTTAAGTGATACATACTTACATAGATACTACTATGGGTGATTTTCAGAACATTCCACTCATCAATAGTGAAAATTGAGGATCTGCCACCTTATGCTTCACTGACAACTGGGCCATAGTGCAGAAAATCATCAGATGAGACTATTCGGGTGTGGCAAATCATCAGTTATCCCTAGTTCCTTGCTTCCACTGATTCACATTGTAAGGTGTTTTAGCTTTTAAATAGATTCATGTTTGGATCAATGTATGTGTGTGCTTCATATGTGTTTAGACTCTAGATATATA
>CM002484.1:13474124-13501422 GCA_000325765.3 Leersia perrieri
ATATATATATAAAAGTCATTTTTGCACTAGAAATATGAAAGATGCATTATGACTTCCAACAGAACATTTTTTTTATAATCTTTAATCACTGTATACATAGGCTGGAAGCACCTAAGACTGATTTAATTAGTGAGATTTTAAAGTTCAAGAAAACAATTGTGAAAAAAATAAACATGAATTTTGATAACTATGCCATCTACTGTTCTAGGAATTTGGGCCTTAGAAATTGTGTAAAATAAAAAAAAATGTTATTGAGAATTAAAGTGGTACAAAAGCATAAAAAATAGTTTAGGGGTTTATGGTACTCAATGAAATAGTTTGAGTGAATAAAGTGGATTTTTTTTTCAATAGTTTGAGTGTGTAAAATGAACTTCTCTTTCAAGATTTTTGTTGTGGAATCTTTCAACTTTGCATCTAAGGACTGTACAATTTACCTGAGTCTATATTTACAATATGTTTTACAATGTTAAATTAAAAAGGAAAATCTAGTAAACATTTGTACCACCATATTTGTGTTAAATGGCAAATGTTCACAAGTGTTTTAAGCGCTCCCTACTTACAATGTTGTGTGTGCATGGTGTGCGGTGGACGGATGGGGAATTTTGGTCGGGTCGGCTGGTCGGGCCGGGCAGGGGTCGGGGTGGTTGCGTGGGGGTTTGTTTGGTTTTTTATGGTGGTGTGTCTCCGTGACTTGTTTTGTTACTTTGGTAGGTGACACTTTCTGAATGTGAATCATCGGTGGACCGGAGTGAAAATTTGTTTTTTAATAATTTGGTCATTTTATAAAATGTATTTACAAATAGAACCTCCAAAAAGACATATTTTAGATATGGATCCAAACTCAAGAATGAATCTGATGGTGTTTAGTTTCTTATCGGCAACAACTTTACCTTCAAAAAGTTGACACTCGTAGATTAGAGTTCATCAAGACCAATAATATGTATGGATACACACAATGAGCTTAGGCCTTAAATTCCTTGTCACATCAATAGCCACTATAGCCTTGCAGCCATTAGACATTATTGTTAGGGTTTTGATGTCAAGTCCTTTGGTGAAAAAGGTCAACTTTACTCTCTTGAACTATTCCGTTGGATCAAGTAATATCTGAAGTTTTTCACCTCATTTAACATAACCAAATAATGCAAAATGGTTTCATTTATTACCTAACATTGTTTTTTATTGTCTATATATATATTAAATTTATTCCATGCTTCATGGTGTATGGCCTTCAAGGTTCAAAATGAGTTTGAACTATGTTTAAATGAATATGAAAAGCTTTAAAATTTTTTGAGTATGAATATTAACTTGTTTACTAACTAGTTCAAACAAGTTTAAATTAAATTTGAACTGATACATGTCATATTTGGTTAAATTTTGATTCTAGGTATACAACATATATACATATAATTATTCTGGGTATGTGATCATTATACTCAAATATATTTAAATTTGAGATGTTTTATTGCTAGGTATGGATGTTAAATGCATTATTATGATTGGGTATACCTACAAGTTTCAAATTTTCAAAAATTCAAATTGAATTTGTATTTTTCATACCATGAAGGCCATACACCATGATGTCTTATATATATATGACTTCCAACACAACATTTTTTATAATCTTTAATCACTGTATACATAGGTTGGAAGCACCTAAGACTGATTTAATTAGTGAGATTTTAAAGTTCAAGAAAACAATTGTGAAAAAAAAATAATCATGAACTTTGATAACTGTGCCATCTACTTTTCTAGGAATTTGTGCCTTATAAAATGTGTAAAAATAAAAAATAAATGTTATTGAGAAATAATGGGTGGTAAAAAACAAAAAAAAATATTTTAGGGGTTAAATGGTGTTCAATGAAATAGTTTGAGTGAATAAAGTGGAAATTTTTTCAATAATTTGAGTGAGTAAAATGAACTCTTTTTCAAGATTTTTGTCGTGGAATCTTTCAACTTTGTCGCTAAGGACTATACAATTTAGCTATGAACATATATTTACATTAAGTTTTACAATGTTAAATTAAGAAGGAAAATCTAGTAAACATTTATACCAACATATATGTGTTAAATGGCAAATATTCATGGCTGTTTTAAGCGCTCCCTACTTACAATCAAATTACAAACTACAAATAATCATAGAAGTTTATTTAAACCATAAAAGTTTTTTTTGTAAATGGGGAAAATTTATTGTGCATGAAAATTTGGTCTTCTACAAACTTTTACTTTACTGATTAATAGTAGATGAAGCGTCTTTTGGTAAACTTGTAGGAAAAGGGAAAAGAGGGAGAACGAGAGGAGCACAACAGCTAAGGGGTAATGCTGTGTGTGTGTGGTGTGTGGTGGACGGATGGGGGATTTTGGTCGGGCCTGACCAGGCGGGGGTCGAGGTGGTGTGTGGGCTGCATTTCAGGGGCTTTGTCTCTATCTCCGTGCGACGTGCTTGCGTGGGGGGTTTGTTTGGTTTTTATGGTGGTGTGATTCCGTGACATTTTTTGGTTACTTTGGTAGGGGACACTTATCTGAATGTGACTCCTTGGTGGACTGGAGTGAAAAAAATTGTTTTTGTATAATTTCCATGCCATCGCAATTTTGCAAAGTTGGAAATATGACATCGGTATCTCAATGACATGTAGGGTCCACGTGAGCCAATGACACGTGGGTCAGGATGGCATATTTTTGCAAAATTAGAGTGGCATGGTTCCAATTTTCCCTTTATAAAATGTGTTTACAAGTAGAACCTCCAAAAAACATATTTCAGATATGGATCGAACTCAGCAATGAATTCATTGGTGTTTAGTTTCTTATCGCTAACAACTTTACCTTCGAAAAGTTAACACTCGTAGCTTAGAGTTCATCAAGACCGACGACATGTATGGGTCCATACCAATGAGCTTAGGCCTTAGGGTGAATTCCTTGACACACATCGGTATCCATTGTAGCCTTGTAGCCATTATACATCCGTAAACAGGGTTTTGATGTCAAGTCCTTTGGTGAAAAAGGTTAATTTTACTCTCTTGAACTACTTCGTCAGATCATGTAATCCTTAAACCTTTTCACCTCATTTTAGACAACCAAACAATGCAAAATGGCTTCCTTTATTACCTAACAATGTTCTTTTTTCTTTCTCTCTACATAAGTTGTATTTTGCACTAAAAAGATGTTAAATATATCATTACTTCCAACTCAACATTTATAATCTTTCATCACTTTATACATAGGCTGCAAGAACCTAAGATTGATTTAACTAGTGAGATTTTAACGTTCAAGAAAACAATTGAAAAAAACATAAACTTTGATTATTGTACCATCTATAGTTCTATGAAGTTAAATTAACATGTAGTAGTATAAAGTAAAAGAAGATGAAAGTGTGTATTTTGCCTCCTAGTGGGTTTTGGTGAAGATTGCCATGATAATCGTATGTGAAAACAAGGGAGGCCGCCTCAGCCTCAGGATCAAACAAGGGACTCAGTATTTATATAAGTTCGGGCTGCAAAGGATGCGCTTGGGAAATCTGGGTGCTTTGGTTTACAAGATTCACCTAGGGTTTTTCCAATAAGTCATTGGCCAGCCCCCTCTATATTGGGAATGGGCCTCCTTTCATACCACCAAGGGGTTTTGCATAGGGGCTACATACACAGAGTGAGACTGTGAGAGGTACAAAAGGTAAGCAAATATTGTGATACCCCTGTAGAGCACATCTCGCGCACCATCCAAACTATAGCATGATTGTAGAATTAACGTGGAATGGGGTCAAATGCGATGGCTTGACTTTGGTGCCATCTCTCCTTGACTCGATCGTTGGCGTCGTGTGGCCAACCCTGATAGGCACGTCTTTTATGGCCAGCGGCCCCACGTGCCATTGATACATACAGGCGAAGATGTCATCTAGGGGGACGCCGCCGCATTCACCGATCACTACCATCTTCTGATGTGATTGAAGTGGATGCGGGCATGTGCATGCCCCTGATAGGGAATTGTGCAGCCTTGTTGTGTATAGTGACCAGATACGATGTGTGCCCTCCCATTGCATTTATCACCCAGACGTACGTGGCTTGCCGAGAGCAAGCCATAAATGGGGTGGATGGACACCGGTGGTTGGCAATAACGAGGAAAGGATTGATTGGATGGGAGCAAAGGCAATGCTGCCACGAGGCCTACTGTCCTTGCACGCTGGGGGGTCGGGGAGTCCGACCCCTTTTTGATCGGATTCCCACATGGGCCTGGGGCTCTGATCCCACATTTAGTGGGCCCCAAATCCATATCATTGACATATGAGTTGTGTGAGAAAGCAAGAAGACAATAGAACCCCTACAAAGCATTGGAGCGGATGCACGGCTCAAGGACATAGTCATAGGACACATTTTATTTTTAAGTCATAAGTATGCAACACTATTGTGGGGGATTCACGTTTCAAGGCTTTGCTTAGTCTCTAAATGCGCAAAATGAATCCATGTTTACATAGGAGAGAGACAATATCGCACTACACTCACATGGGAAAAATGGGGTGTGTGTTCATCTACTAGCTAGAAGCTCCAGCCCCAAGGACCGAAAGTTTCGGTCATTGCGTCAGCTGAACCCAATGGCTACTGGACCAGATTTTTCGTTCTTATGGACTGAAAGTTCTGGTCATCACGTTAACAGCTAGTTGGCTGGAAGTTCCGGCCTTCATGACCGGAAGTTCCGGTCCCACAGTTTGTGCCTAACGGCTAGTTTGGGGTAGGTGAAGTACTCAACTTCATCTTCCCCTTTTTGCTAGGGGTGGTTGCCATATCACTCTAATGCACATCATAGACCTCCTAGAGCACTCAACACTCTCTTTTTTTAGAATCTTTTCTAGGATTTTTGAGTGAGATTTGATGGGATTTATGAAGTGAGTTAGAGTCGATTCTGAGGTTCTAGGGATTGATGCCAAGCTCTTGTGCGGAAATTTATTACTCTTGAAGACTTGTCTCGTAGACGACTAGGTCTCGCCGGTGAGCTCCTTCATCATTGTGGTAAGCCTGGAAAGTTTGTGAAGGTTCATCCTCACCTTCGAAAGGAAAGAGGTAAGTGAGTAAAAACCATGCTAACTCCTAGAAGATCACTTAATAGAGCAAGCCTCAACTCTGGGACTAGCGCTCTCCTTGAAGACTTGATCCTTGGGATCGCTTGGAGACTTACTAGTCAATTGTTAGCTTTGGAAACTAAGGTGGTCTCGTAGTTGTTAGCATGGTGAGGCAAGGGATCAAGTGAAATCCGACTCTTAGGAGCTCCTCAATATAGAGTAGGATCTTTGAACCCGAACTAACGATAAAAAAAAATATATGTCTCATGCTCTCTTATCTATAGTACTTGTCTCTTCAAGATTTGGATTGATTGTGTTTTCTCCTTCAAGGGCAAACTTACTGTCCCGCCGGTAGTTCTGACCCCAAGGACCGGAACCTCTAGTACTTGAAGCCGGAAGTTCCAGTCACACCGACTTCCACTACCGAGTTTGATTTCCAGGTTTTAATTAGCTGATGTCTATTCAACCCCCCTCCCCCCTCTAGACCATTCAGAAGATAAATGTTATGAAGAAGTAAAAAAGGGGTAAAGAAGTGAGAAATAATTTAGGGGTTAAATGGTATAGTTCAACTTCGTACTCGAGGACCGGAGAAATTAGATCGAGTCTATATTTACATTAAGTTTTACAGTGTTAAATTAAAAAGGAATATCTAGTAAATATTTGTACCAACATATATACTCTATGTTTTAAATGACAAAAATCCGTGGCTGTTTTGAACCTTCTCACTTACTGTCAAATAACATACCATAAAGTATCATCGAAAGTTTATATGAACCATAAATGTTATTAATAAATGGGAAAATGTATGTGTGCATAAAATTTTGGTATTTACAAAGTTTTACATAACCAATTAAAAGTAGATGAAGCGTCTTTGGTATGTTGGTAAACTTGTAGGTGTACAACTTCACTGACCAAGGTCCAATTTTTGTCAACCATAATGATAAATAAAGTTTGTTTTCACACACTTCAGCACACTTATCATTTTTACCATTGTTGGTAGAAAAATTCTATGAAAATAAATTTTTTTATTGAAAAGCATTTAAGTAAAAATCTTTCTGTTGGAAGCTTTTGATAGGAGCTGACAAAACTTCAACTTTAGAGCATCTATAATGCACATAGTTAAAATCTAGATTTTAAGATCTACTCTCTACGTCCAAATATATATGTATTTTGGTGCAAGGACGTGACACATCATAGTATAATAAATATGGATATTTTGTCCAGATTCATTGTATTTCACGTATTTGCCTAGATACTTATATATTTAGACAGATGGAGTATGACTTAGACGAACATTATATATGTTGGTCACAAATATTTCTTAACATCAGTCTAACATACAAGAAATGAAAATAGACGTAGGACATTTTGAGGGGTGATATAAAGATAAAAGGTAACATAATATAATATCTAGCCACCCAAATATTGATTTCTATTTATATTCTTAAATATAGTCATCATTTTCCATTTAAATTTCTCTATTGGAGCATAACCAAACCGCTGCAGTCGCGTCATTACTGGTCAGCTTCATACGACTACTTTTCAGTCGTCCGTACAGCTATTTATTTTTAATCAAGTATCATTCCCTTTTCTTGTCTGTAACCTGGCTGTCCCGATTAATTATATGACCGTGCCTGACGAGATAATTTGATAAATCGTAGTACGTCTACTGTCTGACGACTGAAAATCACTGTTGATCACGCATACTATGTCCCTCAATTGGGAATCAGCCAATGCATTTCCGAAGGCTAATTTTGCCATTCTTTACCTTTTTACCAGCTATATATTGCACTTCCAACAAAAAAAAAATCTCACACATCATCAGATCCTACAAGAGTACCCAATTACGCATAACATCGATGCCTCTCTAATGTCGACGGGACGCAAACAGGATCGAGCTGATACCGAAAGTGTGAATAAAAATGGCTAGTTTCTTCCTTATCTGTCCACCAAAACTGATTGGATCTTGGATCTAATGAGTCACATCAAATCCGATCTTTAAGGACCAACCTGCGCAAATTAAGCTCAAAAACGATGTGAGATCATCTTCGAATGGGCAGACAGGTCGCTGTCATGGTAGCTAGGTTGCTCACACAGTCACACTAATCTCCCAGCTTTGCTTGGTCACTAACTCGCTATGCCCACAATCTTCACGGAAAAGCTCCTGCTTAATTGCTCTTTCTCGGTGGCTCCAAGATCCAGTAGTATCAAGATCCGTTCGAAAGTGGAGCATAGTTACAGAGAATTATTGCGAAGAAATGTAAATCTACTAGTATGGTAGTAGTATAAGTATGGCGAGCATAATCGCCGCTAAGGACTGAATCTTTTGGAGAAGTGGTACTACTTTTTGGTTATTTGATTTGCTACGATTATCGTGGGATGCCACTAAATTCCTCATCTGAGTGCATGTAATTAATTAATGTAAGCATAAATATTGTACCCGATCTATCCCCATCAGGGATATATTACTTAAATCTTCAATGCATTATATTCCTCGCTAGATGCATTAAGGCTTCTCTCCTAATCCAAGTTACAGAGGATTTTAGATACATCTGCAGACATGATAGGGAGATGCCTCATGGTTGCTAGTTGGTTGGTTGGTTGGTTGGTAGAGTGACAGAGGTAGAGAGATGAAATGTACTTGTTGCAAGAGGTGAGAGAGTAAGAGGAGACACCAATAAAGAAAGGGGGAGATGACCTAGTAGTGGCCCCCCTGATCTACACTGATCAATGAATCAATCATGGGCATAGATAGATCAGCTGGCCAAGGTCACCTTTCAAGCTTAGCCAAGATCAGATGGAGGCTTCCAATCTCGCTAGATCATTATCTTTTCCCTTCAATCACTGCACACAATCTGCATAAGGACACAGCTTCAGCTCGATCAAGAGCTAGCCCCTTCTCTGAATTTCCTTCTGATCATATCTTTCTTGATGCAGCAATCACCATCCTCTGAAAGTCTGAATCTCTGATAGTATATCTTCCTTGATGCAACCATCACCCCTTTGGTCGATCTGCGAGCTAGATAGCCCGCAATGGCGTCCTCCTCTTCTCCTCCGGAGATCATGAGCTTCTCGTCTGAAGAATCGCCGTCGTCGCCTCTGATCGACGGCAACGAGCTCGTCGTGCAGCTGGTGCCGCGTGACGTTTCTGATGGGATCCTCGGAAAGTTCGCCGACACCAGCGAGTTCGACTTCGACTACGACAAGAGCGGACTCTGGTCGCCACTGGTGCTGAAGCCGGAGGTCCTCCTGCTTGCGCAGACGCCGGCTGGACGGCGGCGCCGCCGTCACCACCGCCGCCGGTGGAAGCGGAAGAAGGTGAGTACCGAGAATTTCTATACACTCTGCAGTCTGCACATCGTTCAAAATACCGGTATTACCGGCTGCCAGTGAGTCCGACAAAAAAAAAAAGATTCCAGCAGCCGGAATAATTCTAAATTCAGTTAAGTTTTGTTTAAAATCTATATACTTTCGGAACAGAGATCTGCTTATGATGATGTATCTTGATCGCTTCGGTGATGCAGATGTTCTGCTACTGCTTCTGGTGACATGGCACTGGCATCATTGGCTATTTGGCTTCTTCCCAAGTGCAGGATTTCGTGCGTGATAGAGTTGGAATTGCTTGTAGTTCTCTATGCAACGCAACAGAAGGAAACGGAGGCAAATACAACCCATGCATGTACTGCCAACACATCGTGCAATACTTTTTTGGTACCTGACGGTCTGTAATTACCATTGATTTCTTTAATAGATTTGCTGTTTTCCATGTGATATTTATTGACGCACTGTGTGTACTGATCTAAAGCAAATTTTTTGGTCGAATCACCTCGCGTCACGCGTACTTGGCATGTGTTAATTTTCAGCTTTTTAGGCAGAGAAGTAAAAAGTGTGAATGGATCGATTTTTTTTAAAGGAGAGCAAAAGCTTTGTCTCGTGCCTGCGAGCCCGTCCGCATTTGAATTCTAGGACGCACGCGTTCACCTCATTTTCTTCTCTATTAATCGATGCCAAGTTCCTCCTTGGCACCAACCATTTTGTGAATGGATCAATGGACTGCATGCGTCTGCCATCTGAATATATATCTAGATGCCGATGGAACAAACTTCTTTGCCCTTCCAGTTATTTTACACACGTAATCTTCCGAACAAAATCCAGGCAAATGAAAAGGAAAAAAATGATAACGTCCCTACATATTGCTCTAACAAAATTCAGCTCCAAAATGTGTTAATACTTTGTTTCTGCTAGAGAAAATCATACAAGATAAATTAACATTGTTTTCATTTTTTTTTCTAAAATCTAAAGTTCATCTGAGGCTCTGAGCTGGAAACCACGGTAAGAATCATAACAGAGGCAGAGGAGAACAAAAGAAAAATAAAACAAAAATAAGGTCCCACCGAGATTTGAACTCGGGTTACTAGATTCAGAGTCTAATGTCCTAACCGCTAGACCATGGGACCTTTCGTGCCACGTTCTCACGTCCAGATTATTCAACCTTTATTTTCCTTCCCGCTACTTTACCCACGCGAGACGAGGCCTGGATAATTCCTCGGCCGAGGTCGAGAGCTGATGCGCGATGGCAGGCTGACTATAGAGTCCATGGCCACGGTCCAATCC
Source organism: Leersia perrieri (assembly GCA_000325765.3). NCBI lineage: Eukaryota > Viridiplantae > Streptophyta > Magnoliopsida > Poales > Poaceae > Leersia > Leersia perrieri. The sequence goes on from CM002484.1 coordinate 13,483,783, forward strand.
AATGCTTAGATCTGGTAGCCGGAGTACATAATGGGATGCACATAGACCGCAGCGGCGGCGTGCGCCTCTGGGCAGGCCGCAGGGGCAGAGGGGCCCGCCCGGCTGGGTGGTCCGGCGGGCGGCGGTGGTTGTCTTCGCCAGGACTGCCCATCACCTGTTCGACGAAATGTTGAGGTGAGAATCCTGCAGCTTCTTGGTTGACCATCCATCATGACAGTATGCTCTGCTCTACTCATTCTTCGCTTTCGTTTTCTTTTGTTTTCGGATTTCGGAATCCATGGCCACTTGCAGCGTAGACAAAATGCTCCCAGCAAGAAAAGAAATGAAATGAAATGAGAAATATGCATGGGGGTTGGTGATGATCAGTAGGATGGTTCGGTCCCATCTGATCTGACTATTTCGTATTCAAGATTATGATTTTTTTTTTTTTTGCACAGGAGAGACCGGCCTTGTTCACTAAGTGTGCATAATTGCATGAGTGCTGATACAAATCTGTTAGGACATGATACTCAACACTATATTTGACTGATTATGGAGCAAATACAGTCTTGCAAAATTCATTACAATTATATCAGGCTCATCCTTCCATACTCAACTCAATCGATTTATAGAAGTAGGATCGGGAGGATTAGGGAAAGAGAGCTGGGATTGATGACGTGCCAAAATATAGTCTTACAAAATTCATTACAAATATATCAGGCTCAGTTTTGTTTAAGAAAGAAATAGATTGTGCCCAGTGCTGTGTCGTGCAACGTTTAGGCAATTAGGCTGGCCTCAGTGGCTAAGGTTATTTTTCCTTGACGTAAAGTGGCCAGGGTTATTTGGTTACTATGTAGCTAGTTTGTTGACAGATGAAAAATGGTGAAATATCATTCTAACAGAAAGATGAGACGTTTAGTTATTGGGAAATAGACCATCACATGCTTTCTGTTACGGGCATTAGGCCTAGTTTCACAAATGAAATAGTATAAACCAGGCAGGTTTCTCTGTCAAGTTATTGAGAACTGGTCACATTACCAGACTAGGGCTATTCATTGCATGCATCACATCAGCTGCACAATGCAGCTTGCTTGGACAACCAAATGGTAGATGTGATGGATGAGGCGCATGCTTCCCAGTCAATCAAGTTGTGTTGCCTTCAGTAACGAAAACTCCAATTCAGGCTGTAGTAGCAACTCACAAGTCATAAGCATTTGGCTGAAAAGTCAGTCCACTCAACTCTGTGATGGATCCCTCACAACTTGGTTATCAATTATCTGATTGATGCATCGTCTGCCTTTTTTCAAGAAGCAACTTAGTCAGTTGTTTTTTTTTTATCATAAGTGGGCATTAGATCGGATTAAATGATGACCGGCAAGCAGCCATCCTCCTCCTTCGGGTGGCAACCTCTGTGAATTTGTCGTCTGGGCTGGTGACCTGCACGGCCATCCTCCTTACTGCCGGGATCCGGTGACATCGTCGGCTTCCTCCTCCAGGACAGCAAGACTCCTCTCCCACCTAAGCTCCATCAAGTTTTTGAAGTGGTATTTTTGTTTCCCCTTAGGTTCTGGGTGGTATTTGTCATGTATATATTCATACCCAGTTTTGCTTACTTCTATCTTTGTTTCCTTCCTTGCTGTCGCAGCAAATTGTATAAACCTGCAGTTGTTTCATTCTTCGATTCTCTACCAACGATGTATAGATTTCAGTGAATGCTCTAGCCATGCATCCTTCACAGCTCTTCGTCCTCGTCTTTACTTTCTGTTGTTCCAGACTTATGAATTCTGCTATGAGCATTCCATTTGCTCTAAGTGCCGAGCCAAACACTGTATGGCATAATAATCAGTCCCTCCACAATACACATCAAGGCAATTCCGTGATGCGCATCCTCCTCTTCCATGCCACCACTGCAATTCCTAGTGGGAATTCATCTTTTAAAATGTTCCCTTTATTTGCTTGTGGGTTCTTCTGTGCAGGACCCACAAACACCTGCGATGCCTACTTTTTTTCCGTCATCTTTGGCAATGCCTACATCAGCAGCGATGATAATGGTGTGACTTTGGAGTCACCTGAGGTAATCTGGTTTGCTAACCGTGATCACCCAGTTGGAGAGGATGCATATGTTCAATTTACTGAACTTGGGGATTTAGTGCTCCATGATGCAGATGGGACACTTGTTTGGTCCACCAATACAGCGAGCAAGTCTGTTGTCAGCATGAACCTTACGGGGTCAGGAAATCTGGTGTTAGACCATGCAAATGTGGAGATTTGGAGATCATTCGATCACCCAACTGACACGCTTGTCATTTCGCAGACACTAAGAACTTCGTCGACAAACTGGACTGAAGGAAAATCCTACCTCACCGTCCAAGCTGATGGCATGTATGCGTATGCAGGTGCCAATACTCCTCTGGCATACTATAGGAGCCCCACCGGTGGTAATGTTGCAACAAACAGATCAGCATATGTTGCTGAGGCAGAGGCACCCGATTACAACATTCAGTTGCCTGTGAATCCCTTTGGCCAGGTGTTTGTTAGGTTAGATTGGGATGGGCACATGCGATTATATCAGTGGTTCGATTATAGCTGGGGGCATTCAGATATTTTACATATAAATGACCCTTGTGCTTATCCTCTATCTTGTGGAGAGTATGGTATTTGTTCGAATGGACAATGCAAGTGCCCGGATGTAGCTCTTGGGCAATCAGGATTGTTTGAGCCGATTAATGCCAGGGAAGTTAATCGTGGCTGCCTTCTAACATCTTCATTGACTTGTGGGTCAACAGAGAAGGCTGGGTTTCTTACTGTTCCCAACGTCACCCAGTTCAATTTTATCAACAGTTGGACAACAAATGAAGAGCATTGCAAACTATCATGCTTGTATGATTGTTCTTGCTGGGCTTCATTCTTCCAGCACAAGAACACTTCTTCTGGTTTCTGTTTTCTTGCATCCGACATATTCTCGATGATAAGTGTTACTGCAGAAAGTTACTCAAGTAGTTATAGTTATTTTGGTTTTGTCAAAATTCAGGAGTCTACCCACAAATCCCTATTATCTAAAGAAAAAAGAGCAATCGTCTTGGTTGCTGGTTCTTTGAGTTTTATTACTTCAGTTATTATTGCGGCGCTTAATAGTTCTGAGAAGAAAGAGAGCAGAACCATTGGAAGATGAATATAATATAGATCAGTTTCCAGGACTACCCACAAGATTTTCTTTTGTGGATTTGAAATCAGCGACAGGAGATTTTTCAAGAAAGATTGGGGCAGGTGGATTTGGTTCTGTTTTTGAAGGACAGATCGGCGATAAGAATGTCGCTATCAAGAGACTGGATGGTGTAAGTCAGGGGAAAATGGAATTCTTAGCGGAGGTTCAGACCATTGGAAGCATTAATCACAAACACCTGGTGAGGCTAATTGGATTTTGTGCTGAAAAAACACATAGGCTTCTTGTCTATGAGTACATGCCTCATGGATCCTTGGACAAATGGATTTTTCAAAATCACCAGGCAGCTCCACTTGATTGGGAAACCAGATTGAAGATTATCTCTGATGTAGCAAAGGGATTATCTTATCTACACAGTGATTGCCGACAAACAATAGCGCATCTGGACATCAAGCCAGAAAATATCCTTTTGGACGACATGTTCACTGCTAAGATATCTGACTTTGGACTTGCCAAGCTAATTGACCGTGAGCAAAGCAGTGTCATGACTAGATTAAGAGGCACAGTGGGTTACTTAGCCCCTGAGTGGTTGACATCTGAGATCACTCAAAAAGTTGATGTCTATAGTTTCGGTGTTGTGATAATCGAAATTTTATGTGGCAGAAGGAATTTGGATTACTCACAGCCTGAAGAAAGCCGTCACCTCGTCAGCATGTTGCAAGAGAAGGCGAAAATTAACCAGTTGATGGACCTTATCGATCCATGTTTCATTGATATGGAATTACATATGGATGATGTCCTACGAATGATGCACTTGGCTTTGTGGTGCTTGCAAGTCGATAACAATAGAAGGCCTTCCATGACCATGGTGGTCAAAATCCTGGAAGGTACAACGGATGTTGAAACTGAACTTGATTTTGATCTTGTAAATATAGACCCGATGGTAGTTGCAAATCGAGCCGCTCAAAGGAACACGGTGACTTTGCAGACAGACTCGGTCCTGTCAGGGCCAAGATGAAATGCAATGTCAAAATTTCTTCCAAAGATACCAAGTTGAAGATTCAACTGTCCTGTACTATGGTATTTAGAGACAGGTGTGAAAATGTCTGCTCTCTAATGCATCAGCTCTATGTACTTGTGATATGGCAAGCATTTGTAACTCCAAACTGTATAGTTGTTATTTTACTAAGAACTGGAATAACCGGTTAGACAACATATATTCATAGGTAATGTCCAAATGTCTTATCATTTAAATTAAGCATGACTCTGAAATCATTTGTCTGCAACTTTTTGGTTCATTGAGGAGTTGAGGTATTGGAGTTCATACCCTTATAGATAGCGAATAGTACACTTGATGTGGCACCGCAAGGATGCTATGTAGCAAATTTCTTGAAGAATTCAACCTATAAAAATTTACGAACATATTCTATTTGTCACTAATCGGCATGATAAAAGATCCACAGACAGTGGCACATGAGCGTCCGTTAGGATTTGCGGTCGAGAAATTCAGACCTCAGAACAGTATTACCCAGCTAACGCTGGGCTTGGCTTGAGACCTGACTTGGGCTTTCCATTCGCAGCACCTGACCAGCGAAATGGAAACGGAGGTCACTGACCACAGAGCCCATACTGATTTTTCACTTGAAAAGCTTTGTAGCCTCGATCTGATAGTTCTAGTAGCACAAAACTGAGGCCGCTCCGCACTTCCGCAGCTGTGAGATGTGTTCCCATCAGCTTTACTGCTCCTGCTTTGCAGCGCAGTAATTTAAAAGGCGAACCCACCACTGTAACAGTCGCGGGGAGGGGAGTCGAGTCTCGTGCAGTGCAGTGCCGTTCCGTTGGGTAGGCGGTCCAAACAGACATTCTACGGGGCAGGCAGTGGCGCAGGCATCAAAAGACGTTCACCCAACATGCGCGACGGCAACAGCTCGCTGCATCAGCCAGCCAGTGACAGTCACGGCTCACAAGGCGAACCGAGAGGGAAAAATAAAAAAGTTGCAAAGCGAATAAGACAGGCAGTAAACGCGGACATGGGGTGCGGACATGGGGCTCTCCCCTCCGAGAAAGATCCCCCGTCCCCAATCCCGAGGCAACCAGGCTGCGCGCACTCCTGCGTCGCTAGCTTCGGCGGCCGCCCGCCCTGTCACGCTGGTTGTCTCACGCGCGCCGGGCTCGCTTTTTCCCGGTGCGGAGATGGACGGATGAATCGGTCGCGGGAGTCCGTGCTTTTTCCCGTGCCCGTGCCGTGTGCCCGCGCCTCCTCTCCTCGTCCCCCCGTCTCCCGGGTTGGGGCGCGAATCCGAGGTGGGATTGGGAAAAGCGGGGTGGACCGTGGACGCCTATCGCGTATCGTACGTACGTACGACGCACGCACGCCGCCTCCCTCCCTCCACAGGGCGCGCGCATCATCGTGCTCGTACGTCCGCCCCCTCTGTTCTCTACTTCTCCAGTGCGCCGCAGCGGACGACCGCGTGCTGCGAGCGCCGGCCCTGTGACTGCACTGTGCTTGTGATGCCAGCGTACGGCAGCGGGTCGGGTGGTCGGCAGCGCGTACGTGAACGTGCATGCAAAAGGCGACCGATGATCGATCTGCTCTGCATGGCTTGCCCCCGTGATCTTTCTCCGGCTCCAATACTAGCTTCCCTGATCGATGCAGGTCCTTTTTTTCACAGGAAAATGCATGTCTGCCATACGGCTCCAGTGTTGCCATGCCAATTTTTCATCGAAATAATGTACAGTAAATATTTGTCGTGCCATGAGTCTCCGTGCTGACTGCTGAGCGCTCTGGTGAATTAGTTACGTTATTAATTATCCCCCAAGCTAATTATCCCAACTTCAACTCATCGTCTCATCGATAATCCCTAGTGGCCTACTGGCCGGTCATTTCTGTCGATGCCCAAGCTATAAAGGCCCGGTTTAATAAAGCGAAGAGAGAAGACGGAGAATTAAAGCAACATTTTTATACTTATATACCACCCCTGTTATTACCTCGCCACCAACACTCACATGGGTGTGCCACCTTTTTATACACCCCAACACGGACAGGTTGTTGGTGCCACTTTTAACAAGTGAATCCCTCCATTAGCTACCCATGCATCTTCCATGCTAGTTTCATATAAGCATCGGTCGATCATAACCGGATGAGAGGTAACAACTGCCCTTTAAAGTAAACCGTCCATTTGGTTCAACTAATTAACCACCAATTCTTTAGCCCAAAATTAGCTACTAACACTGCTGTCTCTCAATTAATTAAACTGTGGTCGGGTTCTCCAAACAAGTCGAGACAGGAGCCGATATGCCGAAGATGCCTGGCGCGAAGTCTTGCCCCTGAACCGGCCAGCACTGAATTCACATCATCTTAGCAGCATGCAGCTCAACACTGTCATGTACGTAGCATATGCTCATCATGTCCAAATGCCAAATAGATTAATTAATTAGTAGTATATGGTTTGCAACGTTGGCGTGCATTGGCAAACAGGATCTTGCATGGGTATTGTTGTTGGCACTCTCGATCGGCCATATTTGTAAGCGCATTTGACCGCGAATAATATCGTCTCTCGTCGTTGTGCTGCCTGTCTGTCTCTCTCGTGCATGTGCTCGCTTCTAGCTAGTAGAGGTCGCCCAACATGTGGGGAGAAATCATCATGTTCTGCTGGTCGCCGGCCGCCTAGCTATCTGCTGCATGCTTGATCGTATATATTGCCTGGCTTAGGTTGTTATCATTGGGGTCTTGATAAATCGCCAAAAAAAGTAGTACTAGTATTTGTGGAAACTCAATCGATGCCATGGATCCCTTCTTTTGGTAATCGGTCAATGCTATTGAGAACATTTTCCCATCAGTCTAGTATGCTTGACGTTCTTTTTAAGGCCAAGCATTGTTCAGGCATAAAAGGTGGTATGAAATGCTTCTCTCTTCTCCCCTGTTCTGTGGAATGTAAGCAATGGTCAAAGGATACCACCGATGGAATTTTGTCATGTTAAGATGGCCAAAACTATTCAGAAAACTTTAAAACCATCTCAATTCTCAAGTTTAGTTTAAACAGTAGTTCTTCCAAATAATCAGAGCAAATCCTCGCACACGATTATTTCACCGAAAAACAATTGAATTCCCGTACAAAGCAAGGTAAAATCTCACGGGCCTCAAGCGGCACGAGTTGATATGCTGGAGGATACAAACAATTCCGTCTTGATTATCAGCTGATGGCTCATGGCATGCAGGCATGCAAGCATACAGTGGACGCATCACTGCTCTCTCTTTCGCGCCATCACCCTCGTGATCTGTTCCCCTGTGTCACTGCTGTTACCAGATGAAGCTGATGGCATGCAATTGCAGCCTTGCAGCAGGAGCTATAGCAACTGATCAGGAAAGAAAGAGTGGCCATGCATGAAAGACATTAAGCTGCTTAGCTCCCCTGCCTTGTGGGCCTTGAGAAAGGGAGAGAGAGGTATTGCAATGCAATGATGGAAAAGGAAAGGGCATCGGGATGTTCCGACCATGGGTTGGAATCCGAAGGAGCACACTAGCGGGGCATGGACCATCGTGGTCGGACCGAGAAAATGATGGTTCACTGTGCAATTAATCCGTGCTCGTACCATCAAGCTCGTCGGTCACGAACAGGTTCTGTGAATCTTCTTTCATTTTTACCGGTTGAAAACGTGGTGTGGTCGAAAGATTCTTTTGGCTTTCTATGATGATGGTTTTAACGTTTGCAGCATTGTTCGCTAATTGAATACTGCTCTTGGGTGTTTTTGTCAGTTTAACCGCAAAAAATCGATGAAATTTAGATGAACTTTACTAAAAGACTAAATATAGCTCAATTTTGTTGAATTTGACCGAATTGTCAATTTGAGCAGGAGCAAAAGTGGTTTTTATCGGTTTTGACTATGAAAAATACTTAATGAATGGACTTCGTAGACATATATTTAAATGCTTGAACATTCTAATGTTTAACTATGGGTATATATTAAACTATTTATAGTCAAACACTCCTATCGCATTTTAGTATAAAGTTGTTTTTTTTGTTTTTATGTACTTTTTAACTCAGATATATATCTATTAAAACTGAGATCTATATTAGATTAAACATCTCTATTTGGCTTGCTAACCTCGGTGAATAGAGAATGGATCCCGTCACTCGCTACTAGCCTACTACCCTTGGTGTATAGGAAAGTGGAAACCATTGAATGACACAGTTTTTTTTCATATGCCAAGTCAAGGGTGTGTTTGGTTCGCTGCCACACTTTGCCACGCCACACTTGTGGCTGCCACAAGTTGCTAAGCAGGTGTTTGTTTTTTTGCCACACTTGTGGCTTGTCACACTTTAACTGTTATAGACTCATATTTTTGCCAACTTTGTCACACTTTGTGACTAACAATTTGATGACCACACTTTTTGTGGCTGCCACAATTTGCCTAAGCTAAGTTATGACAAATTATGGCCGGCAACCAAACACACCCCAAATCTTTTCGAAACGAATGTAACCACCAATGCTTCATGTTTTTTTTCCTCAGGAAGAAAAATAAACCAAAAATCCTCACAAATAATATATATCAAAATATTACAATACGTTTATACTAAGGCCTGGTTCGAAGCTGCATGTGAAGATTTGATTGTCTGAGCACGTAAAACGAGATCGGTCATTAGCGCGTAATTAATTGATTATTAACTATTAAAAAATGAAAAATGGATTTATCTGGATTTTTTTAACAACTTTTATATATATATATTTTTAAAAAACATACCATTTAACAGTTTGAAAAACATGCTCACGGAAAATAAGAAAAATTTCAGCTTCTATGCACATAAGGACGGGCCCCTAAATAATATACTCTAGTCGTCAAAGTTGCATTTGAAAACTAAATCATGTTCAAAGCAATATATAGTCATAAACAAATGATTAGCCAAGTCCGCTAATACAATCACTATGAATAGGTGCATCAGTAATTAAAACGTATAGTAGTATGGAGTACTAATCTGAAGGATTTAGGAGGCAACTACTTCCATATATGCGTGTCATGTTTTATTGGTCATCACCCTGAAGCTTGACAAATGGACATTAATCTCTAGGCGGCGGCTACACACGCGTAGCCTGGTTACATCAACTTGTCATGTGCAATATAAAAGTAGTAGACCATAGTGAAAACGGGCGGTGGGCCTGTTTAGCTGGCTGGCTGGCTTCAGCCATCCCAGCCAGCCTTTAACAAAAACTCATTCAGCTCAGCCAGCCTCTATAGAAAAAATCATTCAGCCCAGCTAATTTTAGCCACCCAAACAGGCTACGTTAATCCGTTGAATCCATCAACTTGTCCTCTTTTTAATTGGGACAAACTGCCTCAACCTGCGTGACATAGTGACATCTGAATGCTCAAAATACTCGTACGTGCACATATATAAGATGGTTTTCAAGTTGTGTTTGGCCAGAGAGGCGATATAGCTTTTGTAGCAGGAAAAAAAAACCTAAACTAAGCTAAACCTACTTCTTAGCTCGCTCACCGTTGCCATCGATCAAAGGCGCAGCATAAACAAGAGCACAACTTCGGCCCTACTTCCCATTTTCTTTAGTATTTTCCTTAATAATAACAAATCCAAGCAAAAACTTATAAAAGTTAACCTCAGTGCAAGAAAGATATAGTAGCAGGGGGAAAAGAAAGAGAGAGAGGGAAATAAGGGAGAAGCGAGCGTCAGCATGCATGCTTGCACACCGTCACGTTACTCACGTCCGCCACTCAAAAGTCAATGCTACGAGCCCCGCGCGCGCGCGCGACGCGATGCGAACCGAACACCCACGCCACGCCACCACGCACGGATTTCCGCCCAAGTCCCAACAGAAGCACCCTCCCCACAAAGAAAAAAAAAAAACCCATGCACACACGCAATCACACACAGTTCCACACCGCACCGAGCTGCACACCACGCTATCACTAGCATCGGTCGAGCAGCAACTCGGCCGCGCGCGGCGGCGTGTGTGTTTCCGCCCGAAATTACGCACAAAACGCCCAGAAAACGGACGCAGGAAAGCTGGGCAAGCGCGCGACGCCGCACCGAGCGAGAGCCGAAAAAGCGGCCAAGGCAGCGGCAGCAGCAGCGTGACGGCTGCGGCGCCACCTCTACAGCTAGCGTGCGACGACGAGGCAACATAGCCGTAGCCCCCCTCCCGCCGCGGATCCCGAGCCGCGCGCGCGGTCCCCCCTGGAAACAGGGAAAAAAGAAAAAGGAAAAAAATCCGACGCGATCCAACGGCCACCGCCTCCCTCCGTCACGCGATCGCATCGCATCCATCAACCCCACGTGATCGCGGACTCGCGGTGATCCGCTCAGCTCGAGCCGACCGACCGACCTCCCGGCCGGCTCGGGGCTTGGCTCGCCTGCCACGCCGAATGATTGCGTCCAGGGCCACGCGGGACCCACCGCCCCCTTCCGTTTGACCACGGAGCCGCGATGGCTCATGGGCCCCGCGCGTCAGAGAAAGCGAGCCCGAGCCGTGAAATGCCGTAACTGCCCCCTCGTGTTTTGCCACTCAAGAAGCCAAGCGCCGTTACAATAAGCAGCAGCAGCAGAGTGGCAGCTGCGTTCAGACTGCTACTTCCTCCTCTTCCTCTGCTTCTCATCCATCCATCCATTGCTCTCATCTTCTTCCCGAGAAATTATTAAACAATCGAGCCGAGCAGCCGAGGCAATCGGCGGCAGAGGCCAGCATCGGAGGAGAGGAATCCCCGGCGACCGCGCGAGCAGATCCGGCGCGCGCGCGGCGGATGACGAACGGGGCAGGGGGAGGAGGAGGATTGGGGGGGACGAGGGTGCCGACGTGGAGGGAGAGGGAGAACAACCGGCGGCGGGAGCGGCGGCGGCGGGCGATCGCGGCGAAGATCTACGCGGGGCTGAGGGCGTACGGCAACTACAACCTTCCCAAGCACTGCGACAACAACGAGGTGCTCAAGGCGCTCTGCAACGAGGCCGGCTGGACCGTCGAGCCCGACGGCACCACCTACCGCAAGGTAATTATCCCCCAATTTCATCCCATTCTGATCTCCCCCACCTCCCATTGTTCCGATCTTTGGGTGAATCCTGTAGCTAGCTAGCTCGCTCGCTCGCTCCGCGCCATTGGAGGGTGTGGGTGGCGGGAGTTGTTGCCATTTGGTTGCGATCTGCGTCTCTGTAGCTTCTCTCGGTTTCTCTGCTTTGGCTAGAGTCTTTTCTTGAGATATGGAATCTCCATTTTGGTTCGATTTTTGGCTGGTTTGGATGTCGAATAGGCTACGGTGTACGTGCGGCTCTCTTGAGCAAATGGGGGAATGCAAATATGCAATGCGGTGGTTTTGTTGCTTCAAATTAAGAGTTGATCCTCGATGCGCGAAATTTGATTTGCATGCGTGTTAAATCTGTTTGCTCTGGAACATCTTTTTTTTTTTTTTTCTCTTTGCTGGTGAGCTTTCCAGTCTATTGGGAGATGTTTGGTTACTGTTGCCGAGTAGGGTATGGGATCTAGATTTAGTAATGACGGATGCATTGTGAGCCACCCGGCTTAGCAAACTTTAGAATTATGTATCTCTAAGGAAATCTATGAATATAGAAGACTCAAACGATGTGGCATTTCAGAGGAAGGGGGAAATGGTTTTTTAGGCTGATCTGTTTTATTTGCATGCCATAGAATCTTTTGACATAAATATTCCGTGTACTTTCAATAGTTTCTTGCATGGTTCAATTGACAAAATTATACTCCTATATACTACTATACTATACATTTGTATGAGAAATCACCACATTGCCTTGCTTGCTGGAGTGGCAAGAAGGTATATAAAGCTGCTCGGTTCAGTTAGTGACACAAATTTTAATGGTGAGGTCATACACAAATATGAACATAACAGAGTGCTAGTTACCTGCATCCCAAAAAAAGATATAAAAGAGGGGTTCAGAACATAAACCATAAAGCACAGTCCAAAATGACATTCTTGCTATGATCTTTCTGCTTTGCAAGAATGAGGATATTGCTTTCAGCAATTAAAAGCAGAATTGAACTGTGCTTTTTGAGGCTGGTTGCCTTGTGCAGATTAGTTTAGTGGTACAGGACAGGAGTACTGCGATACTGTCCATAGGCACACCCACAGAGGTCACAACAACCATGCTTGCAATTGTCTAAATGCAGCAGTTGTTTTACAATATCGTTAGCAACACACCATTTGAGAGAATGCATATCTGGAAAGGGAATTAATTTTCACTACGAAATAAATTTACTGTAGATAAATAAACCTATATTGAGTTGCATCCAGTTTTACACACTTTTGAGTTACGATTGTCAACTTATTGTTAGTAATATAACTGGTTGATGACTTGTTTAAATTAATGTAATTCATTACTCTAAGAGATGAAGTAAATTCTGAGCCTCTGGCTATATTGAGTTTGTTGAACTTACTACCGTATGCATGCTTTTCTGTACAAATAACAAAACAGTTAATTGCATAAGCACTTATCATGTTATGGTTCAGATTTGGCATGTTTCTTTTCAAATTGTTTTTGGGGTTTAGAGGTGCTTAACTTCTGCTCATACAATTCTTTTCCAGCGCACTTTGTTTTTTTACTATTGATGGAATTATTTGAGTGTTAAGTGTTCTATTTTGTTTGTATTTCAGGGATGTAGACCTCCTCCAGCAGAGCGTCCTGATCCAATTGGAAGATCGGCTTCGCCAAGTCCTTGTTCTTCATATCAACCAAGTCCACAGGCTTCATACAACCCAAGTCCGGCATCATCCTCCTTTCCAAGCTCTGGATCCTCCTCTCATATCACCCTTGGTGGAAACAACTTGATTGGTGGTGTCGAGGGAAGCTCCCTCATCCCATGGCTGAAGACACTTCCATTGAGTTCCTCATATGCCTCATCCTCCAAGTTCCCACAACTTCACCATCTATATTTCAATGGAGGTTCCATTAGTGCACCAGTGACACCTCCTTCCAGCTCTCCTACTCGTACACCTCGCATAAGGACTGATTGGGAGAATGCAAGTGTTCAGCCACCATGGGCTAGTGCAAACTATACATCTCTTCCCAACTCTACACCACCGAGCCCAGGCCACCAGATTGCACCAGACCCAGCATGGCTTGCAGGATTTCAAATATCATCTGCTGGTCCTTCATCGCCAACATACAATCTTGTTTCGCCGAATCCATTTGGGATTTTCAAAGAGGCTATTGCCAGCACTTCCAGGGTGTGCACCCCTGGTCAGAGCGGCACATGTTCCCCTGTAATGGGTGGCATGCCAGCGCATCATGATGTTCAGATGGTTGATGGTGCACCAGATGATTTTGCCTTTGGGAGCAGTAGCAATGGCAACAATGAATCACCTGGACTGGTGAAGGCATGGGAGGGGGAGAGGATACACGAAGAATGTGCCTCTGATGAGCTGGAGCTCACGCTTGGGAGCTCAAAGACTCGCGCGGATCCATCCTGATTGCGCCACAAGAGTATCACTTCTTCGGTTGGGTTTATTTCATATTTATTTGTATGCTGCTCATCCGTTTTTTAAGTTCAGTGTTTGTAGAAAGAGAGAAGGAATTCAGAGATCCTACCATGGTCCTCTGCAGATGATATCCATCCTCTTTCAGAGATCTGAACTTGTTTTAGCTTATGCAACTTATTAACTTTTTTCTTTTTATTTACTTTATTTTACTTCTTTCTTTTTATATTCTTTTCTTTAGAATTGATAAGAAAATATGGTAAGGGAAAGTTGGGTGCTTGCAGGAAAGGAGTTATTTAATTTTATTTTCATGTGCTCCCGTAACAAGCTTTAGTTGTCCTTGCTATGACTGTTGTCTCTCTGTACTTCTATCGGAAGTGTGTACATTGTACGTGGATCATTGATTGGATTCTGTTGTGTCTTTTCTGATTGAAGTCATTAGTATTACAAGTCCATGCTCCCTTTTTAGGATACCTTTGTCCAAATTGATGTCTACATTATCTTGCCGAGTTGGTGTCATTGTCCTACCTGTTTGTTTATCGTCTCCAATTATAGAAGCTCATTGTCTGCACTTGGTTGCTTTCCTACTACAACATAGCAACAGAGCTAATATCAAAGTATCTGGGTTGCTTTTGGAATGTTATCCAGTTTTATTTACAACACGAGTTTACTATATGGTACTCAGTCTAGCTTAAAGATATGAACATTGGTGCGATGTCACTGTTAGGAGAGAATGTCATGGAGGAATTTCAATGATGTGAAGGCAAGAGAAAGAGCAGGGAGAATCAGAGAAGTCTGCTGTATGTTGATCCCTAGACGGGCACTAGCTTAATACCATATAAACATTTCATATATATGTTGTATTAGTTGTCTGTATATTGTCAATATGATCCCGACATGGGCAACGAAGCTGCAGGCATAATATATTTTTTTCCCGGAGAGATAATTGGAGGCGCAGTCTGGGATGTACAAACACAATCATGCGCGTCCTTTGGTTAAGTGATGCTGTGGCACTGGGAGTGAATGTTTTTTGCGATACTTTTTTTGTTCACCTCGAATACCTGTGTGCAGGTAAAGGAACAGTTTAGCCTGTTTCATGGTTCAGAAAGTGAGGCTGGTAATCATTGAGTTGCGGCCGATTCCTTCTGTTACTGAGCAGTAGTTCATGTTTTTTGTTTCACAAAACTAGTGTAGAGTAGTACGAGAAGATTTCTAGCAACACACAGTCAGATGATATTCACACAGTTACATATAACAGTGCATACCGTGCATGTCTGTGCCAGAAATGTGCAGACCAAAAAAAAAAAAAACAGATTGCATAAAAAGGCTATCCCATATGGAATTATCCTCAGATTTCGGTAAAAAAAAAATCCTCAGATAGCTCTTGTCCAGGAAAGAACTTGGGTGGCAAACTGGTACCAAATTATTTCGTGGATTAACAAATAATAATGAGCATAACACCAGGACCCACATTGGTCATAACTCTTTAAAAACTATCGGATGTACCATTGCCAACCACTATACTCTCTCCGTCAACAAATATAAGGATTTCGAGCTAGATGGACATATTCGTAGCAATAGGTCACAATATCATATCCATACATAAGTCTTTATATTTTTCTATCGGTGGGAATGTAGTGTTTGCTGACTTAGTCATAGCAGGATCAACTAAAATTCCACCCTCACAACCCAAAATATCATGCAGACCGGCCATCATGGTGCAGCAGCTATTTGTACATGCACAGTTAGGACTCAGAAGTCAGGAGCAGTGTACCCAAGAAAAGCTTGCTGCAGCGATTATAATGGGTCTCATAGTCATAGCACAGCCACAGGTCACAGGGTATGGTAGCCAACATCATGCAAATTCAGTGAATGGGTATCGTACGGTAATGCCATAACAAAACAAATACACAACAGTGCACCACGGCAGGATTCACATATATGACTTTGTTCCAGTGCTGCAATGAAGTCACTTTCCAGTAAGGAAATTAACCTTCAGGACTATGGCTGTACGCTTCTTGTGATTTCTATTGGATGGTCCCCTATGGGCTATGACCCAAGCCTCAGGAATGCAGGGACTTAACAGCACAAAGTTATATAAGACATGCATATTTCCATAAATGTAGAAATACTCTTGGCAGGCAAAGGTTCAAAGATCTAACATTAAGAACAAATGTTTTTTTTCCCTTTCATTCATGACGCAAACGTAACAATTATATGTACAACATTTACAAAGTGGGTTGACTGTTTGTGGCAAGATCTATTTGATGCAGCAACGAATGGCAAACTGTACAGTTGATTAATCACCACTCAGGAGTAAGCAGAGAGCACAAAGCAATACCTAGAGATACCGGTGGGTAATCACCAGGGGACACAATGTGTGTCAGAAATCTAGAGGTGAGACTTAATTTTCGACCTTCTCAAATAATTTGGATAGAGCTCTGTAGAGGGTAGCAGCAGCAGCTGGCCTGCTCACTGACCCAAGAAGGATTTCTGATGCCTTTATTGGACCACCATAAAATCGGGCATTCTCTGAATGTCGAGTTGATACAACACTTCCATTGAGTGCACAGCCAACAAATGCCCCTGCCAGAGAAGAGTTAAAAAATGATAAAAAAGGGAGATAACAGTGGTTGAAGATGATTAATTGAATTGACAGACATGTTCATAGCTGGCATCGATAGTATTGAGTATTGAATATAGCTAGGAAACAGAATCCTCTTTTTCTTTTCTTTTTTGTTGGGGAAGGGGGTCTTAGGAGAGACAAAATTTCAGTGATTTTTATGCCAACTCAGTTTTCAAAACCAGTTTTCGAGTTTCAACTTGTTAAGACGGAGCTTATGCCTAAACTTCAGTTTTTCAGAACAGTTTCATGCGAGCTAATACTGAAAGTTCAGGTTTCAGCTTTTCAGGGGTGTCGAGTACAAACTAAGGCCTGTTTTGATCTCAGATTATACGGAAGACAGAATTGGGATAAACACATCTTAAAGAGTACCAAACTAAAGCTCCTTTCGGATTGGTTCACAAACTTGCAGATAAACAATCAAGGTATACTCGTTCTTACTGCTGAGAACACCAACGGGTTTGGGTTTACTGGTGTCTGGTGATCACCGGAACGCTGGGTATGAACTGGATGGTGGAGTCCGGGTACTAGAGCTGGGCATCACAGTGACCTTCAGAGCACCGGTGATGTGGTGGGCCTGGGGAGCACCAGCTGCAACCAAAGTACGTGGAGGCGCTGCTGTGGAGGTGGGGTACTAGGATTGGTGCACAATTTGCACATGACCACCCCAGCGTAGATGAGGATTGAGGAACCACTGGCGACATTAGTGTTGGGGCACCGACGACCACCGGTGTCCCGATGATGAGGCGCCAAGGGTGGAGACAGGGCCAGAGCACGAGTGACAACTGCACTGTGAAGGATCCGTTGCTAGCAGCGACGTCGAATCCCACTTGAGGTCAAGAGATTGAGAGACCGTGAAGGGAATGTGGACAGGTTCAGGGCATGTAGATGTGTTTGCTTTTAGACCCTGATGTCTAAGATTGCATGACTAGGAGCCAAAGATCAAATGGTTGATCTTCATCCCATGTGTGTTTCAATACTGAAATTATTCTGTATTTTTCCTGATAGCATAAATTTAACATTTTAAACAAACTATAATATGGATTTACAACTTTGAAGTTTCAACTGCACTAAATTGAACATCACTGTGCAATTGTGCATCCAACTACAACAGGATAAAACTGAACCTTCTTAATTTTTATATGCTGAAATATTGAGGTTAACAATACTCAACTGTTTACAGAAGAATCGGTATAAATTTAATAATGCTATAAGATTCAAAACCATCACATTTCGTTTAGTCCAAGTACCACATGCTGATTTATTAAATTATTTCAATCTAGTACTTTGAAGTGGCTATCTACAATGCCAGTCTCATTCAATTAAACTGTGAAATTACAATTATGTAGATGCTGTCATAAGCTACTTTGTTAGTTGGCCACTGGGCCCAAATGATCTAGGTTCTCTGAAATTCTCTCTCTCTCT
>CM002484.1:13501427-13527801 GCA_000325765.3 Leersia perrieri
GGACGGACAAGTCTTATAGTAAACATTCATACATAGTTAAAACTGAAAAGTCTTAAAGCAATGTTGGATACTGGGATGGGTTGAAGAAAAACTACTTTGTGAAGCCAAGAGATATTAAAGACTAAACGAAATCATGAAATTTATGTGTGCAGTAGCTTGACTTTATAGTGTTTCGTAAAGCTAATTCCTGAAAATTAAGTCAGAACAGTGCTGTCATGACAGATGCTATTTGGGCCAAAAAAGCACCAGGGAAAAGATTTAAAAAACAACCAGCCTAGGGGCATCAACAATTATAATTTGCCTTTTGACTGCATGTTCCAAAGTAAAATGTGAAATAGGGAGCTCACAAACAGCGATGCACACCAAGACTAGTTTAGATCATTTGAAAATTAAAGAACCTAGCATCTACTCACTGAACTTTTGGATAATCAAGAAAAATTTCATCTGTGTGCTTGTGCACTTGTGAATAAACCAAGAAGAATGGAAGAGTAATACTTTTGCAGGCCAACATGGACAATGCTAAAATGGAAAGAAAGAAGTTCGATCCTGCACAGCTGCTAGTCATTTGAATCATACCTTTGCTACAACTGTATGTGTAACAGGCTGCATAACCACCATCGCCTGCACGAAAATCAGCCTCTGCCACTCGCCCAAGATGGCCAGCAGAAGCACTAATACCAGCCCCGACTGACAAATGTGTATTTCCACTAAAAGTTTTGATGGCATCAGTATTCCTCAGAACAATGATATAGTCAGCTAATTCCCCTCCAGCCTGTAAGGTCAATACACAAATAAATAAATAAATATGTATTGGTGAAACAAGAATACTTGAGCCATTGCATTGACCTGAACTCCATATCCAACACCACAGGTAGAGATGGCAGAAGGAGGTGACCAGGAACCATCAGACCTTCGAGCAACAACCAGTCCAGTACCAATTTTGTAAGTTACCATCATTCCAACATTTACCACAGTAATAATAGCAAGTCCTTTTGCTTGTCTAAGAATAGAATCAGGTATTGACTTCTCCGGTTTCAAATTTCCAACCTTAAAATTGCATTGAAGCATACAAAATTTGGTTAGTATTCTAATTGATTCCAAAATGACTGATCAAACAAGCAACTGGAATAAAGCAATCTTTAAACTTTTATCGTAGTCTTACAAGTTTAAGAACAGTTTGTCAGCTTATGTAATTGAATATATGAAGCAGCAAACACTGAATAACTAACAATTCTTCAGAACAGAATTTAGTGTAACTTGGAGCCAAGATAAAAGGCCAAAATTTCCATAGTGTAGGCCTAAATCTTCAAATGCAAAGAGAATGATTTCATTGGAATTTCAAAAGAAAATGCTATGTGTTTGGAAAGTAAGAGAAAGAAAATGCTATGCAGGCCACACCACTTATATTCTTCCTCAGGAAGTACAAAGTATATGATGTAACTCTAAGGAACATAAGATAGAGGATGCATTAGAGTGATTACATGATTTGGACCTATAAAATCGTCTGAAAACTAGGATAATTTTTCATTACTCATACATTATAAGATTAAAACTTCAAGCAATGCTGGTTTATGAAATCATTGGAAGTATGAATGATTGAACATCATAATTTTTAATACCACAATCATGTAAGCCACTAACAGCGGCCTGGAATGGTTAAAACTTGTAATGACTAATGAAAAGATTTGAAAGAAAAATGGTCCGATTGAGTTAGGTGTGATAAGAACTTGGGTTATCAACTTTCCTGAAATGGGTTTCGCATGAAATTATGAGGTGGATTAAGGTTGGCTTGGGTTATAAAAAACATATTTTAGGTTGTGTTGGGTACTTGGGTAGAGTTCAGCTGGGTAGAAGAATTAAAATTATAGGTAAGTCCGTTGGTTCTTAATAGTAGTCTCTACACATTAGCATGGAGAATAGCTATTATGTAATAACTTTACATGACAGGAACAGGAATCCAATAATTGTTGCTTGAGCAGATATATTTGTTGGAAAGAAAACAAGGCATAACAACATACATTTTGGTGATGTACAAGAGAATACAAAGTTACAGACAAAAAAATTAGGAATGGTAAGCGACCAAGTTAACATGAACATGTATTAGAGGAATAGGATGGGCCTACCTTAAAATATCCATATATAGAATTTACAGCCTTGTATATCTCATATTCCATTGTGTGTGACCATGGTAAGTTTAACCACGACCTTAAGGTGCTCAGGTCTGTTAAATCATTTGTTGGAACTTGACAAGCACGACTGATCTTATTCATCAAATAAGGCTGAATACACTCAAGACGCACTCCACAAACATCACAAACCCTTTGAGGATCTGAAGTGCTAAATTTTGGAGGCATCAAGCTTCTACCCTTCGAGCAGCCACCACAAAATAGTCCGCCACAGAAACGGCAATGGTGGCGGGAGCAAATTATTGGATGAAATCGAGTTCCACAAAGCATGCAAGAAGGAGAAGCACTATCAGGCAGCCAGGTTGTTGGTTCTGCCTCCAGCAGTGGATGTTCAGGACCAACACTAGCATCAGCAACTGTATCATCCTTATCCTTACAAGCCTCTTCAAGAAGCAAATGTGAAATCAGAGACATGCCTTGCCTCCCGAAATCATATGACACAACAGACAATACTTTATCTTTCCCTGCAGCAACCATCTCAGCAAGCACATCCCACATTGTCATCACCTTATTTTCTTCATCTATATCCCACATATCTTCTTCAGGGAAGTACCCGCTATTAGAACCAAATCCCTTTTGCCACTCCTCGTGATCATGTTCTGTCATCGGTGGAACAGATGGAGGTACCCATATGCCAGTTTGATCACGAAGAGGGTAATCATAGTAGATGTTTTCTGCCAATTCCTTCGTTGTCATTTCACCACTGCGCTCATAGATATCACTGACACTAGTGTTGTATACCATGTTATTTCTGGCATGACGAATCTTCGCTTCTTGCTCGAATGTGTGGGTTTCCTGATTTTTTATGAGAAATCATAGCAAGAAACGATCTAGCTAAGTCGGTAGTGGTACCAATATAAAGATTATACAAGTATTTTTTGGGCCGGAAACAGAGAGATTGGTGAAAGTATACCCAAATGTTGTTATTTCAAGGACTAATAGTTAGGCATTCCCAAGCATATGCATCTTGAAAAGTAAATATATTTGTTATATTTCTTTGTAGAGTAAGCGTATTACTATTATCTAACAAGATCCAGCACAACACTAAAAGTACTAATATATATATAAAGCACAGTCCAAAAATTGCCTAAAAGAGATGCATTTGTGTAATCTATCCAACTGCAACAACACAATTAACAGAAAGCGCTTCAGACGCCAACACAGAACAAACTTGAGAGGGTTTTTTTTTTCTTTGCACTCGCTGCTCTAAACACCTGAAACAGCAACCCTACACGCCAGCAGCATTGAGCGTGTTAGCACAAACTATTCCCTCCTAAAATCTCTCACCACTTCAACACGTGTTCTCTGCTCCTTAATCCCAAGCACCCGCCCAATTAAGCATCCCACAACCCCTAACCCCCCCTTAATCAAACACGCTCTCCATCAATCCCATTCCAATCTACTACCACCATAAACAACAACTCCGACACGCAACCCCCTCCAATCTACAGCGCAAACCGAACCACACAAAATCGAAATTGGGGGCGAAAACGAAGCGCTACTTACCTCGATTACCGGCCCGGGGGAGGGAGACGCCTCGGGCTCCTCGTCCCACATCACCGGCGGCTCGCAAACCCTAGCCTCGCCGCCACCGGCGGCGGCGGCGTCGCCGAACTGCGGGGGCTCGAGGTCGTAGGACTCGATCGGAGGGTAGAGGCGATCGGCCGCCGCCATGACTGATTGCTTCGAGTTGAGATGGATCGAGTGGGTCGGGTGGATTCGTCGCGGGGTTGCGATTTTTGGGGATTTCGTGAGGAAGACTGCGGCGGCGAGTTGGATTGGAAGCGGAGGAGGAGGGAGACGGCTAACACAAGTTAAAATTTGCGGGGACGTGCAGGCTACAACAAACGATTGGGCTTGGCGTGCTTTTGCGTTTTGACCCCTCCGAATGTGTCGTAATTTGATTCATTGTGCTGAACGGTAGCTTAGATTTGAGATACGAGTATTTTGTTTGGAAGTTCGTTTGGGACTCTTTTTTTTAAGTGGAACAAACAATTCCATTAACTAATTTGGCTCAGCGAGATCACTGGCCACCAGCAGCTGCACGTCATCCGGCAAGCTGTCCCAGTACAAATCAGACTCCGATACAAAATCACTCCCCAGCGCCGCCAAAGCATGCGCCACACGATTACAGTTTCTAGGACAATACTGAAACGAAATTGAATGAAAATTCAACCTAATAAGATTCTTAATCTCCAAGATGATCCCACCAAGCTGAGACAAAGCATAGGAGTTAGATTGCATCGCCGAGATCAGCAACATCTCATCCGATTCAACTTCGATCCTTGCTATCCCCAACCTGGACGCCTCCATCAAACCCTGCCAACAGCCCAGTACTTCTGCATGGAATGCATCCAAAAGATATTCACATCTTCCTGCTCCCCCACGCACCACTTCCCCTTATCATCCCTAATAACAAAGCCCCAACCACCATTGTTTGTATTCCGATTGAAAGCACCATCGGAATTGATTTTAAGCACTTCATTCGCCGGTTTTGTCCACCGCTTGTCATTACGTCTCATCGCCCGATCACCCTCCTCCTTCCCCACCGCCAAAAACTCTCCCGCCTGCTTCAAGATCAGAACAGCCAAGCTGCTCGGGTCTCTCCGCCGATCCCCCTGCCAAACACTGTTCCTTTCCGACCACCACTGCCAAAGTAAAGTTATTACTCTAATCTTCATGACCTCCTCCATTTGCAAAATTACCATTACCAACTCCTTGGGTGCTAAACATTCGATCAGAAATAGATGTCCCCCGTCCTCGTCAAATCGTTGGCACATCACACACCGTGTTTCAACATCCATCTTCCTCCTTTTGAGCTCCATCCGAACAGCAATGGTATTGTGCGCCAACCTCCACAAAAAAATGCTTAATCTTGTTGGGGCAGCGTACATTCCATAGCATTTTCCAGCAGCTATCTGCTGTATTGTTACTGGCGGTAGCCTGAGCACTCCGCTCCACCTGACGTTGATCACAATCACGCTGCACCTTATATGCCGATCGCACTGAGAACGCTCCTTTGCTATCATAGTGCCATGCCAGGGCATCATCCAATTCAGCATGCACTGGCAGAGCTAAGATCAGAGAAACATCCTCCGGCCAGAAAGTTTCCTCGACAAGCTGCACATCCCATCTCCCCGTAGCAGGATTAATTAGCTCATCCACTCGCCTCAGCAGATTCCCCCCTCTTGGTGTAATCGGCCTTCTACTCCAGCTTCTCGGAAGCCATGGATCGGACCAAATCTCTACACTCCGTCCATTCCCTATACGCCAAATCAAGCCATTTTTCATAGTCTGAATTCCCCTCAGAATGCTGCGCCAAGTATAAGACATGCCCGGACTTGATCTTGCGCCAAGAATATCCCCAGTTGGGAAATATTTTGCCCGTAGTACTCAAACATGCACATCCCGAAACCCTAACCCCCCTTGTCCCTTCGGCATTGTGAGCAATTCCCATCTCAACCAATGGACCTTATTCTCCTGATCTTGATTACTCCACCAATATCGGCATATCATCCGACTAATCTGGTTACACAACTCTTTAGTTAAATCAAAACACCCCATTGCAAATGTCGGGATCGCTTGCGCTACGGCTTTAATCAACACCTCCTTCCCTGCCCAGGACAACAATTTTTCCTTCCACCCTTGAATTCTTTTCCAGATTCTCTCCTTCAAATAATTAAACACCTTGCTTTTTTCTCTCCCGACATAGACCGGTAACCCCAGGTACCGTTCATTCATTGTTTCCCTTTGAAGTTGCAACTCATCCATCACCTCCCGCCGCTTAGCCGTCGATGTATTAGTGCTGAACATAACTGCAGACTTATCTTTATTTATCACCTGACCGGAGCACTGCTCATATACATTCAGGATAAGTTGCAGCTGCTGAGCATCACCTCCGTCCGCCCTAAACAGGATCAAAGAATCATCGGCGAACAAAAGATGGGATACCGCTGGTGCACCCGGACATACACGGACTCCTGCAATTTTGCCCTCCCGTTCAGCTTCCTCCAGCAGCGCCGAAAACCCTCTGCACAGATCAAGAATAAGTATGGCGAGAGTGGGTCGCCCTGTCGCAATCCCCTCTCCGGTATAACCTGTTCGGACAACTCACCATTGACCCGTATTTTGTATGAAACAGAAGAGACGCATTTCATAATCAGCTCAACCCACCATGCACAAAAACCCAACTTAACCATCATATCTTCCAAGAACTGCCATTCAACCCTATCATATGCTTTACTCATATCCAATTTTACCGCTGCAAACCCATTCCTTCCCCTCTTCTTCTGTCTCATATAATGTGTCAGCTCATAAGCAATGAGAATATTGTCTGAAATTAGCCTACCCGGCACAAAGGCACTCTGTGTTGGCGCAATATCAGGCAAAATTCTCTTCAACCGATTCGCTAGCACCTTCGACACCAACTTATACAACACATTGCATAAACTAATAGGACGTAGGTCCTTAATACTCTGAGGATTTGGAACCTTCGGGATCAGCATGATCGTCGTTTCATTCCATCCCTCCGGGAATTGGCCTCCATTTAGAACCTGCATAACCTCCTCCACCACCTTATCGCCCACCACCGCCCAGAACCTCTTGTAGAAAACTGATGGCATACCGTCCGGCCCGGGAGCCTTCATGTCCCCAATCGAGTCTAGAGCCGATCGGATCTCCTGTTCTGAAAACGGCCTCATCAACCCAACGTTCATCTCCTCGGTCACCTTTCTTTGAACCACTTGGGTCAGTACATGTGAGTTTTCATTTTTATTTGACCTGAAAAGGTTGGAAAAATAGTTAGTAATAAACCTCCTCTTCTCTCTTCACCCAACTCCCATCTTCCCTCCTCAAATCACCTATACGATTCCCCCTCTTCCTCTCCAAGCATGCCGCATGAAAAAAAGCATGTATTGCGGTCCCCCTTCTCCAACCAGTGAGCATGCGCCCGCTGCCGCCAATAAATATCGACTAGTTCTTCCAATTTCTCCAATCTATACCGCAACACCTCTTCCTTCATGACATTTTCCCGGGTTGCATCCGATCGGCGACACCGCTCCAAATCACCTTTAATCTTCTTAATTCTCTTCTGTAAGTCCCCCAGCACATTCCTACTCCAGTCCATCAACCCCCCCTGCTACCACCTTCAATGCCTCATATATCAGTTTCTGTGTTAAATGTGTTGCTTCCTCCCAGGCACCTGCGACGACATCTGCACATTTCTCCTCCAGCAACCAGTGAGCTTCAAAATGGAACTGCCCCTGCGATCTCCCTCGCCTCTCCATCCCATCTGTTCTGTCCGTAATGACAATAACCGGCCGATGGTCAGAATGCCGCGGATCACCATTAATCACCCTAGCTGCCGGAAATAGGCCTCTCCACCCATCATTCGCCACCGCTCGATCCAGTCTCTCTCTCTCTTATATATTTCTCCGCCGTATGACTATGATTCCGCCAAGTGAACACATCTCCCTCAAAACCCAAATCATGTAAATTACAATCCCCCAAAGCTTCTCTGAAATGATCCATCTGTGCCTGCCCCCTATCCCGGCCCCCATCCTTCTCATGAGAGAACAAAATCTCATTGAAGTCTCCTGCACACAACCACGACAATTCCGGGTCCGCGTACAAGGCACGCAAAACTTGCCACGTCTTATACTTCTTATCAAACTGTGCTTCCCATACATTCCGGTAAACCGCCATTTAACCCCATCCTCCTCAATCTCCATATCAATGTGGTACTTCGAGTAAGAACGAAGTGTCGCATCGATCCCCCGCAGCCATAACACTGCAATTCCCCCCTTTTCCATCCGAATCAACAACCAGCATGTTCGTTAACCCCAACGACCACCGAAATCTCTCCATTCTGCGCCTATCTAGTTTTGTATCTGACAGGAACAACATGTCAGCCTTCTCAAACTTCTGAAGCTCAAGAAGGCCCCGAACCGCCGGGCGGTTACCCAACCCCCGACAGTTCCAAGCGATAATCTTCATTTCTCCTCGCACAACTGGTCCGCCAGTCCTGCTTTCTTCGCCTTCTTTGCTAGAACTTCCTAATCACCGACTACACTTGTATCAACATCCATCAAATCCTCCCCTCCCCTCTTCCGGTTACCCTTCCTACCATCGGCCATACTCTCCACAGCACTCAACCGACCTCCTTTCTCCCTTGTCACCCTTCTGTACACCCTCGTTTTCTTTTCCTTCCCCAATGTCCCTGCCCGTCGGCCTCCTTCTCCCACATTGGTACCAATTGCGCTCAAAATCAGTGCAATCAACGGCTCTTTCTCCCCCTCTGGTGTCTCCAATTGACTTCCTTCCATCCTCCCAGCCTGCCCATGTTCATCACTTCCATTCTGTCTCCCCTCCTCTTCAACCACTATCCCTCCTGGCCTAGACTTGCCTAGATCATCAACAAATAAAACCTTCTTTGTTTTTGCCGGCTCAACAGGTTTAGCCATCAGCTTCAACGGACTAGGGACTTCTTCTCCATCCCCCGTCACCTTCTCGCCCTCCTCCATCACCGAACTATTGTTATCCGACCTCCTCCACGATACCCCGTCACTTCTTCCCTTATCAGACAAAGATTTCTTGTACGAATCCCCCGATTTACTGCTCGACCCTCCCCCTGCAGACTTCCAACATGGCCAAACTTTCCTCCTCCCCCTCTTGCACTTCCCCCCTCATCCCCTTTTCTCTTATCCGGTATGAAACGCAAAGCTCTGCTAAACTGCTGCTCTGCCCCCGAAGCTAACCTCCTACTGCACACCTTGTCCACATGACCAATAATTCCACAGATATAACTGAAATCTGGAAGAAACTCATAAGCAAGCGAACACCACAGCGGTTTGTCATCCCTCTCCAAGGTTACCCCCCGCATCAACGGCTTACGGATATCCTATCTCACCTTCACCCGGAGGAACTTCCCCAACGCAGATCCATCCTCATCTTTATCCATACCCATGAATTCCCCTATTTCCTGTCCGATAGCTTCGCCCGTCTCCTTGTTCATCAAACCAAAAGGCAGCTTAAACACTCTCACCCAGATCGGTTTAAAGTTGAATTCAACCTCCTCCAACGTCTTCTCCCCTTCAAACTCCACCATGATCACCAAGTCCTTTCCGAACATCCAAGGCCCCTCATCTAGAGCACGTCGCTTCCCTGATTCCTGGAGGAACGTAAACAAGAAATGGTTGTCCCCCAAATCCCTACAGATCACTCCTTTGATGGGACACTAAATCTTACCCAAGGTTTGAGCCAGCCCCTCTGCATTCACCAACCTCCGACACCGCCACGAAAAGGCCCGGACAGAGAGGAACCGGACGTGAAGATGGATACCACTCTCACAGTAACCAAACAGGGGTAAACCCACGATGATCAGAGCCGATCGCCCAGGTTGGAACGCACAGGAACCCTAAACCCTAACCTCGAGTCGCAAGAGCGCCGAGGACCCTAGCAGCGCCTGGCAGTAGTTCGTTTGGGACTCTAGTGATAACTCAATGTAACACCCTTTTAGTATCGGTAACAACATTTTCTGGGCACTAATTTTTTCTTTTCTTTTTTTTGAGAAAATCCGGATACTGCTTCTAATGTGAAAGAGGTGGGTATATCGTATTATTGGGTCAAGTTTTTGTTTACGTTAGCACGAGCCCTTGCGTGCATTACTCTAACCCTTACAATTCCGGGGCGGATCCAACAATTGACTAAGAGCAGGAACTAAATGATGTAATTTGTCAATCTTTAAATTTCGTCTAAATTTTATGATGAATTTAGAAAAAGTCTAGGTCCCAAGTCTTAGAGCACCTTCAACAGTTTTCAATACATGCCCCCAAAACAAAATTTTGAAAAATTAGTCTAAAAATCTGGTCTCAAATAATACGCAAAACATAATCCTAATTTTACCTCACTCCAAATAATGACCCAAAAAATGAGATAGATTTGGAGCTCTTTTGGGTGTTCCCAATCACTCCAACCGTAAGAAAATTTGGCTGCATATTAGGGATGCTGTTGGAGTAAGAGTTGTTTTTTGTGTCCGATATATTTTAGGAAACACCCAATGCAAGATTTTTGGGAATCAAATTTTATCATTCTGTGGGGGATGCTCTTAGCTAGTCTACAGCTTATCTCCGCCACTGGTTATATATTCGACACAAATTTATTATGTTTATTGATTTTGCTATTATGTTTATGAACTAAATGAGTTTTGTAACAAAATTTTCTATATGGAATTTTTAAAAGACAAACAAATCTTGTTTTCGCATATAATTATTAAAGCTTAATTATTTATTTGTTAATTACTCATCTTGTTTCCACTGCCTCTAATAATCTGAACTAGCACAGACTCCTGCCAGTGGGCTGTATCAGTCTGCCCTGACCCGGTGAGCCTAATTCGGTAAGTTTTGGGCTTTCTAATGAAACTGAAAAAGGTTATTTGGGCTGAATCACAACATTAATTGGGCCGAAACACTGATTTTGTCATGTGTTAACTGACACCCAAAGACGGCAGCAGCAGGTCTTTGTATCCATCCTAAAAACATTTCCCACCCTTGTCCTGCACAGGAATATTCATGAGAGTTCTCGTTTCAATTTGTCCAATCCAGTTCGTATATCCACGTACGACTCTCGTTTGAATCTTTAATTTCACCCAGTTATCTCTATCCAAAATGAATGAAACTCCAAGATACCATTCTCGGAGAATTCGAAGGACGGAAAGTGACAGACAGATCGATCAAAGACAAAGCTGAAGACTGACACTCTGAGGACACCTCTGCTCTTATATAATTCCATTTCATTCTCTTCTCCTCTCTAACCGTTCGACATCGACAAAGATACAATTCGATCAGTGCCTTTGGTTTTGTCGCTTAATTTGCATTTGGCGTGTGTGATCGAGATGGCACGGCGAGAAGACGACTCCTACACGAATGGATCGGTGGTCGAGGTCGTGTCCATGTCCATGGAGGAAGGCAGCAAGAAGGACAAGACGGAGCAGCAGCAGGTGCACGATGACCACAACGACGGAAACGACGACGTCGTGGTCTGTGGCATGCCAGTGTCGGCCACCTTCCTCAAGATGGTGAGCAGCATCTGCCATTAATCTTCTCCTCATCCAAATGTATATACACAAATTGAGTGCTTAATTTGGTCAACGATCGATCAGCTGCTCGCCGAGTTCTTGGCCACGTACTTCCTGATGTTCGCTGGGCTGGGCGTAATCACGGTGGAGCAGAAGAAGGGCGGCGCCGTGACGTTCCCAGGCGTCGCGGTGGTGTGGGGCATGGCCGTGATGGTGCTGGTGTACGCCGTCGGCCACATCTCGGGCGCGCACCTCAACCCGGCCGTCACCCTCGGGTTCGCCGTCGCCGGGCGATTCCCGTGGCGGCGTGCGCCCGCGTACGCGCTGACGCAGACGGTCGCCGCGACGGCCGCCAGCCTGATGCTGCGGCTGATGTTCGGCGGCCGGCACGAGCCCGTGCCGGCGGCGCTGCCCGGTGGATCCGACGTGCAGTCGCTCGTCGTCGAGTTCGTCGTCACGTTCTACCTCATGTTCGTCATCATGGCCGTCGCCACGGACGACCGAGCAGTAATTAAGCTACTCTCTTCGACCATAAATATTACTTTCTTCTTTTCTAAATATTTCACGCCGTTGATTTTTAATATATATTTGATCGTTCGTTTTATTAAAAAATATATAATTATTAATTCTTTTCTTATCATTTAATTTATTGTTAAATATACTTTTATGCTTACTTATAGTTTTCTTATTCACAAAAGTTTTTGAATAAGACGAATTATCAAATATATGTCGAAAAATTAACGGTGTCAAACATTTTAGAAAAAAAGAGGAAGTATTTATTTTTTTCCACGTCAAGTTAACGTTCGTCTTGAGCTCAATCATTCGCTCGATTTTGTATGTGACAGGTAGGGAGCATGGCGGGAGTGGCTGTGGGTGGAATCATCATGGTCAACGTGCTATTTGCGGGGTAAATACGTGCAGACGTGTTCATGTATTCACACATCCACGAATACGCACACTTTAGTTTCCATTGACATGGGGCTGGATGTGCTGCAGGCAGGTGTCAGGGGCATCGATGAACCCGGCAAGGAGCATCGGGCCGGCGTTGCTGGGGAGCAAGTACACGGCGCTGTGGGTGTACATCCTGGGGCCGTTCGCCGGCGCGGCGGCCGGAGCCTGGGCTTACAACCTCGTCCGCCTCACCGGCGGCGAGGTGGCGAAAAAGGGTGGCGACTGAGATCAACGCGCACAGGAATGAATTATACGACGAATCGATCCCACCCTACATTAATTGGTCCATACGTGTATCGATCTAAAATTTGCACATATATGTGCATATCATGAGTTCAGGAACACTCGCAAAATTGATACGGGAGTCTTCTCTTTGTTGGCCTAGCTATTTGTTGGTGAGTCCAGAATACGTGCGTTGCGTTCCAATTCCAATGACATCTTGGAAATACCAAGCCCAGCACCGTTATCTCAGAAAAAAAGAAAGGTCCAGCACCGTTGATCAGTGTTAGTACGCCTAATTTCGGCTTGTTCAACTGTGTACTGGACCACTGCCGCCTGCTTGCAAATACAGTGGATTTAATCCATCCCGTTATGCATAAGTTCACCGGAGGTCCCTCAACTTTACGTCGAGTTTGTCTGAAGTCTCTAAAATAGGTCCCCCGGACAGTAAAGGGTGATTTCGCTAACGTGACATACTAGTCAGTAAAAAAAAATTAAAAAAAGTACATGGAGCCCATATGTCGATCAGCTGCACATCTTTTTTCTTCTCTTTTCTTCTCCTTCTCTTCTCTCTCTCTTCTCTCTTCTCTTCTCTTCTTCAGGCCGACGGCGAGCGAGCGGCGAAGGCTGAGCACAGTGGCGGGCACACTAGCGACGACCAAGCACCTCGGCGAGCAGAGCACCTCCACCACCGCCAGCCCCCACGGGTGGCCGACGATGCTAGGAGCGGCACCACCGGTAGAAATGGTTTCTTGGTCACCGTCTACCTCCCACGTGCACAGGGCGGGTGGGCTTGACGAGCTCGCTGGCCGCTCCCCTCCCTCCCAAACTTGCTGGTCTCCTCTTCCTTCCTCTCCTACCTTTGCCTCCCCAAAAGCTGCCTCCTCGCCGCTGCGGCACTCACCCACCGTCTGCTCCATCCGTAGACCGCCGCCCCTCCACTGCCGTGCTCGCCCATTGCTGCTCCGCCCATCGTCATGCTCGCCTGCCGTCTTCTCTGCCCGCAACCCGCTGGCTCTCCGCCCGCCGCTCGCATCCTCACTCGGCGTCACATCCTCGCTTGAACTTCACTGCTCCACCTATCACCGGCCTGAAGAAGAGAAGAGAGAAGAGAGAAAAGAGGAGAAAAAAAGATGTGTAGCTGACATGTGGGCCTCCACATACTTTTTAATTTTTTCTGACTAGGATGCCACATCAGCGAAACTACCCTTCAATACTGCCGGGGGACCTATTTTAGATGGTTTTCGCAAGTTCGGGGCGAATATTTCTGGTTTTGTAGTTAAGAGACCTCAAACAAACTCGACGTAAAGTTGAGGGACCTCCGGCGAACTTATTCCGTGCCGTTAAGCACCAGCCTGAGTATTCTAATTTAAAAGCCCACTTGAGAGCAGTCATGGGCTGCTCCCATATGGTATTAGTAAGCAATAAGTTCACTTTACGTCCCTCATCTTGACACCGAGTTTCAAAATTATTTCTCAACCCCAATACCAGAAATGTTGGACCCTAAACTTACGAAAACCATCTATGTCAAGTCCCTCGGTAGTATAGATGAGCGGTTTTGCTGACATGGCATCATAGGACCGACATGTCAGTAAAAAATAAAGTAAAAATAAATCAAATCATGTCCCAAGATGCTTATGTGGCATAAAATAAACGTGGGACCCATGTGTCATCCTCATACTCCATTCTTCTCTCTCCCTCCTTCATCCATATTCCCCTTTCTCCCCCTCTCTTCGCTCTAGTGGGGAGTGGCGGGCGTGGGAGCGCGCTAGCGCTAACGCGGTCTCAGGGAAATGGCGGCTGCATGGGCGCCGGTGCGGTGTGACTATAGCTGCTGCTGGCGTGGGTGTGGGCGGCGAAGTCCATCAAGTCCGACGACATCATCACTCCTCCACACCGAATCCCCTCTCTTCGTGGCCACTCGAGATGCCGTCGTCTAGATTTGGCGGTGAGGGCACTCCAAGCCAGAGGGGGCTTATGATGCCGGCGATGGCCCTGATGAAGAAGACAACAGGGTGCGGAGTAGGGCCTAAGCTGGCCTCGTCTGCATCATGCCAGCGGCGGGGCTGGTGCAGGGAGTCCAGTGACGACCTAGCCTCTGCGACGCTCTCCATGGGGACAAAGGGCAGAGGAGCTCGGGGAGTCGCAGGGGTAGGGCATCAGTGGTGGCAGGCGCGGGCGCGGGGAGGCTCAGTGTGCAGCAGTCCGGCTTCAACGCAGAGGGTGCCAGCCTGGTTGCCGCCGCTGTCCTCAAGCCCGATTCACCTATCATGGAGCGAAAACAGGGGATTGCTACCCCTCCTCACCGGCTGATGCACTCGCTAGAAATCATCAGCGGGAGCAGGACGGTGGGCGGCAGCGGCAGCGAGGAAGGCCAATTGGAGGAGGAGCCGGTCCTAACGGCGGCGAGGGCAGACAAGTGGAGGAGTAGGTCGAGGTTGGGTGGTGCTCATTTACCGGCCACCCGCAGCCCATCTAGGAGTCGTCGACCCCACGGCCACAGCTGTTGCCCGGTGTCACGCCCGGAAATTTAGAACCAATTTCCAAACAATTTGTGTATTAAATCCCCATCCAGGACCAGCCGGGATACACAAACCGACATTAAATGTACAGATCCAACATAACGTAAAACATTAAATACTTACAAGAGGCACTTAGTCCTCGCACCCAAAAACGGCAGCAGCGGAAAGGCAATCTAGCGAGGTTTCTGCTCCACTCCACAGGCAGCTTAACTGGGGTATAAGCCTTGGTCTCTACGGCATCTTCAATCCTGACTTTCTCTGAGGGGGAAAAATTAAGCAAGGCTGAGTACAAACCACCGTACTCAGCAAGCCACCGAAATGCATTGAATGCAAAAGGGATGCAAAGGAGGCATAGTACGGTGTATATTTGCATAAAAGAATTAAAGAAGATAGAATTTGTAAAGTCAGTTCATTAATTGGATCATCATTAAAATCCACTGATTGACATTACACCACGTCAACCAGGCCCAACCAACCATCCACTGGCCCACTGATCGAAGTTACACCACATCGACCAGTTTCAGCTAGGCACCTACTTCTAGCAGGTTCAAGTAGTTCCAATTTAATTAAGGGTGAGACTAATCACGGCGAATCTTATTCGGTCGTCCATAACCGCGGACACGGCTAATCGATTAAATTTTTCTCTGGCCAGAGTTGTACAACTGTACCCACAAGACACAGCCTCTCACACATCACTGTGTGTCCGGAATACCACCATGATACCACAGAACGAGACTATGACAGGACCCTTAGCGTAACCCACTTCAAACCAATCACACCACGCTTCAGGTTTCGCTTCTCGTACCCGAGCAAGCCCCCTCTTGCGCCTTGGCAGATCCGGAAGCCATTCAGCTCTGTACACCCAGATCGACATAACTCCATCATGCCTACCCTCTTCTCGGGGCCTAGGTATGGAGTGAGATACACTACAAGCCCAGCCGTTGCCCACACTGGCCTGTGGTTTGTACGATCAATCCTCATAAGGGGTTCCCGCGAATCGGTCCTTAATTGTCATGGGCGCGACTAGCAAAACCATGCGCCCACCACCCACCATTTAGCCACATTTTAGCTCAGTATTAAATGATCAAGTGTGATAACCTCATCATCTCGTAATATCATTGATCAACATTATTGTAATAGTGTATCAATTATCCCATTAGTGACCTAACAGTTACTAAGCATGGCTAAGCAATTAATCTACTTCTAGATATACCATCAGATAGGATTGTCGCTAGTCAATTTATTTCTCAGGGTTTATCAAGGAATGGTCATCAACACAAGTCAGCATAATATCAAAGGTAAATAGGTATTTGTTCCACATGTCATTCGCAAAATAATATGCATATTTGAACAGAGTAGAATTTGTAAATGGGATCAACATGCATCGAAAGAGGGAATGTGACTTGCCTTGCTATTTCCCCAAAAGTCTTCCGAACCTTTCCCTCGAGGTCGCGGTCTTCCGGAACAACAAACTACGTGGTGACATGCAAAACGAGGAAAAACCCTAATAAAAACCAAAGAAACAGTACATGAAAAGCTAACAAACAGGTAGATCTTGATTTTAGATGAATTTTTCAATTTGAATCACATGATTTGGAGCTCAAATGAATTAGTTATGAATTTTAGAAGATTTAAGCATTTTTTGAGATTTTCACTGATTTTAAGGGATTATTGCGCAACCGGCGCTAGGGCTGACGTCAGCACAGGGAGGCGGCGCCGACAGGCGGGTCCCGCGCGTCAGCCGCACGGTGCGCAGGCT
This sequence comes from Leersia perrieri, assembly GCA_000325765.3. Lineage (NCBI taxonomy): Eukaryota > Viridiplantae > Streptophyta > Magnoliopsida > Poales > Poaceae > Leersia > Leersia perrieri. Next base: position 13,518,138 of record CM002484.1, read on the forward strand.
CACCATGGACCGGGTCCACGGCGCGGGTCCATGGGTGCGGTGGCCACGTGGGCGCCTCGGATCAGCCGGGGCCGATCCCATGGCAGCCAACGGGCACGGCCGGCCGGCCGGCGGCGGCGCGCGGCTCGATGGTCGCCGGCGGCGACCATCCGGCATGGCGGCGGGCACGGGACGCGGCGGAGGACAGAGGAGAAGGAGGGGATCCTCACCTGGGGACGGATGGCGAAGGACGACGCCGGCAACGAGCTTCCGTGGGCGGCGGGCGGCAGCTCGACGGGGAAACGGCGCTCCGGCGGCGGTCGGCGATGAAGGGCACCAGGACGGGGTTGCTCTTGGCCTCGTGGTCCTAGAGGTGGCATCGGAGACAAGGGGCGAGGACGGAGGCGGCGGGATTCGACTACCAGAGGAGCTCCGGCGAGTCCGAGCTTTGGTCTCCCGTCGTCGGCGAACTCCGGTGGGCGGCGGAGAAGGCGGGATGGAGGCCGGGATTCTTCTCGTCACCGCGGAGCCAACGGCGCAGGACGAAGACGGCTTGGGTGACGGCGAGCCATGGCCGGAGCAGAGGAGGGAGAAAATGGCGGCGGCGGCGGCTCGGCGATCTACACGGATAGGGCAAGAGCGGGTCCGACGAGCGGGGGAAACGAGAGATCGAGGGATGGGGAGGCGATTTTATAGCCTCTGGGAGCTCGGGGACGGCCGGGGTGACGTGGCGGCATCGCCGGATTTCCCGGTGACGTGGGCGTCGTGGGCGAGTTGACGTGGGAGCGGGCATGGCATCGTGGGTGCGGGAGCTGCGGGCGGGAGACGCGTGGTGACGACCCGGTCGCGACGAGGTTTGAAACGGCGCGCGCGCGGGACGCGGGAGGCGCGCGGCAACGGCCGGCGTCGTCGTGGCCTCTCCCTGGCCAAAGGCCAGAGGTAGAAGATGGACCTGACATGCGGGCCCCGCATGTCAGGAAGAGGAGAGAGGGGGAGCGGCTTGAGCTGGGCTGGCCCAGGGAGAGAGGGGAGTGAGAAAGGAGGTGGGCCGGCCTGGAACAAAGGGAAAAGGGCCGAAAATGGCCCAAAGGCTTGGAGGGGATTTTTAATTGATCTCTCATTTAGATAATTACTGAAATGAACTTTGTATTGTTAAAATTAGCACTCGAGCTCTGAAAATTCCAAGAAAATTCCAGAGAGTACTTTAGGGCATGAAGAATTTAATAAAAATTACTTCAGCCAAGACTTATTAAAGGAAATTTTATTTCCTTGATTTAATTCACTTGTTAATTGATTTTTCCTTTTTACACAAATTCTAGAAAATTATTTATTATTTCATTTTTAAACCCTGAAGGAAAATCAGGGTGTTACACCCGGTTTCCGCCACCACCACCGTTGTCACCTTGTGTCTGCAACCAACATTGTCGCCCCCGCCATCGCCTTGTGGCTTGCGCATGCCACCTGCGTCGTCGCCCCGCACCGTAGCCGCCTTCGTCCCTAAACGGCGGCCATTGCCACCCTCCTCCTCCCGCTCCCACCGACACTCGACAGAGAGGTGGTAAAAAACGAGAGATAGAGAGAGGGAAAGGTTTTTTTATTTCTATTGGCCTGATAGGTGGGTCCCACTATGTCATGTTAGCAGAATCGCTCATCTATACTACCGAACTGATATAAACGGTTTCCATCATTTTAGGGTCCAACATTTCTAGTATTGGGGTTGAAGGATGATTTTGAAACTCCGTATCAAGATGAGGGGCGTAAAGTGAACTTATTCCTATTAGTAATATTTCTAATTTTGTGCCACTAAGGAAGGAGGTTTAATGGACCAAATTTGGCCTATGAGCTAACTTTCTTATACTAGCTAGCCCAGTTAATTTCATTATTAGGCCCGTCCAGCGTTCCAGCAATGGGAGAGGGAAATATTTGGGAGTAAGCTCATTTTAAGTCCCTTGCATTGTCGTCGAATTTAAAATTCGTCCCTGAAATAACATACCAGGTACATCTCATCCCAACTTCTAATACAGTGTCAACTGTAATCCCTCAGTTGTATGGCTTCGGTTTTGTCCGACCTAGTATTACAAATTACTGATTTAGAAGAAAAAACAAATTTATAGGTGTACCTCGCATGTCAATCACAAATTGGGATAGACAAATAGGACGATGGGTGATCAAAGCAGATCACTAGCACCTTGATCAGTTGAGGAGAACACCGTCCTGGAGATCCTCGTCGTGTCCGTCGCCGCCGTCTGCTGATCCCCATGGGTCCCTAGTGGCATGCTAGGTCACTCAATCACTCAAGACCACAATGATTTCTCAACCACGATCAACGAGATCATGTTTCCGCTGCCGCCAATTCTATTTAGTTCTTTGATAGTTTGTTACAGAGTTCTCTGGAGGTTAAATACATAGACAACCAATTGGCAATTAATTGTCCTCTCTCTTGCGGGCGTATTATACAAGATTCAACTCAATGGGCTCATTCTTCTCCAAACACTCCAGAATTCTTGGTGCTAGCACGAGTGGACCTTCTTGGCTTCATAGATTGGTCTGACCCACCACCTGCTCTGATCTGTAGCTCTTCCGGCAACATTGGAGAGGTGTTGACATCCCCTCCTCCTTTAGAATTGGCTTGCCCCCAAGCCAGCGCTATAGGAATCGATTGTGCATCTCTTCCAGATCTTCCCAGGTTGCATCATCTGCAGAGCCATCAGTCCATTGCATAAGAACTCGAGGAACAACCTTGTTACCTTTTTTGGTGATTCTCTGCTTCAGTACAACAGTATGGGTTTGAAACCGGGCCAATTGGGTTGGCAGCTGGGAATGGACAAGATCACTTGGAACTGGATCACCTATGAGCTGGGAAACATGGAAGACAGGATGAATGGCACTTCCAGGGGGGATTTGGAGTTTGTATGCTACCTGTCTCATCTTAGACAATATAGGAAAAAGTCCAAAATAACGAAAGGACAGCTTGTGATTTGCCCTTTTTGCCACAGAAAATTGAACATAGGGCTGCAGTTTTCGGAAAACTGAATCTGCAATCCCTAGAACTTCTTTTCCTGTCTGCGTGGTGTTTAATTTGTTGCTTGGCTCTGTTAAGATGTTGCCGGAGCAACTGTGTTATAACACCTCTTTCATTCAACTATACATCCAAGTCTGAAATACTACAAACATCTAGAGCAATACATTTTATCCAATGTAGAGTGGTAGGATGTGTTATACCATAACTCTGCCAGGTAAAGCCAATGAAACCATTTGTTGGGACCTGGGAGCAACATGAACAAAACTCCTGAGATAAATTTCCAAGCATTGGTTTACCCTTTCTGTTTAACCATCTAACTGTGGATGATGGGCAGAGATGAGTTGCAGTTGAGTGCCAGATTTAGTAAAGAGATATTCCCATAGCTGACTAGTAAATTTGTCCCTGTCATAGATACGCACTTGAGGTAAACCATGAAGCTTATGAACATGAGTCATGAAAACCTTAGCAACATCCAGGGCGGTGAATAGGTGTGCCAATGGAAAGATGGGCATATTTGGAGAATTGATCAACCACTACCATAATGCAGTTGTATGCAGCAGATTTTGGAAGGTTTTCAATGAAGTCCATTGATAAGACTTGCCATGCTCCTTGTGGCATAGGAAGTGGCTGCAACAGACCAGGATACCTGGATCTGTCAGGTTTTGCTTGCAAGCAAATAGAACAACTCTGGACATATTGCTTAAACTTGCTGCTTCATTACCTTCTAGACAAACAATCCTTTGATTCTCCTATAGGTCATAGGGAATCCTGGCATGCAGTGCTAACAGTATTTTTGTCTACAGAACCTGATAGTCACCTATCTAGATTCTGTTTTTGTACTTCAGAATGCCCTGGACAATGTAAAATGAGGTTGGACCCTTGGGTCTAAAGTACTAAATTACGGTTGTTACAGCCGCAATTGTGGTAGCGGGGTGTCTATGCTACCGCAATAGTGTTGCGCTGAAAATATTGCGAATGGAACTTTGCGGTAGCAATTTGGTATATGATATTAAAATATTTTTTTTTTCTTTTGGGAACTTTTATTTAGCTGGAGTGTTGCGTCCGCAATTGCATCTGCAATCCACTACACCAATCCCGATCCGCAAAGATCCCGCAATACGCAATTTAGAACCTTGCTTGGGTCAATGGTTAACTCAGCCACCAGTGGTTGAGAATACTTGTCCTGGACATGTCTCTGAACAATCTCCTAAAGCCAAGTAGGACCTCCGTTGCCACTATCTTCTATTGCCATCACCAAACACGCTGCCATGGAAACTCAGCCACCAGTATATAGATTTAGATCAAACTCATATAGTTAAACCATACCTATAATTTAATTTGCATGTATTTTCTATCCTCAACCTTATAACCTTATAAGCTACCCCCTCTTATCTCAAACTTTCGAGGGGGGACTAAATTGGCTAGCTGCATTTTGCTGCTGCTCCTAGCGCTGCTACTGCTGCTAAGCTGCTGCCGGCCTGCTTTGTTGCAGCACTACTGAACTGCTGATGATGCTCCTTGCTCGAATGGGCCAAATGCCTAGCTGCTGCGGCTGCTCAACTACTATTACTGCGGCTGCTTTGCACGGCCAAAGCCCAAGACCAACCAAAGCCGGCTGCTTTGGTACTGCGTACACACACACATGAAAGCATTGCTAGTATTTTTCTCTCAATTATTCCGGGGCGTGACAAGCCGCCTCTGCCAGGCTGCCATGCAGCTGCCAAAGGGGGCAGCCGGATCTACAAATTGAACTCTAGATTCAACCGTCCCTGCGCTCCAGCCTTCTGAGGCTTCAATTTTTCCGGATCTACTCATGGAGCTTATATGACAACGGCCAACTTCAGATGGAGCGTAGCGGAGGAGGTCCGTCGCCAGAGGCTTGGACGGGACCACGACCCTTCTAGAGTTTCACCGATATATATACTTCTTGTAAGCTGCTGTTTGGCGTTGTAACCTTAATCCAATATAGTGAAGATATTTGCTAGTTGGCACCCATGGTTTTTCTCTCTCATTTTGGGAGAATTTTTCACGTTAAATCGCATATCCTCTATGATTGATTTTTTTCTTTATCGTTTATATGCCTATCATCTTATAACATACACGTCCAGTTAACATTGCTGCCTTCGCATTCGTCATCAGCGATGCATCCACGGAGAGGAAAAGTGAAGGCCTCCAACACTGTCGTCCTTGTGGTTGCGCTGTTTTTGGCGAGGAGAGGAGGGGAGCGGGGGGGGGGGGGAGGAGAGATGGGGAGGCAGCGTCGTTGGTTGTTGTCACTGTCTGAGCGACCCTCAGGTGGAGAGCAAGGGCCAGTTCAAAGACTCTTTATGCTAATGCACGTGCACACACTATTACTATGACCATCTTTAAAGACTGGGCCTTTTTTTTTGGGAGAGTTGGCCCTTTTGATTTATCAATGAGCCTAACAAAGAGAAAAATCTACGTACTATGCATTGCATTCAAATAGTTCTCACAATCTCATTATTCTTCCTTGGCAGCCTTGCAGGACTGGGATGGACAGACATGAATTGACATGGGGTGTGGCTAACCATAGGTCTAGAAGAACATTTCGTAGCACATTATTCTCCATGGCATATCGTCGATCGTGGGCCAATTTCAGCTTCAGACGTAAAAATCATTAGATTTCTGTGCTGTCGAGTGTCGACTGCTTAAGATCCAGAATCACACAGATAACTCATGTGATCCAAGAAAAAGCCAATGACAACATTCTCCAAAGCTTTTCATAGGAAAAACATTGAACCCGGTGACGGTGATAGATTAGTAGTACTGCTATACTGACCTTTCACAAGCTACCAACTTGCTGAATTGCTGAGGCTCCAAAACCTTTGCTTGATTCTCTCAGTGTGTGCTAATCAACCGGCAACTCAAGGATTTGATGAACGAGCTGAAGTGCTGAAGGGGAAAGATACAAGAGTGTAATTAATATCGTCCTAATTAATACTAAAGTACTACATATTATAACTAAATAATGGCTTATTTTGTATTGTTACAGCATAGTACGTACACTCTTCTACAATATTACCGTCTTGGAACAGTACCAATGGTTGACAAATCCCAAATGATGTACTTCTTACTTTTGCCATATCAGTTTGGAATAACTAATCTATCAAAGAAAATGACACAAAAAATTGCAGCTAAAAGTTTTTGTTCTCCACGGGCCTGTTTTACAGAGTCCAATATGCAGCCATCAACACAGTGCATCAATGAGAAAGAGGCCACCACACAAAAAAGAATGATGCTTTTTGGCCAGCTTCTCAATTGGACACAACCAGCAGGAACGAACAAACGCCTCATCGCAAAGCATATGTGCAGCATGCAGCATTTGGAACATGCATGATCTTGTCATTTGTCAACTTCCTTGTGATAATTATAACGGACTATGGAGTCATGGGCAATATCAAAGGATGATAGTTTCCATGAGACCCACACTCCCCACTAGACCACACTACATACTAGTGGTTTGATACACCCACAGGAGGATCCGACATAGCTGTTGGGGGTTCGATCCCCCCTATCCCTGCTGGATCCTCATGGAGGAGAGAGGAGATGGAAAAAGAGGGAGATGAAGAAAAGTAGTGGGGATTGAGAAAGAAGAAGATGAACCCCATCTCTTTGACTCCTAGACAATGGCAGAGCTTGATGTGAAGTGTTGAGGGAGGGGAGGGCAACTAAAGAAATGGTTCAACGTAGCTATTTTTTCAAAGAAAATTATATCTGTATAAAGAAAAACAGGTTCATTTGCCCAATCTATATTGATGAAATGAAAAAAAAATGCAAACCATGTTGCTATTTCTTCAGAAAAAATTACATGTTATACGCAAAGAGTGTTGCTATTTTTTTAGAAAAAAAAGCATGCTATGAAGAAAAAAAACTGACTGTTTATGCATGTAATACTCAAGAGCATATACATGTAATAATGAAAGCAAAAAGAGGAGGCAAGAGGGATCAAACCCAAGACTTCAAAGCTGAAACATTGATAAATAAACCACTGGGCTAGAAAATCTTTAATGAAAATTGACACATAGTAATGTTTTTGTTAATATGCTAGAGGGGGGGGGGGCACCACCCAGGTTGGCCTCAACAAAGATCTGCCACTGCTCCTAGATGCACCCCTGGCTACAAAACTTAGTCACATCGATATTATTTAAGAAAATTATTAGGTTTGTCCAATGAAAATTATTCTAATGTGTGCCTGCATTATTGATTTGTCATGTTTATACTAGGCATAATCTATAAGACATTATCATCAATCAATACATGTGTATATAAATGATGAAACCCCAATAAAATTTCAAAATTCAAACCGTGGTTGTGGTTAATAAGTCATCAAACAAGCAAATGATCAAACCCACGCCTTTGTGTAGTACTGTTGCAAGCCACCGGTGTCCTTGATCATCAATATAAAATGCATGTTTCTCTTAGCCGAAGTCTTCATTCCATTATTATGCTTATGCATAGGAGTATCTCTATAACAACCAACACATATCCTACCCAAAATTAGTCACATAATTAACCATTGAGACCTTCAGTATACTATGATATCAAGTAGATAAATAATAATTTATTAGCTAAATCGTCACATTGCATTATGATTGTAACACCCACTGATGTACCTCATATTGGGTTTGTACCCTTCCTCATATGTTAAATTTGCTTTGAAATAAATCTTACCTACACACAAAAATGGGACACCATGGTGTATGGGATTCATGGTATGAAACACAGAAATTCAGTTTGAATTTTTGAAAATTTGAAACTTGTAGGTATATACTAGTCATAATAATGCATTTAACACACATACCTAGCAACAAAACATTTCAAATTCAAATATGTTTGAGTATAATGTGTCACATACCCAGAATAATTATATGTATATATGGTGCATACCCAGAATCAAAATTTAACCAAAATATGACATATGTGTGTGTGTATAATTAGTGTAGCTACAATATAGTTACATTGTGAATAGTTGAATACAATATAGTTACATTGTGAAATAGTGTAGCTACAGTATATATAATCCTATGGCAACTATTTCTTCCCATTAATTTTATGTATACATAATTGTTGAATGAAAATGAGTTTATATTTGCATTTCAGATTTTCAAGAAAATGTTTTTTTGGGGTGTGTGTGGGGGGGGACTGAAATGTCATCACAAGGAGTAGTATTTGTTGACCGGGTTACTCTAAGGTACCCAATACTAGTATATACTAGTTAATTATACAAGTTAATAAATAATTTATATTAAAAGTATACTAGTGGTTAGTACGTGGTAGTATGCACATATAGTATGCAATAGCACATGACATGCACTACGCCATAAATCATGTTTGCAAACGGGCCCAAACCATGATTGCAGACGGGCGGGTGGTCTGCCTACACTGTTAGGTATATAAAGATCAAGATTTTTGCATACGGATGAGTGCATGTATGCGAAAATCAATTTTATGCATACATGCAGCTAAGCCGTCCGTATACAAAGATAAAAAACAAAATCCTCCCACCCTAGCCTGGCTACTATCCGCCGCCAGCCACCGCCATTGCATTTGTCACCATCATCGTCACCGAGCCACTGCGGCCGTCACAGTCGTCATCGCCCTGGGGGTGCAGCAGCCAGATCAGGCCACCCTGAGCCCGGCAATGAAGGATGCGGTTGTCGTCGCTGCGCCCCCGCCGCCGCTGGGGGGCTGCCGTTTCCAAATCCAAGCGTACCCCCACCATAGCGTCCTCCCACCGCAATGCCCCCAATCCCTTGCCGCCGCGCTCGGTTCGGCTGCCGTCATCGGATCCGAGCGCCGGAGGGCCGCCGTCGGATCTGGACGCGCCCTCGCCGTGCTCCCGCCTCCCCAGCCACCGCGCCTGGGGAGCAGCACTGTCATCGTCATGCTCACGGCGAGAGAGAGAGGAGCTGAGGGAGATAAGAGAAAAGTGAGAGGAGAAGGTAGGGGGAGAGAGGGAGTATTGCGAAATTACTATTTTGCACCTGATTTATTTGATCATTCTGAAACTTATTTGAGGGTAATATGGAGATTTGATTGACATGAAGAACACATATACAATTAATCTTTCTATTTTTAATCTAGATTTAAAATATGTAACTGCTATTTTTCGTTCATGAAAACTCCAAATTGGCTGTTTCTTTTTCTAGAAATTTTCTAAAATTATGATCTTTCTTTTAAAAGTGTTTTCCTATGTTAAGTGCTATTATTAGGTTTTTTTTATAAAACTTGTTTTCTCAAATCTAAGCATACAATAGAAAATTTTGTTAAAAAAATTCTAATGTAAGTTAGTATTTTCTATTATTATGATAAACATAAGATTATATCCAAATTTAAGGTGCGTATGAATTTAAAATTGCTATGACATATTTAAATCTCACAGTTTGACTTAAATTGTAGGAAATTATGCAAGAGATGTATCCATTTGTGAATAATGTATAGTCACACTTCATGAAAATATTTTAAGTTTTTTATGGAAAGCTTATAGACCAACAATATGTTATGTAAATTTATAGATTGAGTAAATTTCACAAAACTACAGGTATTTTAGGCATTCTATCACAAAACTACAGATTTAAGGACTTGTTTCACAAAACTACAGATTTAGTGTCCTTGTGTATCACAAAACTACAGATTTAAGAA
>CM002484.1:13530929-13542791 GCA_000325765.3 Leersia perrieri
TATATAGTTAGAGTTCTTAATCTAGGACCTAGGCTAGATCACTAGATAGCAATAAAACTTGAATTTGTGATGTATGAATGTTAATTCAATATACACACCAAAGATACATTTTGTTAAACACACCTATACTAATTAACTGATATCCAAATATTTAAGGAGCTTAGTTTAGAATGGGGAATGACTGTTTTGCATATAAAATTTTATCATTTCATCTTTAAATATTTTAGTAACAAACGTAAATCAACTTGGGCATTTTGCAAATGTAGGCCATATGAAGGAACACTCCAATATAATTACAATTAAGCTGTTCAGGCAGTATGCATACATATGCATGATGAATGATTGAATGCAATAGTTGTGTATACATATGCCTGATGCCCTGAAACAGTATGAATATACTCACCAAAGCTATCATCTGTTGATGCCGGGATATCAGTCACCATCCTATCATATTGAAATGTAGCTAGTTAGATCACTAATCGATGTGACACTTGTAACAGTAGAATGTTAATTACAAATTCGCAGACTATAGCTTACCAATGCAGGTATTCCCTCAAGGTTGGGTTGCTGGGATTTGGCGCATCAGGATCCACCATAACCTAATTGATTCACAATCAATAAAAACAAATGATCAACATATATATACTAGGGATTAAAATAAACCTGAGTATTCTTTGTCTGGGCTGAGGTTGCCTAATTAATTTAGGTTACTAGTAGTAATCTTGCTCGCTAGGCCAAGGTTCCTCGTGGCAAAGCTAGTGTAGCTGTTGTTTTTCTTGGCCTGCTCAACTCAACCATAGGGATCCATATGCATGGCCATGTATATCATGGCCTATATATATCATGCATGCATCAATGATCTTTGGACCGGGTGTTAAGTAATTTAATGTGCTTACTAGGGTATAGGCCACTCGAAAATCATCGCCACCAATCTCAACTTTAGGTTTCATCGAGACTGCCGACGAACGGAACTCCTTGCCATTAAACACAGGCCTCCCATCATACATCACAGTTAGAGACACTGAGCTAGTGAACTGGTCTAAGACATCTCCAACTATATGGCTCCTTGTCAATGAGTCGTTTGCCATGATGTATTTGAGTGCGGGAGCTAGTATATGAGCAAGCTACAAATGCTAACAGAGGCCTTTCGATGGCTTGAGAAAAATGACTAGGTTTTACCGCTATTTATAGTCGCCTACAACAGAATGTTGTCTCATTGCGCACACATGTGATTCCCGTTTTATCAATTTCAACAGTATTGAATCTACTTTCTGCAAGATGCTCTTCTAATTGTTTGACAGGATTATATACACATTATTCTTTCGTTTGCTATTTCAATTTGCAGCATGGCGGATGTCTGGGAATAAACATATCTATGCCATATTAGATATATACACAATTATATTTATAGCAGCTTTACTGCATCATATTCCATAGTGTCTTGGTGATTTGGCCTATTTCTTTCCCCATATATTGGGTTTAATTTGTGCCTTTGTGGGATTAGGGTGTACGAGAGTCAATTAACTTGTATACTTAGTATACTATCTTCAAGAGACAGGACCAATAGAGATAGCTTGTTACATTGGTGGGAAATATGCTTTCAAACTAAAATATATTTTGACAATATTTCTATATATATTTCGGATTTTTTTTACATCTGGTCTATTTAATTGGAAACTGCGCACACACATGCGTATGTATGTGCATGCATGATGTCTTGTGCTTAAACAAGCAATTCATTTCATGATAAATATTTTTTTTCAAATGACAATATAAAAGCAGATCCCTCCTATACATGCACTCACATGCTGCCCTATACAAACATCTTCAAGAGACTGAACTAGCTCATATATATGTGTGCGCATTCATAGCTTTCCACAATAAACAATTACAAGAGACTAGATCGACTGACATATATATCTTAAGGTTATTTATGTAACCACATGTGCCTATCCCCAAAGAAATATATATAGCCTCATATATGTGAGAACCCATGCATATACCACACAGAAGATTTGAACTTGGATGTGCAGATTTTACCACGGAAACATATATAACCAACTGAGTTACTCCCGATTCACATTTCATTATACATATGATCTAATTGATGTCCTGGAAACACCAAACTCCAATGTAAAGAAGACAAACTGCATAACTGAGAAAGACATTCTTGTTTAAACTCGTAAAAATGAGGGAGGTTGAACAATTGAGTGGTCCAATATATATACCAGAAATATCACCAACAACTCAAATATTTGTCTTCACAAGTGAAATCTCAATAATTATTCTCTATTTGACAGTAGTGCCTTCTCATGGTCTCCAAGTTGTAGCATATATCATTACAGCTTTCATACCAACAACAGTTTTTAAAAACAGTTATTCACTGTAAAAAAAGAAAAAAAGAAGCATTATTTGCGTACTCAGTAAATACTATTAGAAATTGGACTTTAATTATATAACTTTGCAAGCATTCAGGTACCCGATAGTCATGTCACTTACCAAGGTGTGCTCATTTGCACAACCTCATGGAATCTATTCTGAGCAGTAGAGTATCTTACAAAGGTGTGTTTGAAGGACACATGGAAAAGATGGAAGTTTATCATAACATTACAAATAGAAAATTTGTGAGAATACTATTTTTGTGCCTTCAACTCTTCATTCCGTCCTTTTCGCACCCCGCACTTATGCATCATTAGTTCATTACTGCATGTCATTCCATTAATCGTGAGTTGATAAATTTTTTGTTCAAAAGTGACCACATTGCAACTGACCCATTACCCAAAGAATCAGTGAGAAGCCTACACATGCACTCCAACCAAAAGGTTCAACAACCTTTCTTTGAACTGTTCATTATTACAGATCACAATGTTTTGAAACTGTCATAATCACTCAAAATATTAAAACTAGGCTAAACTTAAATAGCAAAAGAGCAAAATTATTCAATTTTTATCGAGCATGTGGAGGCTGTTGTGACCAGGAAAACAAACATTCTCTTCACTGTAATTTGATTAAAGTTCATTAAAATTTTAAAATTATGGTTTGAAATTTAGGAGGAAATTGCCAACAATTTGCATTGGCTTGGGTAATTTTTACTCTATTATTTTTTTTCATTGCAAATTTTTCCCTGATGAACTTTCGAGGGAATTATCTCATGGTTAGGATTATGAAACTTGAGCAATATGATGTTTTAGAAAAAAATCATCATCAACTAATGAATGGGCATATAAGCATATCAAATCATAACAAAACTCATGGATACATTAAGGATTGAGCAAAAGTTGAAGTAATATCTTTTTAGGGTAAGCACTACTAGCAAATTATTCACCGACATCAAAGTTCTTACAATTGTCATCAAGAATAGATAAAATAAAACTCAGAGATCAAAAGCCAGGTTATAAAGCAACCAACAGAAATCCCCTCCTTTGCTAGCCTGTGTACCACCATATTTTCCAAACGTCGAACCCAACTGAGCTTCACATTCTGTAAGAGACTCAGCCTCGCCTTCACTTCTTGGATCAATGCATGTACAATGAACTGGCATATTTCTTTCTTTTTGTTCCACCATTCACAACTTCCAGGGAATCTTTTTCAGTTCTGACCCTGGTAATTCTCATTTCAACTGCCAGGTCGACTGTTGCTCTTCAGCGCGCCAAAATTTCCGCTTTCTTAGCATTGCCAACATGTGGATAAAACTGAGCTGCAACTGCAATGAATACACCCCTCTCATTCCTCATTACAGCACCGATAACATCAACACCGACGTTAAAGACATACTATTAGGGATTTGGTGAAACGTAAGAACATAAAAAACATTGAGAATCCTTACATCCTTAAATCCTTCAAGTATTATGCTAAAATATAACATATATCTGTATCATAATATCATATGGAGAGTAGATTACCATGCTATATACATAATTAATAATAATAACAAGAATATTATATGCAATCGATTCTAGACATATCTAACATTCTTATGCATATGCTCACCATTGATTTGCTACAACTTGGTAGCTTATTTGAAAAGTTTTCATGAATAAAATGCTATGAAAGTTCCACTTCACATTTTAAATTATGATGCCTTTTCGCTTAGTCTCGAAATTGACACATGACCTCGCCGAAAAGGAACAATGGAAGCCTAGCTACATGATTGGTTCTCCTTTTATCACGTTGTGCTTTATGTTTATTCAGTAGCCCCTAGTTGCTAAAGCAACTTTGATAGCCACAGCCCCCAGCAGACAGCAAACCATGCATGCAGACGTGCACATATAGCTTTGTTTCCATGTTACCGCTTTTGCCCAGTTGCATTACAGCCTTTCAATCCACCCTAGGACCAAAAACCTTAAGCTTAATCGACCACGTTAATTGAATGAACACATCGTCCACAGTTTGGTTCCCAAGCAAATGATCCATGCATGCATGTAACAGGCACAATGCTAACGCCATATGTGCAAGGAAAGTGGGTATATATTATTCTTGGAGACGACAGAGCATAAAAGCAAGGTGCATATATCATCAAGCATGCTTTAAAGGCATTACACCATGAAATTTTATCTCCGCATCTCTTGATTATATGTCCGTGACCTATTCTAATTCCGTATATCTATCGTAACAGAATAATCTCGATCATCTCCACTAGTAACTTCCATTTCTATTATCCTGTAATGATAGGACAATATTGTGCCTCCTTGCGGCTCGACTTGTGCTTCTAATTCGATGAATTACCTATTGGTGTTCCCTGTTTTAACAACATGGACATATATTTCTATCGAACTTACACTGATCTACTCAATGCCAGTGTAGCATTCCATCAACGATGCTGCCTAAGAAAAGCTGAAATTCTATAATTAGTATTACAAGAAACTAAGGGTTGGTTTTGAGGTCGATTGGTATGCTCAGTTTGAGTTAGAAAAATTCTATTAGACATCTAAAATGCTCCGAACTTATCTTAGAATATAAACCACTTACTGATTTTGAAAATCCATAGCACGGAAGAGAGCTGCAGGAACCAATCTCGAAACTTTTGCACAAGAAATTTTATCCAAAAGTTTTGGTTTCCTTGACAAAAATGGTAATTTTGATGCAAATGTTAAAAAACTGTATTTACAGCACTACAAGAAGCCTCTGTCAGCCTCTGCGCTCAAGACCATCAGGCTCATTGTTGAGAAGGGTGGCTGCAAATCCTTTCGTGTGAAGGCAGGGAAGAAGGCTGCTTCCGTCGCCCCAGCTTGATCCAGCTCCAGTAGCAACCCTTCTCAGTCGCATGTGTGTGTCAAATGCCTGAGATCATCCGAGAAGGACAACTCTTAGTTACATGCAGTACCCTTTTTAGTTTATTTTCGAAACAAGTCTCTATGCCAGTTGTTGCCATGGCCATGTACTGTGTTTCTTCCTCACCACGAGGATGTGTTTCTGTACCGGCCGAGTCAAGGCCGCTGGCGCCATGTATGTCAGTAAGTCGTTGTTTAGTTTTCTCATGTCGCAACTGAATTGTAAGCTCCTAAATTGGAATGTCCGGGGCTTAAACAACCCGGCCAAGCAAGACACTGTCACAAATCTTATCGTTGAATCAAGTGCAACCATTGTATGTCTGCAGGGATCAAAACTTCAACTAGTTGATGCACCTCTCATCCAGCGCACCATGGGTTTCAACTTCGCTTCAAATTTTGCTTTCCTTCCTGCTGTTGGTGCCAGTGGAGGGTTGATCCTCGCTTGTGACCAAAATTTCTTCTCTATCTCAAATGTCTCCAGAGGCACCTACTCTCTATCTGCTACAATTACCATGAGAGGAAGGGATTAGTTGGTCAATCTCAGTTGTGTACGGACCACAAGCTGAAGCTGACAGTTATTTTCCTTCAAGAAATGGTCGATCTACAGACTACAGCCTAACATGTTACCAGCATGGCTGTTAATTGGCGATTTCAATTTAATTTATAGAGCTTCGGACAGAAACAACGATAGAATAAATCGCCGTCTCATGCAAAGATTTAAAGGCACAATCGATAGGCTGGAGATCAAGGAATTGCCACTGCCTAGAAGGCGATTTACTTGGACCGGTACTGGTGCAAATCCGACACAAACGAAAATCGACAGGGCTTTTTGCACAGCCGACTGGGACCTTCTTTTCAGTTCGGCTAGACTGTTCCCTCTATCTTCCTCAGTCTCCGATCATGCACCGCTCTTCCTCCTTGGCAGCGACTCACAACCAAATTTCTGCCACTTCCGATTCGAATCCTATTGGGTTAAAATCCCTGGTTTTCACGAAGTGGTGAAAGAATCTTGGGATAAGATGATTGAGGCAACAAACCCTTTCTTGGTTATACGCCTAAAGCTTCTCAGATTATCGCGTGATCTAAAAAGATGGAGCAGGTCGCAAATTGGTGACATTCGAATTCAGCTAGCCGTTGCACACGAGGTTGTATTCCAACTCGATGTGGCCCAGGAGGAACGACACCTATCGTCCAATGAGCAAAACCTTCTCAAAGATCTCAAGTTAAAAATCCTTAGTCTCTCAGATTTAAACAAAATACGTTTTCGCCAAAGATCAAGACTAACTTGGCTCAAAGTAGGGGATGTCAATTCCATGTTGTTCCACCTAAAGGCCTCCGCACGTAGACGCAAAAACTACATTCAATCTTTAACAACCCCGACAGGCATGGCCATTACGGCGCAGGAGAAACATGATGAGAAATACCGTTTCTTCTCAGGAGAATTTGGTAACGCACAACCAAGAGAGACTGCTTTAAACTGGGACAATATAAACCTTCCTCATGCCGATTTGTCAGATTTGGACGTTGATTTCACTATGGAAGAGCTCAAAAACACAATCTTTTCGATGCCATCAGAAAAGGCGCCCGGTCCTGACGAGTACATGGGCATTTTCTTCAAGGAATCCTGGGAATGTATAAAGGAAGTTCTGTTTGTTGCTGCTCGCTGGTTCATGTGCCTGAACACTACAAACTTGCACCAAATTAACACGGCAAACATATGTCTACTACCAAAAAAAGGGGATGCTTCCTCCGCGGAACTTTTTTGCCCAATCAGTTGATGCATAGTTTCGCGAAGATCATCGCAAAACTACTGGCAAATAGGTTGGCTCCTCGCCTCAATGAGCTGATTTCTCACAACCAAAGTGCTTTCGTCCGCAAAAGAGCAATCCATGACAATTTTTTATTCGTCCAAAATACGGTGAAAAATCTACACAGGACGAAATCAAGCTGCCTTTTCATCAAAGTGGATATCTCGAAAGCTTTTGACTCAGTCAATTGGGCTTTCCTGCTGGAAGACCTAGAACGTTTTGGCTTCGGCACGAAATGGCGTAATTGGGTCACAAACCTACTAGCTACTTCCTCTTCCAAAATACTACTAAACGGCTCACCCGGGGAGGAGATCAAGCATCGACAGGGCTTAAGGCAAGGTGATCCACTATCGCCTATGCTCTTCATCCTTGTTATGGAGCCTTTGCAGCTCATCTTTTCTTTGGCGGAAGAAGCTAAAATGCTATCCCCCTTTTCAAATAGACTAAACCGTTTCCGCTATTCCTTATATGCGGGCGATATGGCTCTCTTTGTCAAGCCAATTAAAGAGGAGGTGGACAACATTGGTCAAATCCTTCTCACTTTTGCAAAAGCATCCGGCCTCCACACCAACATTGCAAAAACAGAGTTTTAACCAATTGCCTGTGCTGATTTGGATGTCACACAAGTCATTGTGGCTATGCCAGGGATGATCAAACTTTTCCCCTGCACCTATCTAGGGATGCCCCTACATTACCGGAAACTTCGGAAGGTTGATTATGTCCCCTTAATCGACAAAATCGGAGGGCGTATACCGGGGTGGAAAGGACGTTTTTTCACTTCTTCGGGGCAAGAAACTCTTGTAAAATTGGTTCTCTCCTCAATCCCCACATATCATCTCACTGCGATAAGACTACCCAAGTGGGTACTAAAAAAGATTGATCGCCTAAGACGTGCTTTTCTTTGGAAAGGAGAAGAACCAGCGAATGCTCCTGCTGGATGTAGCTTGGTTAATTGGGACACGGTGTGCCGGCCAAAAAACCTTGGTGGTCTGGGTTTATTGGACTTGACCAAGTTTTCAAGAGCAATACGACTACGTTGGCTATGGTTTAGCTGGAAAGACGAAAACAAGCCGTGGTCAGGTATGGAATTGCCTTGTGATGATTCAGACCAGGCACTTTTCCGTGCGGCTACGACCATCACAGTCGAAAATGGTCAAAAAACACTGTTTGGGTCAGATAACTGTCTGGATGGTTCCTCACCAAAAATCCTAGAGCCGCATATCTACAACCTGGCAAAGAGAAAGAAGAGAACAGTCTCTTACGAGCTCTCAAATAATCATTGGATGTTCTCACTGAACCAGATCACATCAATACAAGAAGTTCATGAGCTAGTGTCCCTGGCGGCAAGATTACAAGACGTACACCTACAAGATGGCATCTCTAATGGCATAATCTGGAATCATACCTTGCATGGCGTATATACTGCTCGAAGTGCCTATCTGTTACAATTCCAGGGCAGTTATGCCACTCTTGATTTCAAAAGCCTTTGGTCAGCGCCTGCTGAACCAAAGCATCGTTTCTTCGGATGGCTCATCCTCCATCACAAAACTCTTACTGTGCAAAATCTCTTAATCAGGCATTGGCCTTGTGATTGGATTTGCACCATGTGCCATGAAGCCTTCGAGGATACCAGTCATTTGTTCAAGGAATGTCCTTTCACGGCCACGGTTTGGAACCAAATCTGCACTTGGAAGGATGGACATGCTCACCCTCCCTTCGCCAGCTTCCCTGCACGAATGGTGGTCATTGGTGACAACTTTGAAACCAAAGAACCTGCGAAATTGTGCTCTTGGGGCGCTGATCACCTCCTGGTGGAACATCTGGATAGAGCGCAACCATAGAATTTTTCAAAAACGCAGCAGAACACCCTTGCAGGTTGCCCACACTATCATGGAAGACCTGGACCTACGTCGGTCGGCTTTCCGCCCACCTTAATTTTCGTCTTTCAGTTTTTACAGCTTTCGTCCTTTTCCTTCTTATTTCTTTTTGTTTTTGTAATCTAACCTTTTATTTCTTCTAATATATTCCGGCAACACTCTTGCCAACGTTTTACCTCAAAAAAAAAAAACAAATGAAACCATATGTAGTTTTGGCCTACCATTATATTCTACTGGGATATATATGTTCCAAAAACAAACATGTGGTTTATTTTTGTTGACACGTTAAGGCAAGACTTGTAGGAACTATACTATACAATGCGGATGATGAACTAATGGAGTGGGCAAACATAGAGTCTGCTCAATGAGCAAGCCCAAATGAAAAGACGATCAGCTAATCTCTTTGAGCTAGTTGCAACTGAAGAACCACACTCGTGGATGACATTCACAACCTAGAGTGGATGAGTGGAAAGATCTTGAAAGATCCTTCTTTACTCTCTTTCCATATGTTCTACAAAAGAGAAAAATTATCCAGCCAAAGCTTCTCATCTCTTTTTAATTCTTCTTTGCCTCTCTCGACCACCATTCCTTTGATGATTGAAAGGAGGCAAGTCTGAGAGGCTGCTGTATTGAAACCATGTTATTGTTATAACAAGTTTTAACCATGGACATGAGTTTTAAGAAGAGAACTGCATTGGACCACAAAGAAAGAATAAAAGATGACATCGATGGATCCAGATGGAACGCCTACACCAATGAAAGAAAGCTAAATTGATTCTTTCAAGAAACTCGACAACATTGTGAGGGAGACATCCTCAATTAAAATAGTATTGATGATGCATCATCACGACGATGTAGCAGGTCTGACTTCACCATGACAAGCTTCATCCTTCTCTTGGCATTATTTTTTTAAAAAATCCTTCTCTTGACATTAACATCACTGTACACACAAACATAATTGTTATAACGCTAATTAATGTAAGGAGCAATTGTGTTTCTGCCCTCGCTTTGTACTTCAATTGTAATTTTGTCTGCATTTTTTAGGATTTATGTTTTTGACCCTTTTTTTTGAATTAAAACTTCTGACTACCCCTTTTCTGTTAACAGTGGCTAACGGTGTTAAATTTGTTTAAAATGACAGCAATACCCATGCACCTTCCTTGCATACTTGCCCCTATTTTTTTTACCTCTTGTGTGTATTTGCCCCTATTTTAAGATAACCAATTTTGGGAGGAACTTTGACATGATTCAAACTGAAATTAACATGATTTAAATATGAGATAAATTCAACAACAGTTACTTAAATCTGGACAACAAGATCAACAATAATTTACATAGTTTAAGCAATATTCCGGCATGATATCATCAATCTTTCAACATATTTTTCAGCCAAGCAATAAATCCATACACATTTCAGTAAAAAAAAACATACACATTTCAGGCCTCGCCGCCCTGCGAAGAGATGGCTGCCCCGCCCTGTGAAGAGTCGACAGGCCGCGCCGCTGTGCTGTCCTGCCCCACGGTGGGCCGCTGCCCTTGCTCGCCGCCGCCTGTGCTCGCCGAATCTCGCGCTCGCCGCCATCGCGCCGCCCTGCCCTGCGGTGGGCCACCATGCTGCTTCCCTTACTCGTCGCCGCCTGAGCTCGCCGACTCCCGCGCTCGCCGCTGTTGCGCTTCCCTACACCGCAGTGGCCTTGCTCGCCGCCTCCTGTGCCCACCGACTCCCATGCTAGCTGACACATAATCGCCGCCGCCGCCTCACAAATGGCTCGATCCGTGTCTATGGGGGAAGGGTGTATTGGTCAAAAGTTATTCACACAAGGGTATAATAGTCATTTACAAATTGCAAAATTATTTTTCTATTCTTTTATCCTTTTTTTCTATACCGAGGGCAGACAGAAGTTTCAATTCGAAAAAGCAAGGGCAAAAACACAAACCCTAAAAAATAAAGGCAAAATCACAATTGAAGTACAAACCAAGGGCAGAAACATAATTGCCCTTTAATGTAAATGTGTGCGTGTTCATAATTACTGTAATGCATTTTCCCCTAAGGCATTTTAAAAATGTGACTTGGTTTGGTTTCTTATACTCCAAAATAGTGGCAAGCAATTTGGCACATATACTTCTCTAATAATTCCACTACGGCATTACCATTTGGGGGATCTTATTAACTGTGGAACTAGATAAAATTATATGGGAAGTGAACGAAATCCTTGAGAGATAACAGTTCTATTCGAAATGCTACTTGAGAGACTGAATAGTATATAGTGTTACAGAGTTGTGAGTTGTGACCAGCAATTCGGTGGTTCTTCAAAGGATGGCACACATAAAGCAGCAGTATCTCAGGCAATTCAGATTTCAGAATATGGGAGTTCTCTGCTTTCGGCAGGAAACGAGGAATATATTGGCCCTTTCACCTTAAAGTTTCTGTAAAACCATTAGTTCCAAAAACATAAGAGAGTAGACCGATACTCACTGGAATTGATTGTGCATGCTTGAATTTTTTTCTAACTCATATTCACTATATTGAGACTGATCAAACTCATTTCCGGCTGCTTGACTTTTTTTTTTGCGTTATTTTCTTTGGTCCATTGATCATATATATTCTAATATGTCGATCTAATTGAACGACATAAAGAACTGATTCTAGCTCACATTATGGTCTGTTTCGATACATACTTTACATTATTCGTTTTTTATCTAAAACCACGAGCTCATTTTTTTCCCTGAAAAAGTTGATAGGAACAGCATGGTGTGTACAGTAAAGGCAGGAATAAATGAACTGCACAATCATAAGCTCTCTGTTTTTTTTGTTTGTTTTCTAGGTTAAAGAGATTATTATTATTATTATTATTATTATTATTATTATTATTATTATTATTATTATTATTATTATTATTATTATTA
>CM002484.1:13542891-13565670 GCA_000325765.3 Leersia perrieri
TATTATTATTATTATTATTATTATTATTATTATTATTATTATTATTATTATTATTATTATTATTATTATTATGAACATTTGTTTTTCATAGTAGAAAACATAATAGTACCAACAGGCATCCGCATGCTATACTTCGACATCGTAGTATGTCTGTGTACTTATTCCACAATTTCTACTTGGCAGCCATGAAACGAAACCTAATTAGGTCATACCCTCTACAGCTTCCTTACAGGCCTACATGTGCCGACAGAGAACCTAGATGGGTTTGTGACCTTGGGTCCTATCCCCTGCAGAAAATATAATTTCTAGAAAGAACAACATGTCGCAAGGCGCAGCCACAAGTGACAATTAAAGTGGCAAAGATAAGAGGGGGATGAGTTTTGGTGGTGATGGTGGTCAAACTTCAATGGAAATGATACTTATATTCATAAAAAAGAAGAAAATAATCGTGATACTGACTTCACAGAAGTTGGATTGGCCAGACGATATGCACGGGCTGGACCGCAGCTCTCTCTCTCTTTCTCTCTGCTCATCCCCCAATTAAGCATGTGTCACTTCTTGATGTCGGACGGGAGACCACGCACATCCGCACGTCCTTGTGGGTGGGAAAGGAAGGAAGAGGAAAACGAAAACCTGTGGGAGGTGCTCGTCCGGGAGAACACGCGGATGCGTTCCTTGCCGCCGCTCTCGCGTCCCCTGCAACTGTTACGCCTCCTGAGCATTCCGTCGAACAAGTAACGAGCAAATGCCCATGCTACATGACAGGACTGTAAAGAAGCGAGAGACCAAATCACACCACCGCTACTGAATACAGAGAAGAAACGAGAGGGTATCTATACATCAGCGTTGCCTCACCTTACTTGCCG
The DNA here is from genome assembly GCA_000325765.3 of Leersia perrieri. Taxonomy (NCBI): domain Eukaryota; kingdom Viridiplantae; phylum Streptophyta; class Magnoliopsida; order Poales; family Poaceae; genus Leersia; species Leersia perrieri. The sequence goes on from CM002484.1 coordinate 13,543,758, forward strand.
ACTCGCCGTAGTCGGGTAAGATACACTATTCGTACTGCGGCCACTGACATAAGGCAACCATTGCAGTGTGTTGTGGTGTGCTGTTCTAATCGCTGGGTTATAGATGGATGCAAATGTCTTTAGGGTGTGTTTGGTTGACGGTCGAGATGGGATAGTCTATATTTTTTTAATATGTCGATCTAGTTTTGTGCTTTGTATGGTGGATGGGATGATTCGATTTTTTGTTTGGTTGGATGGACAAGGATGGATAAGATGAGCATATTATATTAATAATAAATAATAATATGTAGTAATCATTCCAGGACTTACCGTAATCTACTCTTTCCATCCTAAAATAAAATGTGTTATTTTCTCCGCAAAGTTAATATTTGAAAATTTTGAATATCAGTTAAACTAACACATATATGTGTGTTAAATGTTATCTATGTGATATTGTTAGATTTGTATTTTCATGTACTTCCATATAATTTAAGTTTATAACTTTTGATAATATCTTATGGAAAAAATTAATGGTCAAAGTTAAGAACTGAAGACCGTGTATGGTTGTAAGACAACTTATAAATCTGGACAAAGTGAGTGCCAATTAAACAAAATACATCAATTATCCCTAATTAACACTAATTTCAAAATAATAATTGCTAAGTACTAATAAAATATGCTAACTATCACTAATCAGACACTGATGCTCACTATTAGCTAAGGTGGATGAATTCATGTAGCCAATTTTGCCACGATACACTCATACAACATGTTCGTAGAATATTTACATACCCAGCCTAAACGCATAAAAAAATCGAACGACCATCTTCCATTCATGGAAGTCCAGCCAAGTAGCCAAAATCTATACTACTACTGCTCATCGGTTTGCATTAACCGACGACGCACATGTGGACGAACTGGAGACGGGGCGTGGATGAATAGAGGGCGGGAGCATGACACATGGATGAGCTAGATGGCACGCCCTTATATCTCAATGGTATATTGTTAGATCATAATAGTGACATTAAGATTTGACAACACGTTGTATTATTCTCCGACGACGACTCCAGCAACGGCGATAGTGAACCCTAGCCATATATTCTAGTGTTCAGTGGTGGGATGGAGAAAGAGGGGATAGCCTTGGCTTAGAGGGATGGCTGGGGAGGCGACCGAACCGGTGGTGGATGGTGGACACGGGCGAGGGCGGGGGGCGAGGTGGTGGTGGCGCCAACAGAACCACAGAGATGGAGGCTAGACTGATAGTGGGCGGGACGACCCATGTCGAAGGTGACTCTGACGATCGAGCAGCCTGCTGGAAAAGAGGTGAGGAAAGACAGGAGTGGGTTCATCGATGACGTTGATACTTTCCAGCAATGGTGAGTCTGGATGATGGCACACGCTAGCTAGAGAGATGACGGCTCAAGACGATGTAGTGAACGGGATGGCAAGAGGGTCAATGGGCACGAGGGCAGAGGCGAGGGAGCCTGAGACGGTGGCATGCAACTGCAAGGGGGCCTCCTGTACCCTAACATGTGTATTGTCACCTTAGTGGAAAAAACCGGCCCAGCCCGGCGGTTGAACCGGAAAAACCCGGAACCACCCATCACCACGGTTCAGTTGCACTAAAAGACCGGATATGCATTCAGACCGCTTTGAATCGTCTGAACCAGCCGGTTTTCAGCTGAACCAGACATTAAACCGTCCGGGTCGACCCAGGCATGCATTCGGACCGCTTTGAACCGTCTGAACTGGCTGGATTTCAGTTGAACCGGACATTAAACTGTCCGGTCAACCCAGGCTAGGGGTATTAGTGGGCCGCATCGAGGCCCAACTCATTAGTAGCGTCCTATCAATCTCCCTTTGCAAAAATACCAGGAAAAATGTGCAGGTGTAGGGATTCGACCCTTGGTTGGCTGGTTGAAAGCCATCAGTACTAACCAGCCCGTCATTACCATGGTTGTGACTACATTCGAACATGAATCTATACATATTTAAGAACCACGGTCCAACCGGCTGGGTCAACGGTCTGACCAATGGACCGGTGAACCAAGAGGTTGGCCGGCTCGCCCACCGGTCCAGGGTTTTTCTACTATGACTGTCACCCCTGGTGTCGTCCCTTAATAATTAATTGGGCTAAAAAAGAAGTAAGCAACAGAATTGGGCCATCAGCATTCACCTGAGAATCGGCCCACTTACCCACCAAAAAGGGGCACACTCAGGCCCATCTAAAAGAGGCCTAGGCCTAGTATGCCTAACATATAACAAGCGTAGACAATAAAGATCCACATAGATCTTACCTAAAGAAGAATAAGTTTCCAGTAAAAGGCTAACAACTCATACCTACAGTAATGATGGTAAACGTGTGGTCCTGTGGATGGCCGACAACATAACAACCTAGTTGCCACATCTAAATCAAGTCCATGAAACTTGCCCGAAGGTATATTTCAGCCCGATAAATAGTTAGTCCATATATAATTGCAATAAGTCCAATTTTCTTCTACGGCATTATCAGAAATGTTGCACTTGTGTCTTGTAAAATCGGTATAAATGTAGTCATGAGAATTTTTATGCAGGACCAACGTGCCAATGGAACCCATCTCTTCTTCCTCCATCTGCCACCTCCGATCCACAAAGCTCTCTGGGCATAGCAGGATGATGCAGAGAGAACGGCGGCGGCATGACAAGGCCGAGAGGGTGATGTTACTGAGACGAGGCCGAAGGGCAACTGTTGCGGGTGAGGTGGTGTGACGCCCCGGAATGATTAGTGAAGAATAAAAATAAAAATAAAAAATAAAGAGAGAAAGAGGGTATAGTGGGCTGGTCTGGTGCATTGTAGGCTTCTGAGGAGCGGTTTCGTGAGAAATAGAAGAGGCTTAGCAGCTTTGGGCCAGCAGCAAGCAGCAGGCTGTAGCAAACAGCCAAACATTAGTACCACCTCGGCTAGCTAGCAGGAAAATGACCGAGATATAATCAGGAGAGGTCCGGTTGAATTAATTTTTGATTAACCATTTTACATAAAGTGAATATTAAAATACAAATGGATTAATTTATAGGTATGATTTAACTATATGAGTTAAACCTAACTCCGTACATGTGGCCCTACCAATAACAACAGTCGATTCACGACTCCTGCCGATTGCAAAGTGAAGTGAGATGAAGGGGTTGGGCGGCATGTCGTTGACTGGTAGCACCCCATGTGTTGGAACCTTCTGATCTCTCCCAACCCCCTCTCCTCTTACCCGATCTTGTCGGCGCGAGCTCCACTGCCACCTAATCTATGCAAAAGCTCTGCCTAGTTCCCCATCACTGCTGCCCTCGTAAGTGCCCCTAGACCCTCTCTGCGTAGGGTGTTCGCCAACCTCCTATCGAGAGTGATGACGACCGTGTTAGTGGAGGAACAATATTCTGTATGGTGCCCATTGCCGATTGCAACATTTGCGTCTCAAGACACCATCACAACGCTTCCATCGCAAATCCAGTTGTTGATGACAAGCAAGGCATATGAACAACAACTTTTTCGGTGCCCAACATCGCCGGACTATGCCTAGCAGCGTAGCTATGCTTTGTGCCTCCTTGCCGTTCAATGTCTACTCCGCAATGTTACCGATCTCACCGTTCTTTAGCGGCAGCGGCATGTATCATGTGGGAGAGGGGAGAAGGGGAGGAGGGAGTAGAGGGGGAGAGAGAGGGGAGGTGGCCCCACTGATTTTTGTTCCTAATTCATCATGCCATGCATATAACACTTTAGGAAAAGCTAGCCTTCATTCATACTAACTCAGGATTCTAATTGCGCCTGTTTTGTAACATCTCTAGTATTGCAATTTAGAATATACAAATGAAATTCGATGTATAGTTAATGGATATAAATTAGACTTATTTCTATATTGTTGATCTTTAAGTTGAAGGGCCTACAAAGATTTGATCTCTTATCATTGTAGTCCATCTAAGAACCAAATCTGGCCTTGTGTGGCACGTAAAGCAAGAGGATCTATCGGTGAGCGATCTAACTGTAGAAATTATAGACAATTTGAATCATACAGGAAAAAAATTCCATGGAGGCTCATAAGATCGAATCATGTTAATTCTTACGAAATTCCTATGAAATAGACTATTGTACATAGATTGTGAAGAAAAATAAGCATGAGTTCTTACCTTCCTCGACTCATTACGTATACTTATTATGTATACTTGTTATGTGTTCCAATAAAATAGCAAAATTAAAAGTTATAGTGTTTTTCAATTTCTGTAGAAATTCAATGGACTTTAAATCTACGTATATTCTAGTCCTTTTGTTTACAATCCTGCTTTATAGCCTTATAGGGGCCTGACATTTGGCATACCAAACTTCACGGATATATACCCTTGCCCTATACGCAACAATGGTTAATCATAGCTTTACTCTGGTGGTCTAGAAATCAATACAAACTACAGATATATTTTAATTTAAAGAATTAAATTGATTTATCATGCCACTCAAGACTCAACTAATGACAGTAGAAACATGGCCAACTAAACATGGAGCAGTACTCTCACATGAATGGGCAGTAGAGACCGCCAGAGTAATATAGCAAGGTTTCTCGAGAGAGAGAGAGAGAGAGAGTAATATAGCAAGGTGAACGCGAAATTTAGTCCATTTAGCTAGATAGCATTCCATTTCCAAATTCTGAACACTGCAAATACCCGACCATTACAATCATGCATCATATGCGTAAATGTACACATCAATAGTTAAAAACTTCCTCGCCGGCCGGGCCACGGCAACAGTTAAAGGCCATTGCCATCCCCACCTACATGAACACAAAGTCGATACACAGCACATCTTATTCAGCATCACCGCGCACGCATGCATGTCACCACACCAAGCACCCACTGACATGACACCGAATCCCCCATGGATAAATGTCGTGTCACACCACCTGCATCCTGCAGCATACGGCACCCGCTGCTCGATCGTTCACAGCGGCGAGACGGCGACGGCGAAGAGGAGAGGAGATGCATCATGCTAGGCTAGCGCCAATAATTCGGCGAAAACCAGCCGGATAATCCAAAGCAGTTAGCAGTGACAGCGGCGGGGGATGAGTCAGTAGCCGGTGTTCACACCGAAAGCGAACGAGCAGCCGGCGCCGGCGCCGGCAGCATCGACGGCGGCCACGTCGGTGAACATGTCGGCGCCGGTGTAGAACCCGGCGAAATCGACGGCGTCGGGGCCGAACGCGCCGCCCCCCGGGGTGTTGTCGCCGTCGAGCAGCAGCCTCGCGCGCTTCTCGCCGCCCGCTGTCGGCGACGCGTCGTCGACGGCGAACAAATTGTCGTCAACGGCAGCGGCGGAGCCGTTGCCGCCGTTGCCGCCGGCGCCGACGAGGCGGTGGAGCCTGTCGCAGTCGCCGACGACCTTGAGGAGGAAGGTGAGCATTTGCTTGGGCCTGCGCTCCGTCTCCTGCACACGGCGCCACATCGCCGCCACCCTGTCGTCGATCGTGCGCTGCTCCTGCTTCAGCCTGACCACCTCCGTCGCCACCATCGTCATGTCCTCGTCGCCGTTGTCCACCGACGTGTCCCTGCGCTTGACGGCGGCGCCGCCTCCGCCTCCGCCGCCGTTTGCGGCGGCGCTGCCGCGGCGGACGATGTTGCGGAGGAGGTGGGTCTGGCCACGGAGGAACGACGCGTGGGCGAACTCCCACCGATCTGGATCCACCTTACGGAAGCCCTGTGGTAGTTCAAAATCAAGCAACAAATAGAGAAATCAGCGCCAGAAATCCAAATTAGTGGAAAACAAGTGCAAAACCACGAATTTGACACGTCTTAGCTAGGAGTAATTCGGGTGTTCTTCCATTCTTTTCTAGATTCATCAGGTCGCTGAAAATAATTAAGCGGGGTTCTACAGTATCTGCAAGTTCTTGTGTGTTGGTCAAATGGTGACAGTAACACCTTTGACCAAATTTTCAGTTACAGGAGCTAAGACAAAATTGAATCTTTGGCCGTTCCGGGATACAAGACTAGGAGAATTAACATGAAACTACTGGTTAAGTTCAAAAAAAAAAAACCATGAAACAACTGGTTTCTTTAGGTTCAGAGGTCGAAATCTTCTTCCCTTAGTTACGGCTTGTTTTTTTCCCCAAAAGTAAAGTTGAGCAACGCAAGTCACGCAACATGAATATGTTCCGAGCGTCCGTGATTTGTGAAAATTAAATATTAGGGTGCACATAAAGCAGAAGACATTATCATAACACGAATGGATTCTATTCTTTGCTTCTTTTTTCTAAAGTTTTTAGTACATGAAGATGTACAGCTCACCGAATTACACAGCGCATATGTACAATTAAGACTATAGTAGTAATCATGGGGCCCAGGCTCCGTTCCTCCTCTACTCCTACTCCTCCGAGTCTGATTTCTACAAAATTGACATGCCAACCATCACAACATTTTTCGTTTTTATCTTCCAAAGAATCTCCCAAAACAGACACACACACGCACGCACGCAACACAAGAACTCAACAAGAAGCAGCAGGCAGCACAGATCCATAGCCGAGACAGTCGACGCCCTCAAAACGAACGAACAAGCTGAGTCGCCGATTGACAGCAGCAGCATGTACAGAGAGAGTATTGAGATGGATTAGTAAACTGTGAGTGACGACTGACATAGGTGTTGAGCTGGCGGACGAAGCTGGAGAAGTTGTTGTGCTTGAAGTGGGCGGGGAGCAGCGTCTGGGAGAAGACGAAGGGGTCGGCGACGATGAAGCTGTTGTTCCCTTTTCCCCACCCGATCACCCCGTCCGTCCCTGGATCCTCCACCATCCTGTACGTCTTCCACACGAACGGCGCCGCTCCTCCTCCTCCTCCCGCCGCCGCCGCCATAGCCATCTCCGGCAGCAGCTAAGCTAATCTGTCTCGCGAACGATCTTAAGCTGTCTCGCTAACTATCTTCTTCTGGTGGAGATGGAGATAGATAGAGATGTGATGGGGGGCTACTAAATGTGGTAATGGAGGAGGAGGAAAAGGGGAAAGCAAGTACAGAAAAAGCGAGGGCCGCGTGGCCGAACAAGGCAAGGCAGGGGAGAAAAAGAGGCGAGAAAAGAAAAAGGGGGTCTCGGGGTCGGAGCGAGCACCGGTGGCCGATGGGTACGTGGACGTACGACCGCACAGCGCGAGCGAGTAGTACAGGTGACGGGCGCGGCCACTCGCAGCGCGACGCGTAGCGCGCGCTCGGGAGCATTCCGTGCGGGGGCTCACACGTGCCCTCCCATCCGCGGTGTCGCGGTGCGCGCAGGGACGGGACTGGACCCGCGGTGGCAGCGGCAGGGTTGGGTCGCAGGGTTGGGGCGTCGAAAAACCCGAAAAAACGGTGGGTCGCGCACGCGAAAAGGCAGGGTGGTCGCGCAAGCGAAAGGGCAGGGTGGGTTGTGCTTTTGTTGGGCGTTGTTCGTCTGGTAGGCGCGGTGGATTTGGCGGATCTGGCGATCTGGCTGGGGTGGTCGTGGTGGTTTCTACGGTCTTCGGCATGGAAATGGAAAGGGGTTGGAAAAAAGGGTGAACGTTATCATCCGTTGATCCTACTGGATCGGTGACACTGTGCCTGTCAGCTTGCGTGGGTTGGAACAGGGATGAAAGATGTGACGACAAACCGGTTCGTTTCTCGAAACCCCTCGATTATCCTAGTGTTTATTTTCCAAAGATAATAAAAAAGACAAAAATAACTATATAACATCGAAAGTACACGTTTTCATATTCGTAGCACTGAAAATATGCACCGAAAGTTTGTAGTTCAGTTTAATAGCACCCAACTCTAAACTCCGTTCCTCAAAATAGCAAACCCGTCTTAACTATGCTTTTTTCCGTCATCTCTAGCTTGGACAGCACAAACCATAGCAAGCTAGCATAGTCTAAGACGGCAGTAGCCTTTGCCCTGGGTGTTTAAGGTCACCATCTATCCATGTGGCAGGAAGTGACCTCGAACTGCCGTAGGCGAGGACTCTCCGGCTATCTTGGACTGTCTCGTCCTCCCCTAATTCCTTGGTTTTACTTAGCATGCATGTCCGTCGTTGAAGCATGTATTCACAGTCCACCTCTCTTTGCTGACAACTATCATTCTATTACCCTTTTATTTGAGTTATTTCAGCGGCTTGTCTCGCACAGATATAGAAGTGGAGATTGTCTCGCTGGGATACACAAGTAGAGATTTCTTGGTGGGGGACACTAAGAGATGAGATGTGCGTAAGACAGCCTAAAGCCTGACAACTAAAAATCTTCATACAATGCTTGAGCACTATAAATTGTGCCAACATACTTAAAAGTGCACTTTTTTCAGTGCTACAAAACAAAAGGTGTGAGTGGCATTGGAGAGGTCATGCCCCTAGAAGCATGTGTCTTTGTCGCATGGAAGGTGATTTTCCACTAGCCAGGGTTTTGATTCGCCACAGCGATGATCTCATCGGCAGGACAGGAGTGAGGATAGGAGAGTCGACGACATCGGATTGACGAAACTCATGCACACACGACACCTCCATGGCTCCATCGGATCGGGAGGGTGGCTCCAGATCGGGAGTCAACGGCACTAGATCAAGCAACGCCGCATTACATGGCTGCACCAAGCTCCACACCAAGAGGCAGTGAGGGGGTCATCGGGGAGGGAGAGGGGTAGAACGGAGAAAGTTGTGTCAGGGGAGGCGCCACTGGGAGAGAAAGGAAGAACGCTACTGCGTCTAGGTCATGGAAGAAACGGAATTAATCAGAAAAGGGATTGATCAGTTGGTGATGATTGACAGATGAATGGGTCAAAGGAGTTGTTTTATATTAACTTATGCTTTAAGGGGTTCTTTTCATAAGATTCTACATTTTGCCTATAAAATTAAAGAACTGCAAGGACTGAAATAAAAAAATAGAAGGGTCTGAAATAAAAATTTGCTTGTCAGGAGGGCTACTTGGATTGGGGGAATTATGTTCTATCAGTGGTTTCATCCTAATTGTAACCAACTATTTTGTGAGGCCATTTGGATGCAGTGGCCTCCAACATAAAAGCTCTAAGTGGTCTTGTACTTCAGTTCACAGTGTACTCTTACCAACACTATATTAGGAGAGAGTATCCCGTGCTATCAAACAGTAGAATGCTCTCATGCTACCAAAATAAAATAAATATGTTAAAGAAGTTATAATAAAATATAAAAAAGTCTAAGATTTCCAACACTATGGCATGTATCATTCTAGAAAATCGACTCAAAAATCGACTAAATAAGGACAAATAGAAAAGGTAACATCTGGTTAGTAGTAATGTGTCCTGTTTGAACACTATTGGAACACAAATTTATCTTTTTTGTTTCTCCATGTATATTTCAATTTTTGAGTTGATTTTTTATAGTGTTACATGTCATAGCATTGTACGTCTCAGACTTTCTTCATAATTTTTATAACTTCTTAATGTATTTTTGGATTTTTGTAGCATAGGAGTACACTACTGTTTACTAGCACCTAATACTCTCTCTTGTGTGGTCCTATATGACTAGAAAGGTCTGAAGGCACATGGACACCTTGCATCCAACCAACATGTGGGACTTGGGAGGCATGGCCTGGCAATCAAGCGATGCGTGATAAGAAAATTAGAAATGTGATCTGCGTGATGAATAGAACAATGTGGCCAGGTGGGAAATTGTGTCGTGGCAAAGTATATGGTGTGTTTAATAACAACATGTTTTCAGTTGTGTTCTATGAACCCTTCATGCAAAATTTCCAAATGTACAGTGAAAACTATATGAATTGTTGGCATGTGCGCCTGGACAAAGCTTAATTGCTTATTGTATGATGAAAGAATAAAGTCTGATAGTGATATTTTCCATAAGATTATAGGGGCTGATCGTTTCTGATGGCTGTGGCTTATTGGGCTGCGGCTGTATAGCCCAGCCGCTCAGCTGCAGCCCACAGCCGAAAGCCACAGCCATCACCGATTCATTCAGCCATCATCGATTAATTTCCATCCATCGGTAAAAACTGTAGGGATAAAACCCTAACTCCAAATCCGGCCAGATCGACTCACCTGCCTCCAACTCCGACCTCCGCCGCCCCAATCCTTCGCCTCTGACCCTCCGTCCCTACCCATCCACTGCTCCCATCCTTCGCCGCCTCTTCGTCCCTCCCCCTGCGCTCTCCCGTCCATCCCATCCACTCTCGTCCCCATCGCCCCTCCCATCGTCTGCATCTCCAACGCCCTCCCACCCTCTGTCGCCGCCACCTCCCCTCCGCCGTTGTGCCGCCCGTGTTGCCGCCATATTTAATACCTTGACCCCCATCCCCACCGCCATCTTCCAATCCCCATCAGAACTGTCACCTCCCAATCCTCATGCCACAGCAATACGGTTGTGTGGGTTGAGGAAGAGGAAGGCAACACAATCCCCATCCCTATGCCGGTAGCGAAGAGTTCACCTCGTAGGTGTGATTGTTCATTGCAGCGAGAGGTAAGAACTGTCTCATATTTAGTGTTACGTGATTTTGCCCGTTTTCGTAATGTGCTGATGTTCGCCGGCTCTTCACACCTCGGCATCGAGTTCAATGGTTGTAGGGGGCATAGCTAGGAGATCTGGCACGTACTCATAGAGAATATGGAGCTATGGAGCAGTTGGCATCTCTAAACCCACAAGAACGACTCCCTCGGAGATGGCTCCAACCGCAACAAACGGGTCCCGCCTACTCGTCGACATCGTCTTGCTCTCCACCTGAAACCACACATTACGAGCTGCATACAACTCTTGCAAGACAGAACTGCATCAAGGCAAGCCATCATTGCTTAATTGTCACTAGTTCACTTGTGAAAAAAATGTTTAATTAATGCGTTCACTTGCTGTTAGTATTACTCATGAAACCTGCAAAACTTGTAAGTAGGACAACATGTAATCTAAAATTGCACACAGATAGGACAATGAAATTACAAAAATATTCCTGGACATCTGCATTGATGAGAAGGAAAAGCTGAACTTCAACAAGACAGGCAGAACGTATATCGTAATTTCCGACAACAAACAGGTAGGTCTTATGACAACAAACAACTTCAGAACAAATTTAACACGCTGAAGAGGCTGCATAAGTTGTGGAAGAAATTAAAGAACAAGAGCGGAACTGGATGGGACAGCAATACCGGCACCAAAAGATGTGACGATGATTGGTGGGACGATCGTATTGAGGTAGCTACATTGGTTTGTTGTTTTATTGTTTTTATATCAAGCTTACATCTTCCCCATACATCTCTTGTAGGAGAATAGCCTATCAAAACACTCTATTTGGCTCGACAGACGACGACGAAGACGGTATAATGTTGTGTGTTGGTGGTATTGGAGATAGAACACCTAGTGGTGGAAACGAAGACAACCTTGATCCAATATAGGAGGAAAATGCAGGCCGATCTAGTGTGGGTCGTGCTACTCGAAGGGCGGGGAAGGAGCAGGTGGTTGACAACCCATTGCCCAAGAAGAATAAGAATATGGAGTACTATGTTGAACGCATATCGGAGAGCATGATCGAGAGGAGAAGAAATGAAAGTAGTGCGGCTAGATGCGAGCAAGAGGAGGTGACAGAACTCTTACAACGTGTAGAAGAGGATGGCGTGGCTCAAGGGTCTGAGCTATATTTCATAGCTACTGATCTATTTAGGACACCGATGACGTGGTACATGGGCTGGCTGCAGCTGCTATAGCTGGCTGCCACAGCGCAGCCGCAGCCAACACATCCGATCAGCCCCATAAGATCTTACTCCTATCTTAAGCTTCAGGCTACGTTTAGTTCTAAAATTTGGAACTTCTAACTTCCAAATTTTTTTAGGCTTAGAGTTTGCAAGTTCCAACTTTTTTACATGTGTTTATATGGATGTCACAATTTGGATGTATAGTGCAAAGAAGGAATGACTGACCCATATTTTTAATGCTTCATTTGAATCTCCAACAGCATGGTTGCATGCTACAGTCACTGTGCTTTGCTGGGCCAAAATTTTCTACCTTCTTCCAAATATTTTCATTCTTTCAAAAAGTGGACAAATATTTGAACCGATCTAAACGCGGCCTCAATCAGCCGGCTGTATGTATGTGGCCTCACTTTGGAGGTTTGACAAATGCTTGGCGATGTGACATAAAAAGTGCTTGCATCATGCTGCCGATCGGTTTCCTACATGATCAAACGAAAACAATCACCCGTACACTACAAAACGAGAAACAAAAGCAAAAATCATTTCACTGTCACTGGTCACTGCCCACTCTGCGGCCATCTGGGCGTGCCGTCGTCCTACTGGCCCGGCGCGAGCGCGACCCCGGGCAGGAAGCTCGCGACGCCGCAATCGCTCGCGATATATGGCACACGTCGGCCATCACATCATCGCAACCCGGCCCCTGCTGCTGCTGCCGCCTTGTCCTGCTGCCAGGTTGCTGGCTCGACACGCACGCGCGTGGGCTTTGATGGCGTTGCAGCTTTGCCGGGGGGCAGCTAGTAGCGCCTTCCCTTTCTCGCGCGCCACATGGACGACCTCCCAGCCACACATTTGCGTGCGTCCGATTAGCTGTGGCTGCATTACGAGCGTCACTGTCTGTCTCGGGGAGGAATGCATTATTGCGTTATCCTATAGTATTCCCTATCAGCTAGTAGTAGCGTGCTATTGTGCTTCCGACGAAAAAGAAAAACCTCCTGGCTGTAAAATGATTCGGTGCTGTTTAGATTGTTCCATTTTTAGCCATTCCAAATATTAAAATTGCTAAAATTTTAGCAAGTTAACAATTAGCTATCAAACGTCGGTAATTCTAGAACTTACTCCTCTCAATACTTCTAACAAAATCTAGTGATATACTAAACATCATCACCATCATCTTACCAAATTTCTCCAAAATTTAAAGAGTCTCACTCCGGTGGCCTCTACTGCTAGCAGAAATCAATCTAAACTATATATCTATTTTAATCTAAAGGATTGGATTGATTTTTATTCCACCCACCTTAATGGTAATAGAAATATAGAAGAATATTCTTATATAAACGGTTCAGATTATTTATACTACTAGTATTCTACTCGTAGTAGAGACCACCGGAGCGGGGCTCAAATTTAAAAGTTGTTTTGGCAATAAAGTGAACATGCCCTTAATTTCAAAACCAGCTATTGTTCTTTTTATGGAGTTTATGGAGGCTGTACCTTATTAGTATCTCTCAAAATATATTACGTACCCCTCTCATTAAAAACAACTCATAGCATTCAATAAGATTTGGAAAAGATAAAATACTAAAATGTCCCTTATTAATAAAAAATAGTATTGATGGGTGGATGTCTGCGGGATATTGAAGTGGTAATTAAGATTTATCAATTTGTAAACCGATGATAGATAAGAATTGATTTATTTGGGAATAAAATTGAACTCTACAATGATTTATTTTGGATAGAGGAGTATATATTAAGAAAGTAGACGGATTTTCGTGGGAAAAATTATGATCAATTGAGAAAAGAAAATATGTACAAGCAGTTGGAGGGATTTAGGCAATGGTGGCTCATAGATTATGTAGGTTGAAGAGCTGGCGGGTAGTGTAGCCGTGTAGGAGAGGCGAGGAAGCAGAGAGAGGATGCGCACGGAGCGCAGAGGCAGACCCATCGGCGATCTAGTGGAGGAGCAGATTAGGTGCAACGGTGGAACACAACGAAAGCCAACGTCAGCCTGAAGTAGCTAGGGAGGAGTTGGGGACAATTCAGTGGATGCCAATGGGCAAAATCCAATTTAAAGCCAAAGATTATGCAGCAAAAATCAAACCAATCCAATTGTTTTTCCATCTCAATCCAAATCGCTCCACCGCATTAGATGCAACATTTTTCACCAACCCAGAGATAACCCACACTGAAACTCAGTTCGTTAACTTCATCTATACCAGTACATTAGCATGGCCTAGCTGTGAGCAGGGTTTCCCTTACTGTGTACCATTCCCTTGCCGTCCCCAGCGGTAGCGCGGTTACCGGCTTGCCGCGATGAATTCAAATTTTAAAAATTTGAATTCAAACCACGGTATGATCGAGGGAACCGCGCGGTTACCACGGTAAGACGATTTTTCGATGCAAAAAGAAGAAAAAAGTTAAAAAAAAATAAAAACATGGTGGGGGACAAATTAGGGTTTTCTTATGGTCCCGTGGGCTAAAACTTTATTTCCTTTCCTACTTTGTAAATAATCCGGTCCATATTGACCCATTTAAATGGTTTTTTCTTTTTTCCTGAATTTAAAACGTTTGCATGCAAAAATTTGTAGCAAACTTCATTAATTTGTACAATTTTTTCACCGTTATTATCTATAAAAGAATTTTTTTAAAAAATTTTCAATATTTTTTTAAAAAATTTGAATTCGGCGAAATTCGTCCAAATGAAACCGTAGCTTCCCTTACCCTACCCAGCGGTAAGGCACGGTAACCGCGCGGTTACCGCCGGTAAGTGAAACCCTGGCTGTGGGATGGTCTCGGAGGAAGTGTTGCCTACATGTTTCTCATAATTAATCATATCTTCCATATTGTTATCAATGTCCGAATTTTTTTTTGACGAGATGATGCATCACAACTGAAACAAAAAAAAAATCATTCTACAAGAGAAATGGTTTGAGCTTTGTATACTTGACCTTATATGAATGAACCAGACATTTATCTTGTTCATTAGAATAAGGAGCCAAAAGACAAAACGAAAAAGAACATGGATTAAGTAACTCTTTTAAAACTAAATAATGAAAGAATCTTGTTAAATAAAACAATAATGGAATTTCACAACTAACGATGCGAAAGAAATAAGGCAATCATCCACACTATTACTCCTTCTGTCCACAATCAGAATTCTATATATCTACAAGCTTATGTTTAAGAGGTTTGTTTGCCAATTCGTCATATCGGTGATGCTTGCCATGTTGTTTGAAATAGACATTACGAAATTATACAAAGTTTATCCTTGTGCATTTCTTTTCTAGACATATGGATTTGCAATTTTGTATCAATGATGATCGAGATACAATATTGGCGTACATATATATGCATTTTCTTCCAAAAGTTTACTAATTAGAGCGTTAGCCATGCCTGTTATAAAAGTGCAATTGAGTCATGTTTCACAGTTAAATTTTGCAATCAGCGGTGCTAATAAGAGGGTTTGGTCAGGGCGTCAGGCTAAGTAAAAAAAAAAGATCCCTTATCGTAAACACGTATACTTAATTTATGATGTTTGTGAGCTCTACGAAGTACTACCCTCTGTTTCAGATTATTTCAGATTATAAGACGTCCTACTATAGAGAGGTTTAGAGAGGTGGTAGGACGTGCTAAATGGAGGAAGTAGTAATTAACTCAGTAAATGTTGCTTGTAATGTTTACCGTTACTACTATGCTTCGCCGATATTTTAAATGTTCAGAAAATTGAGGTGCATCTGTCGCGAGCGGAGCAGCGTACCAGCGATTCATCTCTCGGGGATACGTCGATACGACATCGATCGTAGGCACTGCACGCATGTGTACGCGGCAGCCGTCGCAGCAAGATTAGCAAACGGCCGGTGTGGCCGACGGGGCCACGAGGGCAGGGGCTAGCAGACCACGGCGAGCAGCCATGGCAACAGTGGTTGCCTGCCTGCTTGCGTTAAATTGGCTGGGCCGGCTAGGGATAGCGGCTGGCTGACTGGTTCGGGCAGGGGGGAAAGGCCTAGCTTTGGTAGCCTCCTCCCAGGCTGGGCAGGATGGTGGATGGATGGGAAGAGGCTTGGGCCAGTCAGCCTGCTGGTCTTGATGGCAGGCTGGACCGGCTTTGGTTGGATCGAGCTGGGGAAGGGCGGCAAGCTGATGGGCCAAGAGGCTTCATCTAGTTGGGCTCGAAGTATTAAATTTTGAGAGTAGCCAGCCAGCGAGCCAACCTGTAAAAAGTGAAGCAGTTCAATTTCCCGAAATCCAACTGATTTTTTAATATTAATATAAGAATATCACATGTATCTGAATTGTACGTATTGTTAGTTTAACTACGAGTCAAAACTTTAAAATGCTGACTTTAAGGAAAATAAGTACATCATATGTCCATATGTTTAGGATGGAGAAAGTAATTATATCTAATTAATTAATGTTGGCGGTCTAAAGGCAACTTTGTTTACCATCAAGTCAAATCGATAGATTAACGTGCATCTATATGTACAAGATATTTGCAACTCGGTTTTGATTTTCATTTCAAGGGAATAACTGATTATAAATTCACAAGAGTAAAATATCATATTGAAATAAGATGTACTGATGTGTACATCTATCACACGTCAGCAAGGAACCATATTCAGGGAAGAAAACATGAAATGCTAGAGCAGACGCAAGCAAAGCCTTCCGTAAAACTCATGGAGACCAGCTGTTCAATAATGAACAAATCAAACTCATCTTTTATTCTCAAGTACTTTGCCAACAACAAACAAGAAAAGTCAAACAAAGCATATAGCTACCGGACGACGACGAGACGTCGATCGTGGCGCCGTGCAGCCATCATCAAATTAATCGCAAACACACAAGGCAGAGCAGCTGAGGCCGATCTCTGACAGTCAGAACACACACAGACACCCACACACACAAACAATTTAATTCATACCCCTACATGCATGCATGACGCCATGAACGCGTCATCCATCTCCACGCATACAGACTTATTTTGACCATGAGACTACCATCACTAGCAGAAGCAGATCGAGAAGCTACCTAGCTAGCTAGAGGCTAGTCTAGGTGTAGTGGCAGGCGAGGTTGGCCTTCTTGAGCATGGCGGCCTGGTGAATGGCGGCGGCCTTGGAGGTGAGGCCGACAAGGATGCACTCCTTCACCTGGTTCGTGGAGTAGGCGAACTTGGCCTTCTTGGCGGCCATGGAGTTGATGTAGGCGGCGGCGCCCTCACGGAGCAGGTCGCCGTAGCAGTCCTTGCGGGTGTTGCACAGCGCGTCCTGCAGCGTCTGCAGCTTCGTCCCGAAGAAGGCGCTGCACACGTCCCCGAACGATCCCACTATGCTCCCCAAAGACCCTATGCACGAGATTATCTGGTCCGGGTGGCTCTTCCAGAAGCTGCAACATTTATATATGTGTGTGACATGTCATCGACCATCAGAATCATGATTAGCTAGTTAATAGCTACGTTAAATTCAGAGATTGATTAGCTAGTGGCATCTAATTTAATTAGTTCTTACTCGCAGCTCCCGGTGAAACCGGTCATCGGCGCCGGTGTCGGTGTGTAGCCGCCGCCGCCGTAGCCACCACCGCCGCTGCCGCCGCTGCCGCCGTAGCCGCCGCCACCGCCGCCACCGCCGCCGTAGCCGCCGCCACCGCCGCCACCGCCACCGTAGCCGCTGCCGCCGACTGCCAAGAATTGACATGTATAGACATTATGATTGTGAACTGAATGGTTGTGGTGTGGGGACTTAATATGCAGTACAGACAAAGTACACATTTACAGCACTTACACTTCTTCTCAGCAACGTGATGGTCACCCTGAATGCTCCTGGTGGCAGAGCTCTGGGAAGCAATGCCGACCAGGAGAGCGGTGATCAGAAGGATCTTGCAGTGGCCCATCTTGCAGGCGCGCCCTTTCTCTTTCCCTAGCTCTGATCTCTTCAATCAGGAGTAGTAGCTAGTGAAAAGAGAGATGCTTGGGTTTAGTGAGTGAGTGAGTGCCTTGGGACACTGCTCCTGCAGGGTATATATACAGGTGAAGGGCTGCACCTACCGTGTTGTTTTGCATCATTGCATGGGCGGTGTGATATGTTTGATCTTGCTGCCACGGCATAAGTGCAGTTGGCCTTTATTCAATGCATCTCTTCGTTGATCCATCCAGTTCAGTACTTCAATATCCTATACTACAGCCATCTCCTGGATGGCCTCACAACGCTAGCTGAATAATTTGCTTCCACTGCATATGCATGCTGCTTAATTAGATCACAATAGTTCTGTATTATGGCAAACGCAGAGTACCATCATAATTCAGAAGTGCTGGCCATCCTCAGCTTAATTGGCGTAGTACAAACTGAAATTACCGTATGAGAAATAGGACTGATTGCATAATTAATTGAACTCAAGTTTACAGTACGAAAATCCTGATGATGTATACTAGTTGGATTCTTTGATTTTTTTATCAGTAGGATAGATAGACACGTTTGTAATGCCGCTGTGTAGAGAGTTGTACAAAACTGCTGATAGCTTTTCCGATCCTATGACAAACGACGGGCATGCATGACATGGCTTCATCAGCACTAAAATGGTGTACCCGACGGAGGGGATTAAATTGGATTCGGTGCTTGCCACCTACTCGCTATCTACTTAATCAGATTGGAGTGTGTCCTTAATTAGTTGGCCCCTTAATTTAATTTGGAAAAACGGAAGTTACGACGTACGTCGCCAAGCGGAATGATAGTGGATTACTGGATATCCGTTTCATCTATTCATGTATATTGGCAATTGGTTCAAAGTATATAAATATAGCGTTGATTTCTCTAGGAGTTTGCTAGACAGTTAATTAATTGAGTTTCTCACGCCGAACGGAATAACGAATGTCACTGCAAGATCGATTGACCGATGTTTTATTACTATGATACTATATGATGCTTGACTAACCATTAGTTTAGGTTTTACGTGCAGATTCGGTGCTTCGGAAAGAACTTGTTGTATGTAATTAAGATTTTCTGGTACTGTATATACATCCATCAATCCATGTTAATGAAGGCAAACATTATATTGCCAGCAAAAACCTGTGGATTTCATGCCATTACACTCGCTGCGACCAGCAAATTAAGTTGCCACACTGCTATTGCGAACTTCTTGCAGGAATTTAATGACAGAATGGAACCCGCCGCCATTTTCGTTTCGAGGATAGGAACTAATGCTTCAGCCTTTCACTCGAATTTCGTCCATATAAATAATTTCCAATAATAGGGAGGTGTTTTCTATGTGGACTTCCCCTCATTTTATACATGTCATTCAAAACGTCATCAACATTTTAGAAAATATTCTTAGGGTACACAATATGTGATATATCACTCCACAATTATATAAGTGTACATCCGTCCATATGACAACTATCTCTAGTATCCATATTCGCTGAATACTTGAGGTAGCTATAATATGTGATGGAGGTAGGAAGCAAAATTCTATCTATACAAATAGAAAAAAAAACAAATATGGTTTCATTTTAAATTTTAAAGGTTAAATTTAAATTGACATGTTTGGAAGTGATATATATAATCTTATTACATATTGATCTATATATTCATAAACAAGGGGATAGCACCTGAGAGAAAAAAGACATCCATCTCAATATACAACTACTTTTAGATATTTTAATCTAGATATGGCTCATGTCCATATATGAAAAATAGTAGCCTACCATCCTTATGACCCTCTTTGAAGACTGAACCGACATATCTTAATATTGATAAAGTCATCGTAGACACTTCGCTATCAATGAGAACGTTACCTACCACCTAACAAATATTAGTCGTAAATACAACCAATAGTTAAATGTTGTATGCGTGGGCTATTAGATCAGCTATAGATGATACTTCCTCCATCTACAATTGATAATTGTATTACATTTTTTCGGTTTTCCATAATTTCAATGTATATTGCTTTGAGAGCAGCATCTGTTTGGTTTCCTACCTAAATAAGTGGAAATCATGGATCCAAGCATGAATGCATACCAACTCTATGCAACTGAAATAATGCATGCGTCTCTTAAGTTCTCTGTGCATGTATAATTGCAACTGATACGAGAAAAGTTAGGGGCTACTTGATGCATGGAAATTTGTCAATTTGTGGATGGGAAGAGTATGTCGGGGGCATACGGGCAAACCTAGGAATAGAAGAGAGGGGGGCTCATCATCATCATCTTCCTCCAGCCCCCTACTTTTCTTCGTATACCTCTTCTTCCCCCTCACCTCTCCTCTTTTTTCATGGGATCCAGCAAGGTGAGGGGATCGAGCCCCAGCACCCACGCTGAATCCGCCCCTAGAGTATGTGATTTATACGCCCTATTCAGCTGGCTGAAATTGGCTGAATTTGGTTGGACTGAATGATTTTTTCTATAAGAGCTAGCTGGGCTGAATCAATTTTTCTTAAGGGCTGCCTGGGCTGCCAGCCAGCCAGCCGAACAGGCCCATAGTCAGCAATTGTCTACTATCTTATTGATCTTGCTCTAACATATATAATAAGTTAGTTACAAGGTTGTCTCTATTTTTGTTAGTCTTCCTTTTCTCTTAGTTATAAGTATTTAATTTTTTTTTACATGGAAAGCTAGCTCTTGCATGGGCTTGGATGGGAGCTAGCACATCTCTGTTTCTATTTCTTTTTCTTTTCTTCCCCCCTATGGTTATGTCATGCTAGTATCGTATTGGCTCCGAGTGAGATCTAACAATTAATTCACCGACCTTCATACATGGATGGATGACTAAATTTGGAGATAGCAACACAAATTGATATAACAATTGACTGAAGTAACGGCTAACAACAATCGAATTTAGTGGCGGCGCATAAATACTCTAGTTATGACAAGATATGATGATATAATTTACATGGTGAGTGACATGAAGGGGACAGCGTGATGATCGGATCAGGACTCGAAACTCCAAATAACTAGATGCTCGCCCGAATGGCCGTTGTCCATAGTGATTAATTAGAATATTTTCCCAATTGCGTCGTCTGTTCAAATAGGAAAGAGCTTTAGTATCATATATGGAAGTTTATTTGCTCCTATTTTTCATGAACAATATGAAAATAACACTTCAGATTTTTGTCACAAGCAGAGTTAATTATACATCTAGAACTTTGACCATACTTTTTCTTGGTACCACTCCTTAATTGACAAGAATATTTGCTATAGTAGACACCAACCAAATGCTAATTAATGGAATACAGTGGAAGGCGGAAAAGAATCTGTTGGACTGTACTTTGCTTCGAAAGATTTGCTTCAGACAGATGCCATCTGATCTCCCTATTACTGGTCGACGAAACAGTTCGGAGGGCCAGCGTTTCCAGTAGCAACTTCGGCCAACGGATGGCTAATGAGTTGTACATTGATGGTTCAGCTAACAAGTACAATGATGCTTACATATCTCTCTCTCTTCACTTGTTATGGATTCGTATCCTCTAACATTAGCACAGAAATATCACCGTGATATTCCTTTCATCCAAGTCATCCGTTCCTAAATCAACCGTCATGAATTAATTAAATTGTAATTAATTAAAACTTTTACTTAAATAGTCTCATGTAACTAATGTTAATCCATAGCCATGGATGAAATAAATGTCACGTTGACATTCATGTGCTAATGTTAGAGGATACGAATCCCCTGTTACCCTTTTAGATGGGTTTGTCACAGAATAAGACACAATTATATATTGTCAGTGATGCCGATCGACCTAGCTACCAGAACATTCAGACAAACATATTACCACCCTTTAGATGTTTCAGAAATAAAATCACTTCCATACAGATCGCCCGTTCAAACCGCATTCAGCTAGCTATATGTCAACAATACGGCAGCATCGATCAAATTAATTATAACTGTATTCTGCAAAGCACGTGAAATTGTTAAAGTAGTGTTTATAATAGATCATTCACCAGATTATTAATGTGGATTATTTACTTAATTGCGGGATGAATTAAGAAAATACTAGTATTAGATTAAGTGTTTTACGTTACAAAACATAATTTCAGAATGGTGGAGATACTAATTTGTGGCTATATCACTACCACCGAAACCATCTTCGCAAACGGACCGGAAGGATCTTCACAAACAGATAATCAGTCCGCCTGCGAGGCTCGGTCGGTAAAGATATAGACCTTCACAGACGGACTGCGCCCGCTTGCAAAGATGTGATTTTTGCAAGTAGGTGACTTAAACGCCTGCTTGCAAAGATGGAAAAAACAAAAAGAAAAAACACCCCGAGCTTGGCGGCGGCCGGCTGCCGCTCGCCACC
>CM002484.1:13582379-13593868 GCA_000325765.3 Leersia perrieri
TTTGGAGCCATCATCTATTAGGTGTTCGGTAGTAATAGGTGACGGTTTAAAAACCGCCACCTATAGTTAGTATGGGTGGCGGTTTTTAAACCGCCACCAATAGTATAGGTGACGCTTAATTGGTGGCGGCTCCAAACCGCCACGTATAAGCTGTTTGGAGCCATCATCTATTAGGTGTTCGGTAGTAGCAGGTGAGTGTGCGCGTGTGTATGAGTTATTGCTTTTTGTTTTTTTTTGTTAACGTGGGTTGTTTCTGTAAACAAGCTCCTTAATTAATTGCACGTGCTATCGATCGGCAGATGTCACACATAATTTACTCACATGGTAAAAAAAAATTGCCGTTTTAATGTGTCAAGATCAACATGAACCTGCAACCCAAATTTCACACTACTTTTGGGTTATTATTTCGATGCCCTCAATGCATATCCTTCATAGTACTACTACTATCGGCGTGTGTTCCAAAGAAACCGATCGGTGCACCCACAAATTAAATCCAAAACTAATTAAATGCTTAATCACAACAGAGCGCAATTTATTTATAGCTGATCAAAAGCATAATCAATCAGCTGGCCGGGGGCGCGCATGCACTGAAATGAATTGGAGATCGATCGAAAGTAAAGGGCAACGCGGCTGCAGCAAGTGTACTAGTCTAACCACTTAGGTACTTAAACCAACCAAAAAAGTAACCAGCCGAACGAACGATCGTTCGTCAGTACTGATTCGTCAACCGTACGAACATCATAAACTCCAGTGATGATCGATATCGATCGGGTCGTAATAGATCCCGTAACAATACGGCATTTCGGCGGCGGCGCTATCTAATTAATTAATCTAACTATAACTGTATACATATATATAGCCACACACTCATCAGTTGCAATTAACTGACGCAACACGGACCAACTAATGCCAAAACGTACTAGTACTACTAATACCAGTACGGCAGTATCCACACTCGCAATACTTGTAGTAGTAAGACGATCATTAGCTTCGTTATTAAGTGAGTAGTACTAGCACTTAAATATCGTGATTAATTATAGTAACCACTTCCTTAATTAGCTATATGTAGAGGAGAGAGAAAGGGAGCAGGATGCTAAGTATGCGTGGTTAGCTGAGCTGTCGCTGTGCGACGGAGCTCACTTTCTCTCTCCTCTTCTTCACCCACTGCCCCGCCTTTACTAAAACGGGCAATCCCCCCCTTCCCCTTCTCTCTCACTCATCCACTCCTCCCTCCATTGTTGCTCCAGCTCAAGCTAGCTCAATTACGAGCTATCAATCGATCGATCGATCTGTTGGTGTTTGTGAATTGTGAATTGGCAATGCCGGATCAGCAGCAGCAGGATCAAGTGTGTAGCCCGGCGTCGTCGGGGAATTCGGCGTCGCCGCCGGAGTCGCCGGCGGCGAGGAGAGGAGGGGAGAAAAGGGGAAGAAATAATGGTGGAGATGGGGGGAGGCATCCGTCGTATAGAGGGGTACGGATGAGGGCGTGGGGGAAGTGGGTGTCGGAGATAAGGGAGCCGAGGAAGAAGTCGAGAATCTGGCTGGGGACCTTCCCGACGCCGGAGATGGCGGCGAGGGCGCACGACGCCGCCGCGCTCGTCGTCAAGGGCCCCGCCGCCGTCCTCAACTTCCCCGCCGCCGCCGCCTCCCTCCCTCGCCCTGCCTCCGCCTCCCCGCGCGACGTCCAGGCCGCCGCCGCGCTCGCCGCCGCCATGGCGCCCATCGATGACATCGACGTACCAACGGTCGCGTGCTGCGCGCCGTCGACGGTGACGTCACCGGTGAATGCGGTTGCCGGCAAGGACAGCGACTGCGACGAGGAGCTGGAGGAGATCTTCGAGGTGCCGCCGATCGACGACGAGTTCGACGTGGCGGCGGCGGGGCTCGTGTTCGGCGGCAGCAGCGACACGGCGTTCCACGACGACGACCTCGTCAACGCTGCCGAGATGTGGTACGATCAGCCGGCGGCGTGGCGGCAGGACGCCGCCGGCGGCATTGCCGTGCACGAAGGGGACGGTCTCTGGTTCGAACGGCCGCCGGAGCAGGTGTGGGCGGACGGCATCGTGGCGTCCGGGTTCGGCACGCTCCTCTGGAACATGTAATGGTCGTAGTACTAGTATATTTCTCTCCTTTTTTAACCTGTGAATATATAACTAGCCTGCAGCCCAGTAATAATATTTGGCTAATGGCTTATGGGTTCTTAATTAATTTCTTTTCTCTGAGCATTCAGAGGCAATATGCATGCCAATATATATTGATTTCTTCTTTCCAATGCTTCGTTTTAATTTGACTTTTTTAACCTCCGGTTCATATTACAAGATGTTTTCGTTTTTGTTCATAAGACAAACTTTTATAATTTTGACCAATTTTATCGAAAAGTGATATATAAAGACATATTGAATTCTGGTGGTTTTAATAAAATTAATTTAGTGTTATAGATGTATGCCATATTTTTCATGAAACGTGATCGAATTTAATATGAAGTCTGATATTTATGATATTACTGGTGCATACGGAGTACTGCCTCCGTCCCTCCGTTCCAGAATATAAGTATTCTGGAAGAATGGGACATTTCATAGTACAACGAATCTGGACAGAGGTATGTCCAAATTTATCTCCTAGAAATAACTTCGTTCTGGGATAGAGGTGAGTAGTACTCGTCTATTTACACAGATGCAAGTTAATTTCAGCCATCACTCATCAGTAATAACTAATGATTTTTCAGTAGAAAAAAAATAATAAAACACAGAAGCTAGCTACCTCTGCAATAGGAGTATATCGATCGCTACGTCTGAAATGATTAGAAGTTATTTTAAGTTTAACCAAATATGTGAAAAAACAATTTAATTTTAATGCCAAACAAATATAGTTAAAAAATATATTTAATTAAAAAAATTAATGGATCTAATTTGACGATGTAAATGTTGGTACATTTGTCTATAGTCAAAGCGAAGACGAAACAACATATAATATGCTAGAGAAAGGAGTAATTTATACTACTCCCCTCCATACTAAAATATTGTTTTAATATGTACAGTCAAACCTTAAAATTGATCTTATCTGGCCATAATTGGAAGGCCTTTCGCCGTATATACAGAGGGCATCGCAATACGCGAAATAGCTCAATTGTGAGCCTGTGAGTGCGTGAGCACTTGCAATTTTAGTCATCAGGCGGCATGTTTCTTGAAGTCCATCAAAAAGTTCAATTCACAAAATCTGACGATAGGTTTTTAGCAAGGAATAACTTTTGACTGTTGAATTAATCGATCTTTGGAAAAATCTCAGCGCACGTGACATCGGGGTGCGCACACCTTTTCATGTAACAAAAAAATATACATAGTTTAAAATATAATTACAGTATAGTTCCTCGAAAAAAAAATACAGTATAGTTGTAATAATATATTTTTATTGTAATTATATCAAAATTAAATTTAATAATTAAAAAATATATAGCAAATGTTTAGGTAATCATTTTATAGTTTGTATTTTGTTCCAATGATGGCCTTGGCACTCAAATATCTCATCGATCAGCATGTATATATGAGTGCTACTATAGGTACTAAGAAATTTTTACTAAACGCGTACTAACAAAACTCACAACCATTTGATCTTACTGGATGAAAATTATAAAAAATCTATATTCACTCACATTATACCACGTCATCGTTTGTAAGAATTTAGTTAAGAAAAGTTAGACAGGCATGCAAGTTGGAAAGGCAAGCGGTTGAGGGAGAAGAGATTGCATCAGAGAAGCAAGGCAAGCGGTTGAAGGGAGAAGATTGCATCAGAGAATGCATGTGTGGCTGCAGGAAAAGATACAAGCTAATCTTGGCCGTTCCAACTCCCAACTAACCAAAGGCCAAAGCACCACCATATGCATGCGCCTCTTGGCTTTCTGACACACACGTGTATTAATTTCCTTCTGCTTCATGCATGCATCAGACAAGCCCGGTTTATTATGTTGACTACAAGCTCGTGTTTAATCATGGAATGGAGCTAAAACAACGTAAACAAACGTGCGTACGTACACAACTACACATGCAGAAGATGCATGGCTTGCTCCAATCCACACGAACGTACTTGCGTGTGAATAACACGACGACTGAATTAAGTTGCTCTCCAGTTTACTTCTAGTTGTTGTCCAATTAATTAAAATGCGATCGATTGATTTGGCTTAGCTAGTCAATTCAATCTGCAAGATAAGGACTTGATAGTTACTCCGTATCGATTGATCAGCATGGCACACACGTGGCTGCTGGCTAAGGCAAACAGCTCTACAAATAGATGAACCGGGAATTCCTATCAAAGTATCATTGTATATATCAAACCCGGAATATGATCCTCACTGGCGGATCATGCCACTATAATGCATTATATTTCTGGTGATCATGAATGATCGATGTCTCTGTAATTGTTCGTGTATGTGTTTATTAATTCAGGCTATACAGGATTACTAAGTTCCCCAATTTCCCGTTTATCAAACGTACGTGTTGCATAGTATACGCTCCAGTGAGGGCGTGGCAAAAAAAAAATGTACGAGTAAATTATTGGTCATTTACGTGCGAGATCATATGCATGGTAGAGTTTATGTTTACTTTTGCTAAAATTTAGGCCCAACATCCACAGTTACTATAGCCGATCTAAAAGCGCGCACCTCCAACTTTTGTCCCCCCCCCCACCACCCTCCTTCCTATTGAAAGCTATCCTAAAAAAAATCTAATAAGAGTTTCTTCCTTGTATCTTTTCACTTTTCAACCAGCACCCCATCTCTCTCTTCCTTATATATACTATATATTTTTCTACAAAGAAAGATCAGAGCTATTAGTTGTTTTGAACAATTCAATGTTTGATTACTATCAATCCAGCTTCTCTTACAGAACCTACACCATGCAATTTATCAACAAGGCTGGTATTTTTGGTATTTTGATTGAGGGATGGTATTGAAACTCGACGTTAACTCGAGGGATGTAAAAGTGGATGTAAAGTGAACTTATTTCTTTTCATAACATTCCTCTTCACCCATGATTCAAGTCCATGTCCAAGTTATGGGCCATAGGTCAAACGGCTTGTACACAGCCCAACTAAGTCTTGAGGTTAAGACATTTTCAGACCCGATCGACATGCTGCAGATCGTTGTTTGAATGCCCAGTTGCCCACCACTTTTATCTCACTTAAAGGGACTTTTTCTTATTATAAAAGTTAAAGATATTTCTGTCCTTTACGCTTTTGTCCGTTTGCATATTTTTCCTCTGGACGGTCTTCCGACGTCCGCTATCCCCAATCCTGTTTCACGTATTACACACGTGAAACATGATTGGGGATAGCCCCATTAATTAGCTCCAACACACGGATAGTTTATCTCATACGTGCGTAACCGAAACAACGAACTGCCATCAAATCATGAACAACACCTGAATTGGCAAGAAATGGAGATTTTCTTACTTTCTTCGATTCTAAAGCGACAACCAACTAATTCTTCACACCCAAATTATTCAGTTCAGCGATGGTAAACTCCAGCAAGCTAGAGTCACCCCCACTGAAGTAACTAATCAATTAACCATGCTAACACCTCTGATCTAATTAACCTGATCAATAACACAGTTCCGCTACCACTCTCCAAGAACCAAACCCATCACGGCCACCGCCGTCGCAGACACCGCCAGGACCAATGCACGAGCCATCGCCGTGGCCGTCATCGTCGCCGGTGCGGCGCTAGTCGTCGCTGCGGGTTCCTGCGGCGCCGGGCTCGGGGAAGGCGACTTGGACGGCGGCGGCGTCATGATCACCTTGGCGGCAGGAGGTCTGACGACGGGCGACGCCGGCGACGGCGCCGGCGCCGGGGCGGACTCGATGGTGAGCATGAGGCGCTGGCCCTTCTTGCAGTGGGCGACGTTGGAGCTCGTGAAGTAGGCGAAGCCTGGCTCGTCGAGGAGGAACAGCACGCTACCGTCGTTGGCCGTCGTGCCCGTCACGTTGCAGTGGTAGAACCCGAACTTGTCCGTTTTCACCACCGAGTCGTTCTTGTACACGAATTCTGAATTTTCGGAGCGGCAACAACAACAACAAATATTGATACATAATGCGATGATTTGAACCAACAATGAAATGAATGAATTCGAGAACAAGTAATTAATTCTTCGATGTTTGATTACCAATTGTGTCGCCGACGTAGAAATGAACAGCGGCGGCCCACTTGGCGTACATGTCCAAGGTATCCGGCGTCCTCCATTTTTCCTTACCGCCGACGACGTACTGCGTCCCCGTCCTCGTCAGGAGCAGCACGGCCGCCGATGCGCAGCACCAGCTGCCGGCGAGCAGGAAGAAGCAGAGCAAGAAGACGGCTGCCTGATCCCTCTGAGCCATTGGCTTGATCGAGAAAGGCGTCGTCGAAGTAGTAATTCTGGACTGGAGTAGGCGACTAATTAGAATAACGATCAGTGTTCGAGCAGTGGGCAGTGCAGGCGCGTGGGATTTTATAGAGATGGAGAGGATAGGGTTGGCGCCTTAGCGGCGAGGCGGTTAAGTCAACACGCGCGCGCGCGAGGAGGGGATCGAATGGAATGATCGATCGACGCCGCCCCGAGCGAAGCGGATGGCGGGCATGCACGCGATCGAGCGTGGCCGTGGACTCTGAACACTTTGCGTTCGGTATTTTGGTTGAAGTCGTTGCGGATGCGGCTGCGATGGATGACAAGGCGAGGCGACTAGTGGGCCGTGGCCCATGGTTAGCTTTAGCTTACCTGGGTCACTTCACTGGCTGGACTCGCGGCCCACGAGGCCCACCGCGGGAGGAGAACCGGGGATCGGCAACGACTAGTTTTGACTTTTGACCGCGCGTGCCGCAGATGATTTTTTCGTGCTGGAGAGCGACGTTTTGTTTTTCGTTGGAGTAATTACGAACTAGGCACATTCGGTGGATAATATGGTAGTTTATTTATTATTTTATAATTTTTCATTCGGTTGAATTTATATTTTCCAATAGAAAAAACTTAATATTTGGAAAACCTGGATGGTTTTTCTTAATTAAATCTTCAAATTCAAAATTCCAACTTTCAACTTAGAATTCAAAAATCTTTATCCCGACTTTCATTCTTTCAACTCAAAATTGCATTCCTCGTGTACAAGTAAAATTGCTACAGGGTCTATGCGTGGCAACAACTCCTGTTACCTGCTAAACATGAGTTGATGAAATGAGAGGTCTATACAAACACAGTGAAACAATGGCTTTTAACGCGGCTGCACCGCATCCTAAAATTCGATAGAAACATGCTTCGCAGAGACGGGTCTCGGTGTGCCTGGACAATTAAGGTCTTTTAAGGCTAACGTGCCAGCAAACATCTACTTTGTCCGAAAGTTGCATTATTCGGTACAAGATGCGTCCGTGACCATTTCTTCTGCATATTGCAATCAAATTTCTGTATTTCACACACACGTCCTAGCAGAATCTTAAACCGTGTCACCAATTTTTTCCCAATTTGTGGTTCCATTTTGCATTCCCCAATTGTCATGCCCAATATATTTTCCTTTTAGAAGGAATCAAATCAAACAAACCAAAAAGGAATCAAATCAAACTAATGTGAACAGAACAATATCATCATTCTGAATTTAGCAGTTTGGTGGGTTTGGATAGCTTCATGGGTCACCTAACTTAACAAGCTGACCTTGCCAACCCCAAAACCCAACCTCCCCAAGTACAAAAACGACATGCTTCTGCTTAATTAATAGTTAACCCAAGATTCGGTACAACATCTAGTTACTTATTGAGAGAACGTAGCAACTTAAAAGGATTGTCCTTTACTTGCCCTAGCTGCATCATCTTCCTCCTCTCAATCGTCTCCTCTCCTCTGCCATTGCCGCTTGCTTCACTCCCCCGCAACCCTCTCCATTGGTCTCATCTCCTACGCGACTCAACGCATCCAAGAGCTCCCTACATAGCCACGCGCGCCGATAATCTTGGTGTGCTCAGTTCACGGCGGAGTACTCGACATGGAGCCGGCGACGGCGGCGGCGGCGATGGCGAGCGCGGAGGAGCAGGTGACGAGGCGGGTGGCGAGCCGGATAATCCGGGCGCTGCAGCACCAGCTGCGGCTGCTGCACCGGGCCGGGGCGGAGTTCTACGTGCTGGGCGCAACGGGGAACGTGTACACGGTGACGCTCGCGACGGCGCCGGCGTGCACGTGCCCGGACCCCTCCGTCCCCTGCAAGCACATCCTCTTCGTCCTCCTCCGCGTCCTCGGCCTCTCCCTCGACGAGGCCTGCGTCTGGCGCCAGTCTCTCCGCCCCTGCCAGGTCGCCCGCCTCGTCTCCACCCCCACCGCCTCCTCCGCCGCCGGCGGCGAGATCCTCGCCGGGACGCGCGCGCGGGAGATGTTCCACCGTCTGTGGTCCGCGAGGGCGGCGACCAAGGCAGACGAGGAGGGGAGGCGGCGGCGGGAGGAGAGCGCCACGGAGGGGAGGATTGAGGGCGGCGCGGCGTGCCCGGTTTGCCTGGAGGAGATGTCGGCGGCGGTGGTGATGAGCTGCGGGACGTGTCGGAATGCGGTGCACGCGGAGTGCTTCGCGAGGTGGAAGAGGAGCAGGGGGAGGAGGGCGGCGACGTGCGTGGTGTGCAGGGCGCGGTGGCGGCAGCCGGCGAGCAGGGACAAGGAGGGGGAGAGGCAGTACATCAACCTGTCGGCGTTCATGAACGGCGGGGACGGTGGCGGTGACGTCGAGATGGGCGCCGACGACGGGGGGGTGTGCGGCGCCGGGTAGGGTAGTTGATGTGATCGTGACATTGGATGTAAATTAACGGGAGATGTAATGTGTTTATACTACTAACATCTCAATTCGTTGCGTTTCTTCATGACATTTTTTTTCGTTGTTTTCCTTAGAGGCTGACTTTGCTGTTTAAGTTAAGTGATTCATATTCCTGTACATACTAATTGACATGTTAATATAAGGAACCTTTCCATTTGTTTTAAAAATGCTTTTCTGTTCACCAGCTGACATCAGGCAGGCACTTCTCTGCCGTTTCTCTTTTGAAGAGCTTTGTTGTAGAGCGGCAATACGCTCGAACAACTTCCAGAAAAACGAGGCGCAACGAACAAACAGAGGAAATGAGTAATAACAGAGGAATAACAGAGTAAGGCATAATGCTATGTATGAACTTGAACAGCGGAATGATAGAATCACAATGTATTTGTGCTATGGTAGAATGACAATGTATAGTATTTGGGGCTTGTGATTGAAGACAATTCTTATCGTACCAAAATTTTGATCGCTTCAATAGTGTCATATGAATGTTTGGTTTGATGCTAAATTTTGCTCATGCTTATCTACTATCACAAATTTGGTAGTGCATAATTTGTTAATTTTTTATACTACCAAATTCTCCTATTTTTATAGGATAAAAATTGGCTTCAAGCAAACAAACCTGGAACCTAATGAACTTGGGTCGATTTCTTAGTGGTCTGAATGACATTGCCGACAATATATTAGATTACTAGTATGTTTTTCCTACGGAAATGCTACTGTCCTGGTGTTCGTTGGGAGACTAGACGTCGAACACTTCGATTTTTTTTCAACGCAAACATAAAAAATTCATTACTCAGAAAAATATTTTAATAAAAATGTTTTAATGGCCAAAAAAATATTTTAGCCATGCCACACTAAAATATTTTTATTGAAATATTTTCTTCTAAATAATAAAACATTTTTCTATATTTATTAAAATACGATCAGGAGCGTTGGACGTTCTGCCCCCAGAACTGATGTCCAGGGCCTAGTTGTGGTGTTGTTTCTATCGATAACCCCTCTAGAATTCAGTTCATACGAAGAGTCTTATAGATGTATGCTTTTAGCTCAATAGCTAAAAGAATTAGTGGGGGTCAAATTTCATAAAATCTCTATATTACGAATTCAGGGTCCTATCTCTGTCCGGATAGCTCCTCCACGTGTCCCTTCCCGATTGCAGAGTTTGCTCCCAAGTAGCAACCGTCAGATTTCGGATCAACGGTGATAGATCACTCCGATGGATGTCGTTGTAATAAACTGAGTTTGATGGGTATTTTTTTGGAAAAGCACCACAAATATCTTGTGGATGGATCGCGAAGCATCCTCCCTGTCGTTTTTCTCCTCCGCCGCCGAGGACTCTCCTCTCATCCCATCGCCATGGCGCTTTGGCCTGCCGGCATTTGCCCACTTCATTCCGGCTGGGTGCAAAGGAACACGCCGTTACCTTCCTCCACATGGTGTTGAACGCTGCCAGGTCCCGCCCATGCCGGCGCACCTGTTGTCTCACCTCCGGATCGTGCCGATGCCGATGCCGCCGATCGATAGATGGCCTGCCAGAGGACGCCGTGTCGACAGCCGACGTGCCACCCGGCGATCTCATATCGCCTCCATCCTCCAGTTGCTCTCCTAGCCTCCCAGGTTCCCTACCTCTATCCATCCCATGCTCGCTTCTGCCAGCAAGGCAACCGTAAGCAACCTATCCCGCGATTACTCCATTAATCAAGGAAGAATGTGTGTGTGTGTTGCCGATGAGGACATTTGTTAATAAATTTCATCTGCTCTGCCCTCAACTTGGTTGCTTATTTGGAGAACTGCAGTATTTCAATTCTTTGTGAACATAAATTATTGACATTATAAAAAGGAGAACTTGCATATAAAAAGAAAAGGACCATGTGCATTTTTTTGTGAATTTCTGTTTGCAAGGAAAAATTTAGGATGACGATTTTCCTAAGAACATATTAGATACCCCAAAAGGTAATTCTTCAGTAATTATTTTTCATTGTACCGAGCCTGATGAAAGTAGTAAATTCTTCAGTATTACTTTCATTCTGTCAGACAATTCCTCCTGGAATAGAACATATTAGATATCCCAAAAGTAGATGGTATGTTTATGAGGTTGTGTATTTTTTCATCCTATAATCAAGCTCATTGCATGGAAGGACAAAGAGATGGACTAGAATCATTTCAAACAAATTTAGCTTTTACTGCTCTCTTCTTCTTTTTTTGAGTCAATGCTCTCTTCTGGTTCGATCCATAAATGGCAAATACACATTTTGTAATCAATTTCTTTGTTATGATACTGATTGGTCGATTGTAACGAATATGTATAGATATGCCATAATTTACCTTCAAAATGACACAATAATGCGTGGAACTTGCTATTTCGAAACGTACAGAAAAACTAGGCACTCCGAGAGTGACTATTCTTGTAAGTTAGTGGTGGTGCTTTCTTCAGATTCTACCAAAAAAAAAAAACATATAGACAGTTGAAGATCAAACACTAAAGAATACCTAACTTTTGTTGCGAGATTGCCATCTAAATGTGGACTGTATTAACAATTTATCTGGTTTTACTTGCTGCAAATCTCGAGGAGTACTGTCTGTCCTTGTACTGTGGCTTTTCTCAACCTGTTTAATGGAAGAACACCATTTTCGGGCGCATGGGGTAGACATAAGTATCTTAATGAGATCTGTAATTTGATGAAGAGCACACC
>CM002484.1:13593888-13610753 GCA_000325765.3 Leersia perrieri
TTTTTTTTGTCTTGACTCTTGTTTCATCAGTAGGGTATGTGGTTTCTAAATTTGTGTCTTTTTTACATATAGTTTCCCTGGTCACAAACAAGTATTTCAGAAGCTGCATGAAAAAGGTTGATCAATAGTAACTAGAACACCCCAACCAACTTTCATGTTAACTTTCTTAAGTGTACCAGTCTACCAGATGATGCAGCTCCATTTCATTGTATCTAATACTCCACATTTTTGGGCATAAACTGCGGTTACCCTGAAATACATGATAAATACGACTACTACTCCACAAACTTTACCTTTACAATATAATGTGATGGTTAGTATATAGTATTTGGTTTTGCGATATGATCTATTCAAGCCATAAATAATCAACTTCCGTCTTAATTCCATATTCTCAGAACACTTATATAGTTCTCACTCTGGTCTTGCAGAAAGCTCTTAGGAAATCACATATTTATTTTAGAGGTGGCAGGAAATACTTGCTAGGCCATATCATCACTGCTGTTGAAATGTTGAATTTTCTTTTGGGGCAATGCCATTTATTGACAGTTGGAATGGAGGATATTCTAAGCTCACAACTCTCGATCGTAAGTCTTAAAGAATCATTAACATTAGTTTTTTCTCACTATTCAGCTTTCGTGGTAAACATTTATCACCAAGTGCAGATTCATCAGAGACTCAGAGTTGAACTAAGTAGGGTATTATTGTCCATTATACAATTGCAGTAACTGGCAGTTCTTTACAAGGAATAAGCAACCAATTTATTATTGTCCATTGTCCACAAATTCACAAATTCAATTGCTTCCTAAATTCAATTGGTCTGTTTATCGCTGCCAATTCCATGGCTATCCAGATCATTGTGTTGAATTTGTAGTTTCCAGTCTGTCCAAATTAAGAAGCTGATATTTTTGGGAACTGACATTTGCTAGTGGCTATGGATGGGCGTGCCAAAGGCACGACAACTTTTTCTAGTGTTCTCTCAATCTTCTTCAACTCTCTTCTGAAAGAAAGAGTACATAAACACATAACAACAAAAACCATGTGCATACTTTTTTTTTAATTTATTTATAGATTACAAGATCAGTAGTGCTTTAGTTCTTGAATACAAGCATACATTACAAATATACTCCATCTTGATTATCTCAAGAGACAGGGCCAATCTCAACTCTCCCTGTGGTGAAAATCAATATAACACACCACAGAACAGGAGTAAACAAGAGCCCCATCCAAAAACAACCTCTAAATCAACACACTAATAATCAAAGGGTGCTAACATGTCCATCCACTAACCTATCTAAGCTAGTGAGATCATATTTGCACCCCCAAACATAGTTGACACTCCATGCAACGAATCACACACATGGAGTACAAACAAAGCAAGCATACTAGCTATGAACACTCTGCAAAAGGTTCTATCTAGTTAAGCTAGAAAAAAAGGTGCAGCAAAAAAACACACCACCTCCCAAAAAAAACTCAATGGCGTGTGAAAAAACATGCTCCTTTTCCTAGCCTAAAAAGCAAGACAAAAACATTAAGCAAAGCTTAGTTCTAATCTTCAACCAGCAGCTAATCAACTAATTAAGCACTTAACTAGTCTCTAATTAATGTTCACCCGGTTACTGAACTCGTCGGTGATGAACGGCATGCAACTGGAGCTCCGAGCAATCCCACCACCGCCGGCGCCGGCGCCGGCGGCGGAAGCAGCAGCGGCTGCCTTAGCGGCGCCGTGGTGAACCTCGCGGGGATTGATGCTGGAGCGGGAGCGAGGGCCGAGCTTGGAACGCTTGCGGAGGATCTCCCTCATGGCCTCCGCCTGGTACAGCACCGGGTGCGTCCTCCCGAACCCGTTGAACCTCTTGCACACGCCCATGTGTGCACGCACCGCCGCATCCATGCCATCGCCGCCGTGATTCTTGGCGGCTTCCTCCGTGATGGCCTCGGCGCAGAGGCCGCAGACCCATCGGCCCGAGAAGCGGGCGCGCACGCCGCGGATGTACTCCGGCGTGCAGTCCTCCGACATCCCGCAGCACTCGCACTTCGCATCCTCCACCTCCGCCACCGCCGGGAGATGGAGATGGTTGTTCTGGTCGTCGTCGTCGATGATTGTGGTGCCCTTGGCGCCGACGTGGTGGTGGAGCTCGTAGGACACGTCAGACACCGTCCTCTGCAGCGCGTCGGATGACGTCCTCCGCCGCTTCGTCTCCACGCTGCCAACGTTGCTGCTCGCCATCGCGATGAACGGCGCCGCCATCGCCATCGCCACCGCGCACGCCTCTCTGCTTGGAGCCATGGACCAATTCAGATCTAGCTATCAACTCTCAACTCTCTTCTTCTTCTTCTTCTTCCTTGTTGGTTTCTATGTGTGAAGATCGAATTGCTTGGTGTTTTCTTTTTCTCAATCTTGTGATAAGGAGCTCGAGGAGCAGCATGCATGGTGGCTATTTATAGAGGGTTTTTCGTGGACTGATGAGCTTGGCATGAATGGAACAGTGGTCACAGGTTGTGTCAAAAAAGGTGATGTGCAAATTGCTGCGTGTAACTTGTGGTGTCTAGGTGGTTGTGGACATAAAGGCGTTTGCAAATTGTGAGATTAGGATTTGATGGGAAATTAATTATGCATGCCATCTCTTTGTGTCAAGTGGGAGATGGTATTGGTAGGTTCCTAGGCTTATGCACGTGATGTTGTCTTTGGGAGAGTACATCTAGCATCAAATTAAGTTAGGCTGCAAAATGGCTAGTACAAAGCAAATTTAAAAAAGAAAAGTGATTGTGAAATGTAGCCAATTGTGTTTGCGGTTTTGATCTCACCTCTGCATTTTCGATAATAGTTTCCCCCCTTTTCTTCCCTGGCGCATTTTCCTGTAACTGATCTTTTTATATAAATAAGTGGCATCTTCTCAGTCATCAGGAGATGGATTAGTTGCAATTGGTTATTTTTCAACAAAAGTTGACCATGTATATCATCGTCTAATTAGATTCCAAGGGCAATTTTTTTTTGAAAAAAAGGACAATGAATAGTTTCTAAAATTATAATCTTTCTGGCTAGGCAATCGTTGAAACCTGTTCACTCCACATCGCTGATGTTCGCTTTCACGGACTGATCTCCATCTGAAGAAAAAAAAAAGCATCAAGAGAAGAGTCAAGTAGTTCACGAGAAGCTCGTCAGGAGACATCTCTGGAAGGTAGCTGTCCAGACTGCACGCTGAGCACTGTTAGTACTACTAATTAGTGGTTGCTGTTCTGATCAACTTAGCTAATTAAGATTTAGATTGACGACATCCAGTAGGATAGGATCTTCCCAGATCAGATAGATGCTAGGCTACTGTGTTACCCTTAGAAAAGAGATTTAGATTTTATGAGGGAGCCTTTTGCCAGATATTATTTGACTGGCCAGTGTTTAACCACACACCATTCGAGTTGTATTCTGTGGTTGTAACGGCTCATCTTACAGGAAAGTCAATTGCGCGTTTGCAATTTGGACATCGTTTAAATTTTAATGTAAAACAGTACTCAATCTAAGACCAAAATGAATGTGGCTTTACCTACTTATTGTCACTGACCATGGAAAATTAGATCGAAACCATAATTTGAACCAATATTATTTGTCCCTAATTTTTAGCTTAAATCCCATATATTTGCAACTTCCATTGGCATCCCGAAAACGAAGCTAGGAGCCAAGCTCTACGTATCAGAAACCCCTCCTTGTTGACACAAATTTTAATATGTGAGAAATATCCAGAATTGAATAGGAGCAAAGAAAATGAAGCGATAAGTGAGTGATAAGCTATCAATTAAACCCTCTCCTCTGCTTTTCAGAAAAGCCATCAACTTATCATACCAAATACATGCATTGGCCTTATCAGCTTTTCAGCCCCATGTCATTTTCTCTTGATCAGAAAAAGGAGTAAATTGACTAAGCTTAATCATTATAGCTTATCAACTTGGATGTGCAGTAACTGCGTAAAGCCTGGAGCTCACATGATGAACTCGTCCAGCCACTCAATTGATCGGATCATGCGAAATTGCCTACATTTTCGTCAGGGTCGTTCCACTGTATCTGAAACTGACGTCGATTCTCGGCTACACTACAGCCATGGGAAGTGGGAACTGTAGATATTAGACGAAATGGACGATGGTTGGTTGTTCTGGTTTATGTCATTGCTGACATATTAGAAATGCAGTGTCTTTGTCCGTTAACTACTGCTAGATAGCAGCATTATGAGGACACTTGAATACTGACATGAGCATATTTTGCTCGTATAGTGAGTACTATAGTATGAAACTACTTATATGGAGTATGTTTTGCTGAAAAATGGGAAACTATTGGCACGAATATGAACTCAAAAGCGCTTGAACTTTTGGTTTTGAAAACTTTGAAATCAGTTGCGCAAATCATTTGCCCACAAACTGACAGGCCAGAAAATTTCTCATTCAGAAGCATTAACAATGATAGCATTACTGATGTAGCATACTGGCTACCAGTGAAGCAGGTGTACAAAATTGTTTGCAAGCCCAGACATGCAGAATTTCACGAACTTTCACATATATTATACTGAATTCACGAATAGATCACTATGTAGATATTAAGAGTCTCGGGCAAAGAAAGCCACATGAATCAAGAAAAGGAAACATGCGACAATCAATCGTCTTTCAGAGCATGGATCACATAGGGTGCACTATTGTTACCAATCATACATATGCTATCAACTAAAAGATCGTAACCCCAACCTGAAAATTCTATGTGCAGCAGTTCGTCTAAATTTCCAGGGATAAATTTGTATACTAAACAATGTTCATGTCCAAATTGGTTGTTGTATCACTGGGTTTCAGGTTTGCTAGTTTGTTCAGGGCCGCTGTCATTTGAGCCATTCGACCCAGAGCTGCCATCGCCAACTTGAGATTCATTCTGCTCGCCATTGGTGGATGCGCTGGTTTCCATCTTGATATCCACCTGCTCACCGTTGTTAGACGACTCTGTATTTCCATCATTCTGATTCTCCGCAGGCTTGGCCTCTTCAGAAGAACCATTTGCAGCTTCTGCAGAAGACGCTTCTTGGGAGATCTCTGCCTCCATGTTTGCAGCCTGGTCATTAGAAACTTCTGTTGTGGAATTGCCTTCATCAGGTTTTTGTTCATTAGAATCTGACCACTCATTGACTGAACCCTTATCATCATCACCAGAAGCAGTATCAGATGATCTTGCTGCGCCTTCATTTTCAGATCCAGTCTCAATATGAACAGCCTCACTGGAAGCATCAGATGTGTTGGAAGCTGAATCACCATGGTTTTCACTAGCATTGTTTTGTGAGTTCTCATTCTGACCAGATGGTACATTACCTGTTTCATCAGGAAGAGTTCCACTGGAATGCTCATCATCTGTACCACTCTTTGCATCATCAGAAAGGGCTTCAGAAGCATTCTGAGAATCCATTACCTCTTTTTTCTCAGTTTCCTCTTCATTAGATCCATTACTTTTCACATTGGACTGGTCTTCATTAGCAGATTCATCACCATGCACAACTTCTTCCTGGGGAATCCCATTTGTCTCTGCACTGGTTTCCTCTTGGGCAGTATTGCTTTGGGGCATATCATCTCCAGTTGAATGTACTTCACCTTTACTCTCAGCATCAGATGGATTGGACTCAGCATCACTCTTCTCTCCTGAGTGACTAGTAGCTGTTTCATCTTCATTACTATGAGCCTCTGTATTGGCATCTGAATTACTGACATGCCCTTCATCAGCTTCTGATCTGTCAGTGTTTCTTGTATCATCGTCATGAGAGTCAGTATTGTCTTTCTCAAACACAGTTTCTCCAGTACTCTCTTCCTCTGGTTTGCTTATTGCATCAGGGTTCTCCCCAACCTTTTCCACAATGCCATCATCATAACTACCTGCCCTTTCTTTCCTCCCCTGGAACATGCTTCTATCATCATGGGCAAGCTGATTCTCAGCATCTTCCAAGTACTCATTTTTCTTGTCATAAGAATGCTTCACCTGATACAGAAGCCAGGCAACAACACCTACAAGTAATACAGCCTGAAGTAGTGTTTTGACTCTTGATCCTCTGTTCCTCTGGTGCCGGCTGTTTGAGTGATGAAGCATATTCACAGCTGTTAAAAAAGGCAAAAGGTGATTTTCGGATTGTTAGCTTTCTAATTCTATTATATCAGTATAATAGAGAATATATAATAAATTAATAAAAACTGACATACAACACAAAATGATTAATATAATGCCTCTTAGAAGTGCTTCCATGCTCCACCTCTAGAACTGTATAAAATTTGAAAGAAACTTCTGGGGAAATGTGTACTATTGAAAAATTAGCAACTTGGACATGCTTGTAGAGAAAACACATATCCAGACTACCAATTACACATTGTGACTAGCCGACTACAGCCAATATAACTGAGACTGTCGTTACTTTCTCAACAGCAAGTATGTATGCTCAGCTGCTGATAACCCCAATCAAACCATCTCGAGAGTGACCATGATGAAACCAACCCTCAATCTAGGTACTAATCTGTCAGCAGCGCTCACCGCATCTCCTAGACTGTTCCGACAACACAAGAGTATGGTAAACAGAATCTAGGGACTGCTTTCTGACATAAACACAATCTAGGGACTGCTTTCTGACATAAACACAAGCATTACGGAAACCGATCTAAACTAGAGTGAGTGAATAATATGCTTACATTTCAGAGAATGGTTTCTGTCCACGTTATTTAATCCTCACAGTTTGATACGAACGATTCAGTCTTTGACACAATGAGAGCTAATGATGACTAGTAGAACAGTGCAAGTCCTAATTTGTTGTGTGGGTCAGAACTCAGGTGTTTCAGTCAGGAAAATGACTCTTGATTCTAAGACTCTGCCCTTTGATTTTGACAGGGATGAAAGATAACATAATATTCAATTTTAGAAAGAGAAAACTTTGGTTTGTGTTCAAAAGGGGGTAAAGAAAATCTAGCAGC
Organism: Leersia perrieri; assembly: GCA_000325765.3. Lineage (NCBI taxonomy): Eukaryota > Viridiplantae > Streptophyta > Magnoliopsida > Poales > Poaceae > Leersia > Leersia perrieri. The sequence goes on from CM002484.1 coordinate 13,600,858, forward strand.
ACAAAGGCCTAGCAAAATAAGTCAATAACTTAGACCCATAAGATTCACCATATTTATGTTGTAAAGCCAGTGAAGGCCAAAAAAAACTAGAACATGATATCCAGATATGCTGTACACTTCTACACAGTAAAATGTGAAAAAAACGAAGGCAGTAACATAAATAGGTTGTTAAGGCCACATTTGAGGACGGTAATAGTATAATTGAGATGTTCTAACTTGTAAGCAGGAATGAGTACTAAATGCACATCATATTTCCCCTATCTTGAAGAAACAAGAATATGCAACGTAAAGAGCACATATAACATGGGCATCTCACCGCAAGTGATTTCCAAACCAGTACATATAATAATCAGAGGTAAAAAAAAAAACAGAGGGGCAACAAAAATGAACACATACAATTCATTCAATTGGTACTCCTAAGTTGGCAGTGTGCTACTTCAACTCTCTAATCACTAGTACATGTAAGTCTGACAGCCTAAGATAAATGAAGTAATGTTCACTCAATTCAGGGCTTCCATAATGCTTGCCATTTTTTATAGAGCTATCAGCCTATCACCATACTAGTATAAAAATATGCAGAGATCTGAACACAGTCACTTCAGGTTATATACCATAAAGAGAAAGCCACTTGGACGCATCGATTTTAACAGGAACCGACACATCTGTCACCATCTACTGATCCATCCAGTGATCCACTCAATTGAGCACGCTTGAAACCAAAACAAATCTGCTCCCCCTTTTCTAAATTACAGACACAGCGCGCGCGTTCTAAATTGTAATAACCGCGAGAAAAACAAAACAAAAAAAAATCCATCACGATTCACGAGATGCGGCACGTAAACCAACCACGCATGCTCCCATCGCCCCGCCCGCCGCCGCGCACCAGTGAATAGCACACACGCATTTGGCGCTGCCGGCTGGGCGCGGCGCGGAAGCAAGCACGCGAAGCCGCCGGAGAGGCCACGCCGACCACACCGACCGGCGGCGGGATTCGTGGGGGACGGTACGTACGGCATTGGAGCGCAGGAAAGGAGGAGGAGGAGGAGGGAGGGAGGGGGCGGCGGGGCTTACCTGTGGGGATGGAGCGCGGCGGAGGAGGACGGCGGCGGCGGCGGCGGCGAGGGGAGGCAGTGATGAGGCTGACTGGGGTTGGACTGGGGTCGTCGTTGGAACGTGACCACGTTGATGGCGGTGGTGACCTTTGGTGGGTGGGGTGGTTGCGGCGCGGGGTGTGGTTTAGATCTGGAAACTAGTGGGGGGCGTCGTGCGTGCTTTGCTCCTCATGTTTACTAGCCTACTAAGTCGCGCGAACATCTCCTAAAGTATCGTGATTAGTGTTATATCATATTTTATGGGTGATATTTAATTAGTAAAATTATCATAGCAATAAATGATTTACCATGCATTGCAGTAAAGATTACCCCTCTCTATATATATATAATTTCTAAATCTGTTATATATACTTTATAATAACTGTAATTTTGTGCTCTGAAATGTGTGATTTTTTTTCTATCAGATGGTTCATGTTGTTTTATCTTTTGTTTTATTTTACTCAATTGGATTATTTTTTTTCTATCTGTCTATTCTTCAAGAGTGGGAGGATGGGAATGAGCTGGAAGGCTCTAGAACACTCTTTCATCTTACGGTTGAGATTGAGTTTATTTATTTCGTTGTTTTCTAAATCCAACGGCTAATATTATTTAGATGATATGGCTCATTCTTGTTGTATTTTTTGTTCACTTTTCAATAGGTAAGACACGGTTCCTCCTCTTTTTCAGATTTGATTTTGTTTTTGAGTAATTTCCGATTTAAACGATTAAACCTCTCTCTTTTTTTTTCTCTACCAAAGCTAAATGTTGGGATCTCAATCGGCCATTTTTTAATTGTTTAGACCCATTTGTATTACCTTAGACCCTGTTTGGATCTAAAAAAAGTCCCTAGAACTTATAGGAAAAAGTCCCTAGGAATCCAAATAAGATGAACTAATCTAGGGACTTTTTTGTGTAGTCCCTGGGGAGGAGCTTATTGAGACTTTTTTTTACAACTTTCCACGCGCTGCCCTCCCACTTTCCTCTCTTCTCTCCCCTCCTCTTGCAACACGCCCAAAAAAATCTCCTCATCCTCCCGCGATTTGCCGCCGCCGACGCTGCCGTCGATGCGTGAAGCCGTCCCCGGCCGCCACCGTCCCCCCTCCTCCGGCCGTCCCCGCACGCCGCCGAGGTCGCTCCCCGCTCCGACGGATACATCGAGTTGTTCACTTGAAATCCTCGAGATGCAGATCCAGGCTAGCATCGACGTGAGCCGTTGCTGGCGCCTGGCAGGCAGAGGCGTTGAGTCCACCAAGGCTCCCACCGCTGCTGCCGGGGCAGCACCTCAACGACTTAGCCTGATGTAGTGCCGCCACCGTCGATGGACGTAGCGAATCGATCTCTGCTTGAGACGAGGACACGAGGTGCATCTGTCTCCTCCGCCGTTGAGCGCAGTGCCTTCCCCTCTGCCTTTGCCTTAGGGCTTCTGTGTCTGTTGTCGGGAGCAGCGCCACTGCCGCCAGATGCAGCACCACCTACGGGCCACGGCCAAGCACTTGCTTGTTGCTTCTTCTGTTCCCAGTGGCGAACCTAGAATAAAAATTACTGCGTGTCCCAACACATATATTAGTACATATATCACCTTCTAAACCTCTAATTAGTGTAGATTAGTAATGAAATTGTGGATTTTACCCGGTGTCCTATGCACCAGGGAGGGACAATGTAGAATCGCCCCTGTTTGTTCCTAATCAACGCCTTCTTTTATTTAGTAAAGTGTGGATGGTAATTAATATTGATACATGCTCATCAGTCACCAGGAGCAAAATATGGAGTATCCAGTTAGCTACAATCTTGTACTAATAGTGTTTTTTGAACTTTTGGGTCATGGGCTCTGGACTAGTAGTGATTGTTTGCTGAAATTTTGATCAAAAAATGGCAAGCAGCAGCAGCGCGCGCACCAGCAAATTTTGGCGCAAGCAGCAGCTTGGCAAGAGGGGTATGGTTCTAGGGGTATTTTAGTACTTGTACACTGGACTTTTAGTCCCTCTTCCCAAAGTCTCAGGAACTACTAGGAAAAAGTCCATGGACTGCTAAAAGTCCCTGGATCCAAACATGCTCTCTTAGTATCTACTTCAAACCCCTTTTAACTCTTTTTTTTTTCAAGTTTTGGCTCAATATGTATGTCACCGTGATTTTTTCTTAACCATTGCTAATTCCACCGTTATGTTATGCTGGTGTTTTTCATGGATTTATGTTTTTCAGATTATGGATAAAAGTCCAATCCATAATTCCCTATGGATACGTATGGTTGCACATATAGCCCATGTCATATGCTCAAAGAAATATCATGGCTAGCCAAGTCGGTTGCCACGATGTGGGAATATATGATTCCTACGGGTTTTTTTTAAAGTCTAACTTGAGAAGCTTGTGCTGCTTTTTTTAGGCAATAAGCCTGTGTTGTTGGATGTTGTTTAGATGATTGTATTACATAAGTAGTCTAAACAAGAGAGAAAATATTAGAAAAGTTTTAATCGTCTCAAAGCTCTAGTGGAAATTACTTAATACAATTCTTACATTCTATACATAGTTTGACCAATACTAATACAACTTTATATGCTAATCATAACCTAGTGTGACATTTGTTTTGGGCCAGCTTGCCCCTATCTCGCTAGAAACAGCGTTCCGTTTAGTGTCTTGGAGACGGCTTCGGACGACTGTGATGGTGGTGGCGTGACGACGGTGGATGCAAGGCTTTGCACGATGGCCAGAGAGGCATCTTCATGTAATGACATAGGAAACTTTATATGCAATTCTTTTATGTAGCTAAGAGACATTATGATGGTAATTATTCATATATGGATTTAGGCTAGTTGTGTTAGTAGTATGTTATGCCAGGATATATAGAATAGTCTTAAGGTAGAAACCAAAGACGGTTTAGAGTAAGTGAAGTTAATCTTATACCAGGCAAAAAAAGAATTTCTCAAGCTAGCTGCCAAATACTAACAAGTCATATAACCAACCACACACACCTATACCAACACGTATAATCATGTTATCTTTTGCAAACGACAACATTATAATCAGAATTGAGAAAAGAACGAAAGTGGAAAAGAGAAAAAATGGTTTAAATTGTATGCCTGAGTTAAAGAGAGCCGGTTAAATCTTCGGTAAAAAAAAAAGAGTAAGCAAAGGGGTTCAAACTAGATTCGCTTTTCTTTTAGTTCTTTTTCTCCCATTCTTCTCTCTTCTTTGTTCACGGTAAGTTCCCCCCTCCTCTGCAATGTGCCTGCCCATATGTGGGGTTTGTCTGCTATGCCGTGTGTGTGCTGTGCTGGTTGTTTGGTTGTACAACTCGTGTGATTCCCCCAATCGACAACCAGGTTGATGGGATTGGGGAATGCGATGCCTGAGGATCGGCCGGTTGGTTTGGGCTCAAAGCAAATGATGGCATGCCCCTCCCTCGTGACTTTCATGTACGAGTCCCGCACGGTAGGCCAGGGCCGGGCTTTCGTCCGCTAGTGCGTCGCTACAGGGGATGTTATTCCGTCGGTCTTTCATTAATGGTGGCATATAGGAGGAGTAATCATGTTTAGGGACAGGGTTAGATCCGGTTTTAATTTGCTCTTGAGAACCCACGTGGCCATGTCCAGATTCACTGGTCACTGCCATTGCTGTACTCCCTCTGTTTCGCAGTGCGAGCATTTGTAATTTATCTCACACTGTCAGCAACGCTCCGGTGCTTCCTATTGGCACTATTATACTGCCAGTAGAAATTATATAAATTGATCGTTTGAAATGACATATTAGTTATTTACTAATAAGTGAATAGAGGTTTTTATCTCCTTCATGAATCAGTAGAAGGCACCGGATCCGATCGACATCATTCCATTGAAATGAACGGTGGATCGTTCGGCCGCGATTCAGCGTTAGTTTCGACGGTGGAGGCGCATTGGCCACGATTTCGGTGGAGGCATTATTTGGATGGAGATGCAAAATTACAGTTTTACTCCTCCACGGCTTTTCTTTCCTTAGATGTTCGAACCCTACAAATTTCTACTGAAAAAGGTTTATAAATCTATTAGGTTCATATTGTTTTATACTGTCAGTAAGGAGCATCAGAGCGAATCACCTCACACTATAAGTATTGTTATCGCTGATTCTAACGCATATAATTCTACTATATATTTTTAACCAATGAGGTGTAAGCAGAGAAATCTTAGCAATTCAAAACTCAGAGATAGATGAGCTGATATAAACAATTTCTTTCCCCTCAACTTTAATCTAGAAATATTTATATTGTGAACGGTCGAGCATATTACCTAATTTCAAGCTAAGATTTCGTCGATCAGGAGCTACTACTGATTCTGCTTTCGTAACAGCGCCTATATTGGCAATACTAAATATGAAAAAATAATACTAAATACTGAGTTGAGGGGAAGAGGAAGGTGGGTAGGAAGAAAAATTCCCGCTATGCACACAAGACACAAAGATTTATACAGATTCGGGCCGCCAGGAAAGCGTAATACCCTACTCCTGTTCTTGCACTATATGGTGAAGGATGAATTATGAGGAGGAGTTCTCTCCCTGGTCATGTTAGAGCTGGTGGTTGAGGTGATATATGGGTTTCTTCGGTCCAACCTCTTCTACAATGGACTTAGGCCTCCTTTTATAGTTCAAGGGGACACCACAATAGTCCTGGGTTTTCTAACCCTTCTACTAACGCCATGGAGTGGTTTGTGCTTTGTCTTGTCAGGGGTCATATCCCTCTTCCGTTCATGCCGCCACGTCGCAATAGCTGGTGAAGAAAAACGGGTGGCGTGGCCTCCATGCTGATAAAGCGTGCGGCCGTCCTACCTAACCTCCCATGAGGCCTACTTGTCAGTGGGCCACCTAATGGTGCTAGGGGTGCCATCATACGCTCGATCCCCTCTGCCACTCTCCCACGCGGTCGTCCGTTGCATTAAATGCAACGGTGACCCGGCGAGAGAGGGGGGCATGCGCTGCTGACTGCGCGATCAGCCCACGGTCACAAGATAGAGACTTTTCCCACCCTCTCCCATGCAAAAAGATGATGATAATGGCGCTCTGACAGACGCGCCCCACTTCACATTAAATGTGACAGAGCAGCGCTTGGGCACTGCTCTCGCATCGTATGGGGCGGTTGGCAATCGAGTTGGCCCTTCCGACGGGAGGGGTGAGGGGTGGCGCGGTCAGGGTCCGGGTGTTCCCGAATCCCTTACCTAGAGGGATGACGGCTTCCGGGCAGCCCCCGGGCCTGACCCCCTTGGGGTGGCCACGTGGCCGCCCGTGGCCCGAACCTTCCAAGGTGACTTAGGCATTTGACTTCGGTGGTGCCTTAGCAAACACGGCCTTCCAACCACGTGTCGCGTCCTCCACATAACCCCGGACCCATATCGCTGACATTGGCCGTCAATAATTTCCAAACGTCCCTTTTCTCTTAAAAAAGAATGGATTCTACCGTGCACCAGGTATAGTGGAGTATTAAGTTTTAGTTTTTACCGAGTTTAGTACTTCACATGATGGTAAATTGAAGTAGACTTCAATTTGCAACCATGTTGTATCATATAATTAAAGGAGGTTTTATAATTAAAATAAGTGAACTTAAAAAACCTTTTGAATTTACACCATGTTTCATGAAGTCTCACATGTTTTATGAAAATTTATGCAATTATAGAAGTTTGATGATGTCTCCTAGGTTAAGTAGAACTTATTTCAATTCATCATGGTTTAATTTGAAATTATGTGCTAAACTGGGCGCAAAAGTGAAATAATCTACGGTTTACTGGGTCAGTGCAAAGTGCAAAGTGTAGTTCACTTTTTTTTTAAAAAAAAAACGAAGTATGCATATGTCTACCTAAAAAGGTGATCATACTATCATAAACTTATAAGATTTTATATATTTTCCAATACAAAGCTAATGGTCAAAGTTTCGCCAAATCTTTTGCTAAAAATGAAATATTTTTAATACGAGGGATTCTAACTGCTGATTCCTGATGTAGAATCCAGAGACATGTGTTTGTGGGAACAATCAATTGTGTTTATCTCAAAATGCAAAGTGGATCACGTCCGCTGTCTGTCCGGCCCATATAGAATTTGCCATTTAATGTGTATCGTTAATATGCATGGGCCTCATTAAGAGGATTACACACGGGCCACTAACACTGAATAATACCCGGCCAAGCCCAGCTAATTCCTCCTCGAGAAAAAGAAGCTCCACACCAGGATTGATTTTCCTGGCTTTAATTGCTGCGTTAAATGGAGGCGACGGCGACGCGGAAACCACCACCGCTATATCATATCGGCCTCTCCCCAAGTCCCCATCGATGCATCGAGTGCGATTTGATTTCGGACATTCAGGCCGTCGACGTTCCGTGACGATGGTGGACTTTTTTGCCCTCTATCGACAATACGATGTCTACAGGAGTTTGAGGATTTGGCACTTCATTAGTAGTTATAGTTTTTTTTAGATGCATTAGTAGTTATAGTTTAGCATTGCCTACATGTCATGGACACACATCAGTGAAAATTTGTAGAGCACCATCGTGAGAGCCTGAGGTGTCAAATCCTGAATTTTGCAATATATGAATGTAGCATTATTGCAAACAGGTTTTAAAAGATGAGAATGCTAGCTCTAAACACAAACACCGTGTCTAGTCATAAATATTTGACGCTTAATAAAATATTATTATAAATCTTCATGGCTTTGAAAATTAATTCTGAATTATTATGAGTTAATACAAATCTAAATATTAATTATGTTGATGGCCAACGTTGTCAAAAGTATGAACGAAAATTGTCTTAAATATCCATTATTTACAATTGGATGGACAATATATATATGTTGAAATAACACTGCCTCACTAAAATCAAATTTTTGTCTGAAAAATTATCCTGTCGTAGGACTGAAAACCCCAAAATTTCAGAAATTGCATTCGAAAAATATGAACCCTCGATTCAATGGGGAGCTAATCTTACAAACAACATGATTGCGTGTGTTAGCTTATGATGATAACCCAGCGAACAAACAGGGGCAATTATTTGTTTGCTTGCATTGCTAGCTTGCCCTTGAGGCCGGTCTTTGTGAGTCACTGTCAGTACGCCTCCTTTTCTCTTTGGCGATCCATCATCGATGTGCACACGGTGCAGTTGTGCGGTTACTTTGTTTAATTAGCTTTAGTAGCTGATGAGCCTAATCGATCCACATATACATCTTTATGCGTGTGTGCAGGAGTCTCCTCTCTCAATCATTGTTAAGCCTAAAAGCGCAGACACATGTTATGCCGCCGGCATGGCTGCGGTGTGCTATCGAGCTACTTGTGTGTGCGTGCTCGATCGTTTGATCAAAGATGGAAACACTGAAAGAGCTATCTACTGCTAGCTAAATAGCTTTATTTCCTCTTACTTTGGACCAGATGTGTATTTGAGTACGTACTACGTGGGGCATACATGCATATCGTGATCTGGCTTAGCAAGTCAGCAACTGGTCCCTGCAGCCGGCTGGCTGGCTCCCGAAACCGTGGGCAAAATGCAAGATTTCCAATGTGCCGTCGTCATAGAGCTGGGCTACACATGTATTTTCCATTAAATTCCAACCTGCGCTATGTAGTTGTAGGATACTTACTAGAGGAGGGTGAATAGTAGGTATTGACAGCGGAAGTTTAATTTTCGAATCCAAAAACCAGATTAACAGAGTATCAGTAAAACCCAGATTACGCAAAAACCAACCGTTGGATTTATCCCAAAATTTGTCATAATAAACTAGAAGATATAAGGAACAACTCTACCGAACGGATTTACAAAATAATGTACGGTTAAAAATTTATAACCCTCGCAATCTAGCTATCTCAGAATTTCAGCAAAACGAACAAAATCAATTCAAACAACTTACGTCAATGGAAACGCCTTGATGATTGAATATGATATTTATTGCTGAAATATATTGTCACAAAGTGCAGCCAAAGCACTCCTACAAAAACCCTAAAACAAAGAGCACTTAAATCTCTCAATTGTGGCCTACCCTCACGGTGAAGTCTCCCTCGATATTTATACCAAATATCTCCTATCAAATAGGAATCCTAATCACATAAGAAACCTATTCCAACCTCGTCACCTTCCACCATGTGTCATCTTTCGTCAACATCGTCACCCGGCATCCTTGATCGCTCCGGACCTCTACTCCTTCGTGAGTATAGCCCCGATCCCACCGTTGACCGAAGTTAACCTTAAGACATCTGACTCTAGTCCAATCTTGTCACATGGCCTCTCGACTGCTTCAGACCTCAGTTCCTCTCTGAACTTAGTCCCAGTCCTCACCATTGACCAAGTCTTGACCTTAAGTCACCTACACACAATAGACAAAACAACCATAACCGGGCACAGATTCGCTACCTGACCCACATCAGTCACACACACTCACGCCACATCCTTGAATATTCCAAACCAATTTCATTTAATTATTTATAAAGCCAATTTGTTCATCATAAAATATTGATCAAAAGCTTGATCTTACAATCTCCTCCTTGATGAACACATTGACAACATCTCCAAAAAACAAATTGGTGTTTAAAACCAAAAAACACATATTGCTCAAAAATCGCAAAAGTGACGAAGAAAAACTCTCCCCCTTTTTAAATGAAAGAATTTCTCCCTTTTCACATAATCGACTATTTTTAAAATCGAATTTCTCTTTTTCTGCCCCTTTCAAACCTTGCATTTTGTATATTTTCTTCCCCTTTGACAATGATTTCATCAAGATCTTTAAAAGAGAGAAACACAAAATAAATATGCTATATTCATGCCATTTTTTCTTGAGAGCTTTGAAGCACACCTAAAAAAATTCAAGGACAT
>CM002484.1:13619457-13634372 GCA_000325765.3 Leersia perrieri
CGGCGCCGGCGTGATGGTCGCCGTGGTGGGCGTGGTGGGAGTTCATGATGATCTTGGCGAGGGCCTTGTTGCCGGCGATCTTGCCGCGGTGGAGGAGTAGGTGGAGGTCCATGGCGAGCTTCCGCTTGGACGACATGCCCTTGCGCAGCATGAACAGCACGGCGCGCACCACGTGCCACAGCCGCCGCGCCATCGTCGTCGTCGACGACGACTCCGCCTCACCACCACTAGTCTCTTTGCTCAGCTGATTCCTCATCTCTCCAATCTTAATTGTGGTCTTTTCTTGGATATATAATTGGGCTAGATTCTTGTTGTTATCGAGAGAGGTGAGGGATTGTGTGTTGTGTGGGGGATGATTTTGTTGATTTCTTGGTTGGTTTGGGGTTTTGGCACGAGGAAGAGGAGGGAGGAGGGGAGGGGGTATTTAAAGGGAGGTAATAATGTTGGGGAGTGGATGGTATAGCCTAAGGGAAAAGAAAAGGGCAAGCTTTGGTAGGGAGCTTTAGTTTGTAAGATTTTTTTTTCTCTATTCAGTGGTGGGAGCTTCTGGTTTGGAGTTGCTGTTTGGTTGGATGGGCATGCAGTTGTTTGTGGAAGATTATGTTGAGCATACAAGCTGGCCTATTTGGTGAAGAGGAATATACAAGGTAGATCAGAGCCGACGGGTTCAAGCTTGACGGCCGAGATATAACTGATAGTCATGCCCCTTTTTTCACTCCCCTATTGCAATTAGACTTTGGTTGCGCACACCGGCAAACTTTCGAGAAAGTATTTGTAATGTTACACACCCTGTTTTTTATTTCCAAATATTAGCTGTCTTATACCGCAAAATATTTTAGGATAGTAGAAATTTTGAGGATATGATCGTCCAAGAGAAAAAAACAAAACAGGAAGGAAAAAGAGAAAAAAAGAAGAAAAGATAGTCTTACCCATACTGACTTATTAGTAAATGACTAATATGTCCTATTAAATGAACGGTTGAAATTATTTTTATTGAAAGTACAATACTGTCAGTAGAGAGCGCCGAAGCGTTACTCTTAGATTTATCTTGCTATTCTTTTGGTGATTGTATGGAAGTACGAAACTATACTGATGTATTTGCTAATTTATATGCAAAGATATCTAAACTAATTTAATGTTGGTTTGAATGCGTTGGTTCGCGAGCTTAAGTGCTTAACGAGCTAGCTCGAAGTTTCAAATGATCTGATCTAAGCTATGATTCTAGCTCGTTAGGAGAACGAGCCAAGCTATCTCATTATCTAGCCCTAGCTGCCTCCATGACCTGCCTCACTTGAGGACCCGTGAATGCTACATTATAATATAGTTAATTTGCATGCATGCATGTGTTTATAAATTTATCGGACATCTGGCTAGCTAGTTTGCAGTTCCTTGGTGAATAATGGAAAATAGGAAGTAGATTGATTTTTTTATATAAACTTGATAAATGGAAGAATATGTTAACTTTAGACTAACTTAACATACATAAGTGCAATATGTCAATAATCATATTATTTTTTTCAAGAGCAAATATTTTAGTCAGGATACTTTTTTTTTGTTTATTTAGATAACAGATAGGAATACACATGGTGCTTTTAACTAGCATTTTTTGTCACAAATACTTGTTCCTTTTCTCCGTTACTTGGCAAGTAGGCATACATATTTACCCCTAAATTACTCCCTTCTTTTATGCTCTTGAACTATTATTAGATTGTATATTGGTGTGCTTACACTAAAAACATTATGATCGACTAGTATATATGCATGTATTTGGTCTAATGTGCAAGTAAAAGAAGGTAGGGTCTAGTGACAACCATGCACTATGCCGTTGACTTTGTCCCGGTTCAACAATTTACCATTAACATTGTCATTCTCTATAATATATCGACGATTTTATATATTGTCTATAATATACCATTGAGATGAGTATTTTTTAAAAAATATCCAAAATACCCTTATAAACATGCATGGTTCATTCATCATCGATATGTCCCTTTCGAAATACCAAAAAATTATGAAAAAATTTTAGTAGCTTCCTTACACAATAGGGAAGTTCATGCATAAATTTAAATTTTTTCATATTGTTTTAAAAGAATGTATTGATATTTTGTGTGTTAAAAGATGGCTACTTTTACACAAAAAAATTAAATAAAAAAATTAAAACTTATACATAAATTTTCATAGTGCGTAAGGACTAAGGAGGTTATAGTAAAAGTTTCATAATTTTTGATATTTTTAAAAGGGACAAATCAATGATTAACCATGTAAGTTTATAAGGGTATTTTGAGTATATTTTAAAAAAGTGCTCGGTCCATTAGCATATTGTAGACAATATGTAAAGTCGCCGGAATACATGTAGAGAAAGATAATGTTAATGGTAAATTATTAAACCGGGATAAAGTCAGTGGCATAGAATATATTCTCTCAATTTATTTATTGTAGACCGGTACATGATATATCTAGGCTAAGTGGGTTGATCTCTCTGGGTTCACTAATGTCATGGTGTGTGAGCTTCAAGCCCAGCATCTCCCACTCAACATGAAATGATTGCTGGAAATTAAACAAATGCGCTACACACATTAGTCATTTAGTACTACGAATCAACCAACATAAGTGCACAATCTAAGCAAAATAAACATGCGGAAGTATTAGGATTATATTAGCACAATTTGATTTAACCAATAAAATAGATGTACAGCCTACCATGTGCCATGCCACTACCTTGCATGATGAAACGTCTATGAATTTCTTCTCCTCTCTTCTTTCTTACCGTTCGTGTTCCCTTGATGGTTAGAGAACAATGTATTTTGATGTGTGATTCTTTTCTACTATGTCACCTTACTTGTTGGAAACATCTCATATGTTATATACTATATGCATAAGAGACATTCACAACTCATAGTAAATTTGGTCTTTAATTGGCCTTAATGCCATAGGAAACCACCATATATTCACAACACTTTAGTGCAAGACTATTGCATGAAAAACTGATACATTAACCATGCAATTCAAGTCAAATGCATGCAACACACTAATACATAAATGGTTGATTTTCTTGTTGCAACATAGTGCATAAACTAATTGGTGTATTAAGGTATAACTAATTAACAAATGTTTATGCCTTTTTATACCAAATTCAATAGTTTTTACACATAACATTATTTCTTATAAAGGGAGAGGAGAGGGACTTTAAACACCCCTAATTCTTACTCTTTTATTTTAGCAACCATCACACTAAATATTAAATATAAGAACTATTTCATATAATTTTAGATGGGACACTTTCTGTTAACATAATTTAACACATAAGTCTTTAATAGCGCACGCATGTCCATATTAAAATGGTACAGGTGATTGTATCAACATATATGTTATATATAGTAACTATCGATCAGTATAAATATATGAAATTGTACATGCTGATAAATTTTACTGTGTATAAGTGTATTTCATATATAGTACGTATGGATTAGTATAAATTTATATTTATCATCTCTACATGTGTGTTGCATGTAGTTACTGGCATCAAAAGCAAATAAAAAAGTGTTTCCACCATGTTTTTAACCTTTTCCACGTTTGTCAGCTACGTGGGCTCAAATGCCCAATAAACCAGCTAAAGCAAAACCTAGAGAGGAATGCAATTATTGGACATTACAAATTACTTTGGAGAGGATCGACACATGTTGCACATAATGCTGCAAAGTTTTCATGGCGTACGCCATAGACCACCTAGAAGACCAAAACACCTTCGGATTAAAGGTATATTAATTCTTAATTTATCCATACACTTTCATTAGTGGATTATCAACACTTGGGTATTAGCACTACCAATCAGCAAATTTTATTGAGGAAAACAAGCTTGTAAATGTAATGATGCTTGTTAATTTGTAAACAATTTAATATTTAGTCACCACATGGGTGCAAAAGAATTTGCTTCAAGTTGATTTGAAAGTGTTTGCCTGGCTAGTTACATACACATCATTTCTCTAACAAAGTCTTTGACATACCGGGCGCTATAATAATTCGGAGTTGACATACACTTATGGACATATCAAATTGCATATATACTAGCATTGTAGTAGTTTCCATAAATTAATTACCAAAAAGTTAGTTATGGAGATCCATAGGTTTAAGAAATAGTCATATGTTCACCCTACTAATGTATGGGAAAAATGACAAAGCTCATGTAAAAAATTAGGACACGAGAACCATGAGTTTCACGACACATATATACGTTCCCTGCTCAGCTGCTCTCCTAGTAATTTCCCTATTTCTTGTTTGTAATTGTACGCATTTGTAGTGTGTGATTTACAGGTTAACACGTCTTTGAATTATTGGGGGGTTTTGTTAGATTGATTCAAACGTCAAATTAAGACCGCTTGCTTTGGTAGTGTTATAGCTTTATTAGACCAAAGGTATTTTTAGGTAAAGCTACAATGGGTCATTTTCCCTTTGGTTAGCCGTCCCACTCGTTAAATGGGCTAAAATGATGGCACTATTCCGTGGTCTTCTATAATAAAATTTGTATAGTGCTGTTTCAAGAACAAGAAAAAGAACTACTCTATTCTGTGGTCATTTATGTAAATTATTCTGTGGTCAACTTCATAGTGTTATAATTTAATTTTCTCTCTTAATTAGAGATTCTTTTTATGAGGATAAAACATGTCTAGATTTTCTATGATTTTTAGGCAAAGCAAGATAAATATAAGAAGATGGCATTAACTTTTATTTGTCAAGGCCAGGCAGTAGCCAATCTTTTGCAATAAGCCAAACAAAAGGAGAGTTTCTTAGGGTTTAAGCAGGGAGAGGGTAAAGTGTATTGCAGCAATTGCATGGTTAAATAAAAAAAAGTTGATGCCATTGGGTCTGGTTCAAACCACACAAACCCAACAAGTGTCCCTTGTTCATCAGAAAGTGACACTCCTTAAAGACCACAGCAATTCTCGAGGCTGCAAAAACTCCATGATTGGCGCAACAAGTCGCTTTCCTGCAGTGAATTAGAGAGCTAATAAACCATAGTTATTCCTCCCTACCGACCCCGGCTGTTGATGATGTGTGGTACGTAACCAACTGCAGCCAATCAAAAACTGATATTGTTTGATGCCTTGATAGTTGAGAAGGGCAAGCTCCACATATGTACAGGTTTGAAGAAAATTGAGTGGTTTAACGTCGAGATCTCTGAAGTCGAAGACGACGCATTGTCTGAGCTGGACGTGTACTCGAGCTTGTTTATGGTGCGAAACAAAATTGTCCTTGATTTGATTGCGAAGTTCTTTGATATTTAAGGCCGGTTAGGGCTTGATTGATTTGGACTTTATATAGCAAATGAACACAAACTTACAGGATTACAGCTAGCATTTGAACGCATGCATGATTTGTCTTGAATTTATAATTATCAATTGTGCGCAACATTCATGATGATTCATTGATTCATGCAGGTTATGATGATTTGTGCACCGACGTGTTAAGGGAAATGAACACCTACGTACAATTCAAAGCTCAAAATCGTACAACACATTGTCCTGTTTGTTTGTCCGTTAGGAAGATACATCTTTGCTAGCTCATCGTTAGTCACTCAATTATTGCTGAAAATTGTGTTTTCTTCTATCCAAATAATGCTGGCTCTACACATTGCAATTATGTTCATGGCTGCCATTATTACTTGGGCAAATCCCTTTGGCGCACCACTCTTTTTCTGAAATGGTATGTGGCACTCTTGGTTCTTCTAGCTAGTGTTCTTGCTTTGTTTGCATCCGTGGAATGCAGAGATTAATCTGCACTCCATTAAAGGCAGAGAACCAAAGGGGAAAAAAGAGGAGCCGGCCAGCAGCCTGGTCCCTTTTGTTCTGTCGATCAGTTTGTGTTTGCTGCTTTGTTATCCGATGGATCAAGCACTGTTGATGGAATTCTCTAGAAAAGATTAGGGATTAACTGAATCATGCAGCAGTAATGAAAGAAAAAAAAAATCCAGATGAGGTTGTTATCATGTGAGATGAACACGTTGCCGCCTGATTAATTTCTCTGCCTAATTTCTGGTATAACTACGCATGTCAACATGACGGAAAGAATTTACGTGATAAGAATTAGGTTGTTGCTGAATGCTGAATCAACACGTAGAAGGTGGTCTGAATGTCTGAATCCAAATTTCTGCAAGTCAATCAGTTCAATCACTGGACTTAAGCACTACCGTCTCCACTTTTAACCATCATATCACTTCAGATAAAAACAAAATTTAACCTGTCACAAGCCACTACAACAAAATCAGTTTTTCTGAAGCTCCTTTTCTACCAGCTGAACAGTAGTTTCAGCGGCTAGAGACAATGTACCATGATATCCAAAAGCCACATTAGGTACATGTCTCAGCTATCGAACTTTGCAAAATCTCATCATCAAACAATTTATTAATTACCATCCTCCACTAGCTAAACTACACTGATCCCCAATATCTCCTACATTGCATTGTACTTAATTCTTTTTCCCAAAGGTGAAAGCACACGCAATTACTAATTAATCCTTCCATTAAGCCCTGATGATCAACACGCTTATCACAAAACTGTGATCCATGAGTGGGAGATAGGTTTGTTAATTTCTCACTAATCCCTGACTCTCCTTTAACCAGGTGATGGGTCACACGGGTGATAGAATATGCTTAACTGTAGACATAATCCTGCCGGTTTTCATACAGGCATTGCGACTGTTGAATTTAATAATGAATAAGCAGGGTTCTTTTGAGCTTTTGAATCTTTGGTATATCTTCGCTTTAACTTTGCTTTGGAGAGCATGCCTGCTTGTGTCCTAATTGAGGTTGAGTTGGGTGGTGTTAGGATTTGCATTGCGTTTGTAACTGATGTCCTTGTCATTGCCTTTTGTTTTTCCCTGTTCTTTCTGCAACTGAGCTGCAAGTTGATGAATCAAGTGACTGAATACTGTTTACATATATACACACTGAGTAGTTCTTGCTGTGCACTGAAATAATTAAGACTTTTGCAGTGAAATATCTGTGCACTTTTTGCAAAGTTTTACGAGGTTTGTGGTTTTGATCATTGCAAAATTTGCAATAGTGAGCAAGTTGCAGTTGTTTTTACACCATTATGATGTTTCGTCGCCAGCGAGAAAGTTGCTGAATGGCAGACAGTCTTTTAATCTTTTTAGTGTGGGGTGGGAGTGACTGGCTTGCAGATTGCAACTTAGTTGGTAGTTTCCCGGATAATAGAGGTGTTTCAGGTGGACAATTCGATGTCATGTTTGATCTGACGCCCAACCGTACTTTGAAGAAAATGAGAAGGCTCTACAAATGGGCCCCTTGAAATGGGCCAAATCTCAGTGTTGGGCTTGTCAAAAGATCTCATTGGGTTGACCCATAAAAAGGAAATAGAAAGGTGAAATGCACACTAACCTAAAAAAATTATCGGATTATAATTTATATATATACATATACATATAGAGCCATAGAGGCATAGAATTTTACTGTTTTCTCTGGCACATTTTCCCTTTATTAATATTAAGCAAACATGAAAATTAAGTCCAGGAGTATTTGTGGTGGCTGATGGGCTCTTTCATGGGCCAAATAACAATGTTTGTGCTGAGGGAGGCACACTTGGTTGGCCCAGATTTAGACTGATCAGGAAGCCTCATTTGGGTGGCCCAAATATCTATACTATAATGGCTCGGTTGCATTCACGCAGTGATCGAGAAGAATTAGATCAAACATATTTGTCTGTAAATATACAAACAAAATTGTTGCAGCACCAAATAAACAAATCATATTTTTTATTTAATAGTTCAAAGTCACATTTGATAATATGATCTTAAAATAATCCAACAATACTATTTAATCATAAATCGAACTATATTACAAAATTTTCAAGAATATCCCGCTTAATTGATGAAAGAAATAAAGGGTATCTTCCAAATCAATAAAGGGTATCTTCTGAATCTGAATTTTCTTTTGTAGACCATACACTGTTCATATACTTTCCATAGTCTTTGTAGCATATAATATTATCAAAGTTGTATGATAATCAAAATTGAGTGTAGACTTATAACCGCTCGTGCTATGCATAAAAACAAAATTCAGGGTAGTTTCTCATGCATGCAACTCTCGCTATTCTTCAATAGTCCAAACTTGTCATATCGATTTAAAACCATATTATTCACCCCAACTTCTGTTTTTCACCACTGAGCTTCAGTACCATTTTTTTTTTATAAAACTTCACATGGTTTCACCTGAATGATCAATCATCTGTACTCCACTAACCTCTCAAGACTAAAGAACCTCTTTGCGTCATTACTTTTAACATTCACCTGAATCACCACATTGGCAATGGAAACCATCAAACCAATTTGCTAATAAAACTGCTTAACAAAGATGGAAAGTACATCATGTATCTTTTATAATATATGCATGGACAAAATCCAACAATTAGCAGGCTGGACAGTGGGAAGAGGAGGCTGACGTCTTCACTACAAGCTGCCACCGACACCTGATGTAACGGAGAGGCAAGGCACGCCGGTAGGAAGGCGTGGAACTTTGTCGGCGCTAGAAGGGAGAGGTGACATGTGGGAGTCGTGCTAATATTGCAAGTTTCCTTTTTTTGGTTTGGATATTTGTTTCCAGGTTTCCTTTTTTTGCAGATTTTTTCCAGGTTTCTCTTTTTTGTGTGGAATTGTTTCCTTGATTCGAGCAATGAATGTATGGTATGTCATGGGGATGACTGGATGATGGGATAGCAGAATGAATTGTTTGGTAGATCTTGAGCGTTGGATCTAGTTATCTATGGCCATGATTTTGTGAACGCAACCAAGTTGCTTCATTATAGTGTAGATGATTCTGCTGGCTGGACCGGTGACAAAAACACTGATACCAGGATTGCGAGACACTGGTAGCATCTATGCTCTGGTTCTATGAAGTGGGTAACTAAAAGCAGAGTGATTTGTTGTAATCATATCAGCTCGGAATTGCCATTTGCCTGTACGTATCAAACACTTAGGTAACCCCATCTACATGAAGAGTTTGGATGTTTGATGCAGCGAGGGTTATCTTGAAGTTCATTATGCTTAGAATTTGAATTTTGAGGGTTATCCTATACTTTTATCCAAGTAGTGTCTTTTACCCTTTGAATGTTTAATTTCAGATATTTCATTTATTTAAAGAAAAAGCAAATTTTTATTTCACCTGACTTCTCTTAATGGTCTAAAAAATCTGAAATTGCTATAAGAGGTGGACATTAAATTTGTGTGTTTGTTTTAAGCTATGTTTCTCATTGCACGATGTAATACCCCAAAAAAATATTAATACTGTGGTTTTGGTTTTTGGCTGGGACGCTTTATAAAAAGAAAATAAAATGGTTGTAATTTAGAAGAATTATTTAGAATTGGGTTAAATTAAACCTGGGCCTATATCCTATAGCCCGGCCCATTATAGCAACCCACCTAATAACCCTATTGAGGGGGACCGACTCCACCTCCCCACTAATGCCGCCACCGCCGCCCCTCCCCTCGCATGTTTCGGTGTTATTTCTTCCCTCCTCTCCCCAGCACAATCCCCTACATAGATCACCTAAACAGTAAGCGGGATCGAGAAGCGAAGTGGAAAAATAGAATCACTAAAAGGAGACGAGAGAGATGATGGGTTTAATTGTTGTGTTCCCATTATATTCTTGCAAACCTAGGTATGGCTTGTCCTACTGTTTTATGATTGTTTTAGGCTGTTTTTAAGGTTTTAATTCGTGGGTAATTAGGGTTTTAAGTAGGTTTTGTTGTTATGATTGGGATTGGTAGTTTCTGCTCGCGGGCAATTTACAGTGGTTTGGTATTTCGTTAATTAGGGCTTTAAGACGGCCTTTTGTGGGAAAACTTATTATAAGTGAGTTGTAGATAATTTTATAAGCTTTTCGAATTGGTA
The DNA here is from genome assembly GCA_000325765.3 of Leersia perrieri. Classification (NCBI taxonomy): domain Eukaryota; kingdom Viridiplantae; phylum Streptophyta; class Magnoliopsida; order Poales; family Poaceae; genus Leersia; species Leersia perrieri. Next base: position 13,629,359 of record CM002484.1, read on the forward strand.
TAACACAATTAAAACGGATGAGTAAAACTCGAGATATCACTGTTTTATTATGGACTGTCAAAATTTCTAGGCAGATTCTGAATCTCACTTTCAACGGTGTATTAGACCATCTAAATGGCATATTTAAAATTAGATTTATATATGAAAGTTGTAGATAATTTTCTGTAAATTTCCATAGTGTATTTATTTGCATTGATAGCCATTGTATTTTTAAAGATACAAAAATATGAAGCGACAACGCCGCAGTTAGTCGAGAGCGACTTTCGTTGTTTTGTAATTTTTGGGTTAGGTTCTATGAGTATGTATCTATTGAATTATTGAATTATATGAATTTAAGTGCTTGTATGATGAGGTTTTATTTGTGAAAATAGGTTGTGGTGCTTCGGATCGTGCCTGCAATCGTGTCTTCTTGGTTCAAGGCAAGTAAATGTAACAGTGATTACAGCTTGACTCGTTATTTTCTCTACTCCACCTTGGGATAATATATATCAATAACCAAGATATACTGAAGAAGTTGTTTATTTTCACTCATGTTTATATTGATTATATGGTTTTGGATTTGTTTCATATATGCTCTATATGAAGGATAGTGTTATATGGTGTTTATTTAATTGGAATACAGTTGTGGTATCAAGGATTATGGCATGGTATGGTTTTCTATCGTGATCTTGCATCGCATTACATTGGCATTACATTTGCATTGCATTTAGATTTTTATCGCATACCTATGGTTGCGACCGTATGGGTACAACATCGTATATTGTCGTAATACGATGCAGCTTCGCACCTTGTTGGTGTGAAGGCAGGATTATCATGACATTGCATTGCATTTGCATATACACTTGTATTCTAGAATATATACGTTGTATATTTATTGGATTTATCTTGAGAAGGTTTCCTTCTTATGAAGTTATACAGGTTTGGGTTATCTACATGGATAAGGTTATGAAATCTGTTATTTTTTATGTCATAAATAAATAATGATGTACTATCGTTTATTAAATCATTGATACAATAAACTTGTAGTTTAAATAGCTTGTTTAAGCAGTTTGCTTGCTAAGATTTATTCTCATCCCCTTATAGTTTTTTCAGGTACCTTGATGTGGCATGTTTGCATGAGGGGATGGGAGTAGCTACACTTCTACACGTAATGATTTTATTTGTTTCATACATGTTATGGCATGGTCATAAAACAATTGAGTTTAATGTATTAAGGATTAATTAAATACTAGGTTATTGATTATGGGCTTATCAATATTCTTAGGTTATTCATACCTATTAGTATATTCTGGACTATAACCTTGATATGTATATATTTATGCTTCCGCGAATCTCTTTGTATTAAAATAGTTGCTGCCGAAATTTTATTATTTTGGCGAGGTTGAATAGTTCAGTGGGTTTTCTGGGGTGTTACACACGAGCTATTTTAATTACGTGGATTCCATGTGCATGCGTACTAGTAGAGAACAACGGAAGAATAATCCCAGTCATTCTCCATCTTCCATTCCTATAATCCCGTTAGTCTCTGCTCATCTCAAGATCACTTCTCTTTTTCCTTTTTTGGCCTAATCCGAATTATATCTGTACATATTTTCTCCACATCTCCTTTTTGAAATATGGCATCGATTTTGACAGGACAGGTACAGACTTTATCAATATGTTTTTATTTAGAAAAATGAAACATCACCGTATACATACCACAACACTGCCAACTGCCAAGCTAATTTGATACTAGCTAATAGCAATTGGCACATGCACTCCACCAACAAATTAAGTCAGATACTCGTGCAAATTTTGTTTCCTGATTTAGGCAAATGCTCTTTGTATCAGAAATCAAATCAAGCCCCTCTGTTGCCTTCGATGTGTGAAAATCAAGTAAATCTAGGAATACCTGCTTAATAGCAAATATGCTTTGTCATTTCTCGTTTAACTTAACTCTACTGCTTTAGGATAAAAAAATTAATTAAGCTGAAGTACTGTTAGCAGGAGAAGAGCCAGTGGCATGTCTGAAGTCTGAACAGTACGTGATAGACGTGCGGCGACGTCAAGCAGAGGGCGTCAGGAAAAAAAAAAGATTGAAAAATTTGTACGCATCCGTCACCCGTGCCGTAGCGTGAAGGAGTGAATACATACGTGATGGCCACTAATCCACTTCTTAGGGGACCTTGATTTGTTAGTAAAACATAAAATCTGGGGATTTCAATACTATAAGAAAAATTTCTAAAAAGGTATTTGAAATAAAGGATTTTTGACTCCACCAATGTTATAAAATTTCTATGGAATAATTCGAAACAAAGAGATTTCGAAGAAAACTTAGCATGAGGTTTAACCTCGTGAAAACTTTGCTCTTAGTCTCTCTCACCTCAAATTACTATGCTTTTAAAATAGTGTATTTGTCTGTGTTAGTCAATTTTTTTTTTCTCTGTGTTAGTAATTTTTTCTCTTTCACACTATTTGCCGGTCCAGTTGATCTCCGATTAAGGTATGCAGGTATTAATAATAGTCCCCCACAAATGGCACATCAACAGTCCAGCACGGCCATGATCAATTAGGTGAACTAATCACAATTAGACCACAATTTGTTGACAAAATTGCGTTGGCAGAGGTGGTTGTAATCGTGCACGAACATATAAAATGCTTATTTAGGTGTACAAATTTGTCTGATGCACGCAATGAAGACCAAAATGACGTAACATGGCAAAATTTTTTATCTAAATGTTAATTGCGAAGCTATTTAAGCATGTATACGAGAGGATGCAGCATATACTGATATGCCTACATTTACATAAAAATTGAAAGTAAAGCATAATATTAGCATAAACAAATATATAACAAAACTTCGAGAATGATATAGGGAATGGAAAAGAGAAGGATAAAATAAATACTTGTATATGATTATCTAAAAATACAATGTGTTTAATATTACACATATATGTATGTTACGCCTTAATAAGCATCTAACTTGGAATATGTTTTGCTATATTTAGTGTTAGTTCCGACATATCAACGAGTCCATGACCAATAACCATTTTCAAGTTTATGTATTAAATTGCACACACTCATATACCTCCAATATAATTTACTCTGTTTTACAAGACATTGTTTCCAACGATTTACTCCCTCTAGGTTGAAAAAACTAGACGCTTTAAACAAGGACATGGTCTTAAAAAAACAACTTTACTATTTCTATTAAATACCAGTAAATATATGATTTTGTTAAAGTACTTTTCAAGATTAATCTATACAAATGATCTTTATGTTGCTAAAATAAATATTTCTAAAAGTTAATTGTATTTAAAGTTTGAAAAGTTTAACTTTACGACAGTCCAAAACGTCTAGTATTGTCAAACTGGAGGGAGTAGCTTTTAGTACATACCTCATAATATAAACGAGCATACATGTTATCATTATATAATTAGAGTGTGTGAGAGAGACTATTATTTAATTAAAGAGATAGTGTTTTGCTCTCTTCAATTAAAATATTAAATAAGATACTTAGGAGGCCGTAGGAAGAGGCCTCGGAGGGAGGGAGAGAGTGTGTATAACAATAATATTCTCTCCATGACGTACTAATTGTATACTTGAGAGCGTGTACAGCGAGGACCCGAATGATAATGACAAGCTAATATATGCATAAAAATCCTCTAGATAATTTCTCAAAAAAAAAAATTCTAGATGATGGGCGGATAACTAACTACTCCCTCCTTCTCTAAATATTTGACACCATTGACTTTTTCATATACGTTTGACCGTTCGTCTTATTCAAAAAATTTATAAAATATGTAAAACTATATAGGCATAAAAATATATTAAGCAATGAATCAAATGATAGAAACTAAATTTTTTGAATAAGATAAACGGTCAAACATGCGTAAAAAAGTCAACGGCGTCAAATATTTAGGGACGAAGGGACAACATTTCAGTTTCGTTAATCCTCGAAATAATTTTTTGACAAGATAGATAAAATACATTAACGGTCTCCGTGGCAGGATACACAACGTCAATCCAATCGTGGAAGTTCGAATGTTGTATACGTACTCGAGCAAGAAATTTGTATCTGTGATACTACAAGCCTGGACGTACTCTGAACCGGACAGTTTCAGAAAAAAAAAAATTCTGAACTCGTCGAGCACGCTGTCCTCATATTGCCCTCACAAACGGCGGCGAGTCGCCGTCGCCTGTGCGTCACCGCCGGCGAATTAGCGGCGGACCTGCCGGGCGGCGGTTGCAGGTGTTAAATCTCTGTCAATTTCAGCACCGGCCAGAACCGTCCAAGCAACTGCTTTCGGTGCTTTTCTTTTCCCTCGTGATTCAAGGTAGTGGTTCTGTTCGGACGGGTGGGGAGTAGAAAGGTTTTCTATTGGTGTCATCCAATGTCATTTGGAGCAACATGTTCCTTCTTCAGAAAGGTTTCTAGTAATTAATCGTAGTTAAATGTTGCCCTCGTAAACAATGATTGCCACTTGCGCGCAATCACTAGTTGCAATTGGGGAGATCGGATTTTCCATTTTTAGGTTATATAGGGTTTTAATCTTGATATTTTTCTCCGATTGCCGTTGGCACACTATCACGCACGTATGCACCAATGAATGATTTCCTTTCAACACAAATGATCTGCATAAATCCACCTGGCCAATCACTGAATTTCCATTGAAGAGATAGCTTTTGTGCTCAACAGCAGACGCCACTGCTCTTCCACCGCCATAGAGATTTCCTATAGTACAATTTGTTCCCTACAGTTTCTACTCTGGCTTTTAATTAAAAAAAAAAAAGATTGAAGACTTGTCTTCTCAACCCCACCACCAATTTGAACCAACTCCCCTGCTGCAGAAGCAGAAGCAGTGGAGGCAGGCATCAAGGTCGCCCACTCCCCCACGTCTTCTCCCGCGCGCGCCCTCTCTCGTCGACTGGCGCCACCTCTTTTTCCCCTACTCGACGTCGCCGCCTCGGTGGTCAAACACTCAAACGCCCCCTCGATCGATCGGCCGCCATGTCCTCCTCCTCCTCCGCCTCC
>CM002484.1:13634472-13719184 GCA_000325765.3 Leersia perrieri
TCGCGCTCCCGCCGCCGCACGCGTCGGACGACGGCCTCAGGGCCGCGCTGGCCGACGGCGCGCTCCTCTGCGCCGCGCTCCGCCGGCTCGGCTGCGGCGGCCCCATCGCCTCCGACTCCGACGAGGTATTGCCTTGGCCCCCGCCGCCGCCACGGCGCAACCCCGCACCCATCTCTATCGCTTTCGGTTCTCCATAATCGTGAATCGTGGTCGTCGCCGCGATTGCTGCTGTTTCAGGGCGCGGGCTCCGCAGCGGCGGCGGAGGATGGCGATGTGGGGAGTTTCCTCGCGGCGGTGGAGCGGATGGGCCTCCCTGCCTTCGCCGCATCCGACCTCGAGACGGTACGCGTTCTTCTGTTCCAATTTTGCATCGGAGAACTGGGGATTTTGGTAATTTGTTGTGGGCGATATCTACTGTTTTGGATGATCCGTTTTGGAGTTGATTGCTGCGCGGTAGAGCTTCCCGTCGAAGGATGTCACTTGCAGTTTGCTTTCGCTGTAGGTGGTTGGGACTGAGAGGGTTGTGATTGTTCGGCTCGTTGATTGGCCAAAATATGACACATCAACCTTGTCCTTTTCTAATTGGACCGGTAGCTGATGATGAATGTGGTTTATGATTGTCTCCCATTCTTCAGCAATACCCAAAATATGGGTTCAAATTTCAGAATTCCTATTTCACAGCTTTATTTCTTTCATGCTGTATTTTCAGTTTAATTTGGTTATGGATTGGTGGTAATTTATAGTCTACACAGAAGTTAGTTCTGAACTGCAAAATGTCTTCGTATGAAGTGCAGGTTTATATAAAATGTGTTCACGTGGGGAGTCATAGGTTATCACTGAACTTAACAACATCTTTGCGAATCACTAGCTGTTCAATGATTCCGTTTATGAGAGTTGAACAACCTTATTGAGTTGTCGTATAGGAATTTCATGGATTAATCACTTTGGATGCTCTGGCAATACTACAACTGTTGTCGGGTATAGAATGTTGCCATGCGACTCTGTTGGTGTTTCCAGCCCTCTCTTCAATGTAAATAAGGTTTATCTTTCCATTCTCTTATCGATTTTTTAATTGGCATGATTGGCATTCATCTAGGGCCCAGTATCATCTGTTGTTGCCTGTCTTCTTGCACTAAGGGATCATTTTGTATCCCATGATGTAGAAGGCTTCAGATGTAGCCTTCCAGAAAAAGGCATGGTGCACAGCATAGAATTTCCCAGAAGGGAGAATGATCTCAGCACACATAATTCTGAAGGACAAAAGGTTCCCAAAAGTCCGTCTATTTCAGGTGAAATTTTATTATCTGTGTATTCAGTGCTTTCAACAAACTTTAGTTTAATTTATTATGGGTTACGGATATATAAGGAACTTTAATAGTTCAATATTTTTTCACTGCTCATTGAAATGTCTAAGAGCTCAAATTTTAATGGGCAAGGTGTACTTTTACGGCTAAGTTGCATGAGTAGATTCATACAATTAGTGGTTCCTATGATGTGAGCTCTTCAGATATGAATGGCATTTACTCTTTCTATTGTAGAACCATCATCCCCTTCATCACAGACTACATTATCTTCTATATCACGCCATGCGGGACACAATTTTCATGATGTCTTCCAACTCAAACAAGGACGTTATTCTGATCTGCCCAGTTCTAAAATTTCTGAGATGATGAAATCCACCAGCTTAGATGTAAGTTTCAGATAGTAACTTTTTGTCTGCGAAAATTATTTCAGTAAATAAACTATTTCTTGCCAAAAACATGATGTTGTATTCTCTGCATCATGACAATAATATTGCAGAATGCCCCTACTCAATCACTTCTGAGCATTGTGAATGTAATCCTTGATGAGCTTGTTGAGAGGAAGAATGGAGAAATTCCTTATGTAGGCTACTCAAAAGCAATGCAGTTAGTTTGTTCCTTTCATGCTTCAAAATTCTGTAACTTATGGTGTTTATCTCCTTTCATCCTATTGAATACAACATTTTTTGTACAGCATCTCTTTTGCTTGTTGAGAAAGGTCATACTGGAGATTGAGCGGCGTATTTCTACTCAGGCAGAGCATATAAGAAATGTAAGGAGTACTTATTCCTACTTATTTCTCAGATCATTCCTGTTGTAATAGTTGCTTGGATGCAGCAAAATAACCTTATGAAAGCACGTGAAGAGAAATATAAATCAAGAATAAGAGTGCTAGAGGCACTAGCAAGTGGAACAAGTGGGCAAACACATGTAAAATCGAGCGCAACAAATGGAAAAGCACATGTAAGGGTCAGTGACATTGATCTTACATGGATTCCAAATTATTGTTCAAACTTTAATGGGAATGTTTTTTTTTATATTTTTTCAGGTCTCTGTAGATGTTGTGCGGGAGGTGAAGGTTTGTTTACTTACGTAAAATTGACACCTCTTGTTATTACAATCTGTCCATAAATTGTATACAAATTATAGCTGTTTTTTTATCCAAATAAGCTATTTGATGTCAAATTCTCCATGAGTTCTTTAATCCTCACAATGCACCTGTTTAGAACATGTGAAAACTTTTCTCATCTTCACATTAAATAGGGGTAATAATCCACAAAACGTAAATTAGCCAGAGCAGGAAAGACCTCTTACTACATGAATGTGCAAGTTTTTTTCCCTTAAAATCCAACTTTTTCTAATTATTCATTTGAACAGTTGTTGTTAAAGGAGTGACACATGATTTTCGGTTTGAAAAAAATTATAATGTATTCTGTGCGGTGATAGACTGGTAACAACCTGCTCTGTTAGGTCAACACTTGCATGTACCTATTAACCCACAAATAGTCTTCACCAATGAGAAGCCACCACTTTAGATCCCTCTTGCCTGTGTGATGGTATAGGGTGTATTCTGAAAAGAGATTGGACCATGAACAATTGGGTCATTTGGGGGCATTGTTCATAGAGCTTCAGCTTCAAGTTAAAGCAAGTAAGGACTACATGTTTAGGCTCTTTTGTATAGGGTGTTATTTATGTTAAGAACCTTTATATGAAGAATCTTATATTTGAGAAGCTGGATCCTGAACTTGCAGTTGAGTTTTTTGGCCATTTTCTTATATGTGCTTACAAGTCATTTTCATTCTGCAGATGGAGAAAGACAAAATTGAAAACAGAAACCAATTAGCTGACAAAGATGTGGCATCGTTGATGAAGGACAAGGAACAAGATGTAACTAGATTAACAAAGGATAAGGAAGACATGGCAAGATTGTTGAAGGACAAGGAAGATATAATTAGATTGATGAAAGAGAAGGAAGAAATGGTTTGGATGATGAAAGAGAAGGAAAACATGGTTAGTTTAAAGAATGGCAGGGGTGAAAACAAACATCAACCGACAGATAAAGATGTAACTGATTCAATTAAGTACAGAGATGAAATCATTATGTTGATGAAGGAGAAAGAAGATAGTCATGATAAAGTTATGAAATTAAATCGAGAGCTAGATGCTCTAAGATCATCATATCAAGAGATCCATGTCTTGTTGGAATCTAAGAAGAAAGTGGCACTTCAGCTTTTGATGGATAAAGAGAACATTGACTATACAGTATCACAACTCAAGGAAGAACTTGCAAGAGAAAGAAGCTCACATCAGACACATATTCAAGAATTGGAGACAAGAGCTTTGCAGGCAAATACGAAATTAGAACAAAGGATAAAGGAAATGGAGCTTATGCTAGAAGAATATAAAACAAGAGTAAGAGATTTTGAAGAATTGTTGGAATCAAGAAGCCAAACTTGGGAGCAAAAAGAAATCAGGCTGAACCAGTTTGTTGGTCTAGAAATACAAAACATTCAGGTATTGATTGATTATAACTCTTTTCCCACTATATGTCGTTAATAGTCTGTAAAGTCATCAATTTAAGCTCAAAATTGTTTCCTATCAGGATTTGAGGTTGTCTTCTGTTTCCATCAGGCATGAAGTCCTACACTACCAGAAAAGATGGTCCGAAGAACTTTGTTACCTCGGTGAGAATAAACAAAATAACTTATTTTAGTCCACATGGCATAGACATATTGGAGTTTTCGTTTTATAACTTGCATATCAATTACAACTCTGCAGGACGAAGCCTTAAGCTATTGACGAATGCTGCAGAAAATTATCATGCTACTCTCGAAGAAAATCGCAAATTATTCAATGAGGTTCAGGAGTTAAAAGGTTGCAAAGCAAACACCACCGCTCATTTTATATGCTAATATCCTTAACTCTATGAACTTCTTAGTGTATATGCATATTTATCAGGAAATATCAGAGTCCATTGCCGGATAAGGCCTTTTCTTCCTGGAGAGGATCAGATGTCTACTACAATTGATTATGTTGGTGATAATGGAGAGCTAATTTTAGCAAATCACATAAAACAAGGAAAGGAAGGAAAAAAGATGTTCAAATTCAACAAAGTACTTGGTCCCTCTGCTAGTCAAGGTAAGAAGAAAAGTGAAGTGAAATTTTTTGTGCTTTACCATTGATTATACTCCTGAGAAGTACCAAATTTTTGCAGTGCTGACATACTTTGTATGTTGATTTGTTAAACTATTTTCTGGCTAGATGAGGTATTCAAGGACATTCAACCACTAATTAGATCAGTTCTTGATGGCTATAATGTTTGTATTTTTGCATATGGTCAAACTGGATCAGGGAAAACCTATACAATGGTATGTACTCTCAGCATAAGAATATTCATCTGATTTATGTCATATAAGAAGTACTACTGACATTACTAATGTTGCAATGCCATACAAATATCTTAGACTGGACCTGAAAATGCAACCGAGAAGGATTGGGGTGTCAACTACAGAGCTCTGAATGACTTATTCCATATCTCACGGGGTAGAAGAGACACAATCATGTATGAAGTTAGTGTACAGATGATTGAAATATACAATGAACAAATCCACGATCTCCTCAGCAACAGTGGCTCAGAAAAGAAATATCCTTTTGGATTACAAGCGTATAGTGGTAGAATCATTTATTGACAACTTTGCACAGGTAGTTTGTGAAATCACTGGAAGTGTTCTGCACATGAATTTCCAGGGAAATTCATTTCCATTTCATGCAACTGAGTTTCATCCAAGATCTGCAATATGTCCCTAATGTCTAGTGACAATGAATCGCGTATTGTCGATATGGATGAAACAGTGGCAGCTGCATATTTGTTCTTAATTCCTCTGCTGATGTGGTCAGTATGAAAATACTAGGCTTGTTGTATTGGTTAAAAACCTCAATACAGCCGCATCCAATGCCTAGCAATGGACTGTGAGTTGAATCAGTTCAAGTGAACATATGTAGAAACGTCAAACTTAGTTAGACACCACTTTACTATTATTAAATAAAATGTAGATATATGCCCATCTATTAATAAGATATCGATTAAACCTACAAAAGAAAGTTCTTCCGTATTTTTCTTTAACTTGCGCACGCTTGGGATTTTGAATGCCTGCCAGCCCAATGGGCTTGCTGTTCCTGATGCAACAATGCATCCTGTCAACTCAAGTTCTGATGTTATTGAACTAATGAGAACAGGACTTGAGAACAGATCTGTAGGTGCAACAGCATTGAATGAAAGAAGCAGCAGATCTCACAGGTTGATTATCATGTTTCATGATTTTGATGCCATTTCTTTTCTTCTTCATTCAAATATAATCTTATTCTGAGTAATCTTGCAGTGTAGTTACTATACACATTCAAGGTGTAGATTTGAAAACCGGAGCTACTTTGCGTGGCGCGCTACATCTTGTTGATCTTGCTGGAAGTGAGAGGGTGGATCGCTCTGCCGCTACTGGCGATAGGCTAAAGGAAGCACAACACATCAACAAATCTTTGTCTGCGCTTGGAGATGTCATATTTTCTCTATCACAAAAGAATGCTCATATACCATACCGAAACAGCAAGCTCACACAAATCCTGCAAAATTCTTTGGGTACTTACCTTTCATAATCCATTGTATAACATTGTTCTGCATATTGTTTTAACCTACAAATTTTCATGTGTAGGTGGCCATGCAAAGACACTGATGTTTGTGCAGATCAATCCAGATGTCTCATCTTATGCAGAGACTTTAAGTACTTTGAAGTTTGCTGAAAGAGTGTCTGGGGTTGAATTAGGTGCTGCAAAGGCAAACAAAGAGGGCAAAGATATCAAAGAATTCAAGGAGCAGGTGACAATTTGCATTTGCCTTTTGCAAACTGTGTTATTGCACTTGATTGTACGATGGTACTAAATAAGGATTGCCTATGTATGCCATCTAGTATATTTTTTTTTAACCGCCATTATTTATCTATGTTTAACTGAGACACAATTATCCTTCTTTTGTACAATAAAAAATATAGATGGTTTAGTTAAAAATTTTCGTATGTGTGAGATGGAATTACAGTTGTTTTTATCAGATGCTCTTCATACTGCTAACAAAGGAGAAATCAAATGATTACTCTAATAACTTTTTCAACCTGCAGCTCTCGCTGCTGAAAGACAAAATTGCAAAGAAGGACGAAGAAATCAACCGACTACAACTACAGAGTCATACTCCAAGGGTAAGGACAGCCAAACGTGCTGATTCCTTATTAAAACATTCGTCATCTTCCCCAGGCATATCATCACTAGGAAGCAAAATCCAACATCGAAGAACAGCATCTGGTGGAAGAATAAAGATCATGGGCAGTAGAGCAGGGTCTGATGTTGATAACTTTTCTGACATCAGTGACAGACATTCTGAAGCTGGTTCCATGCAATCTGCTGATGATATCCAGCACTCCAGAGAGATTATGGGCCTCTCTAAGCTCTCTATGGGTGAGATGGGGCATAATTCTGTTGATCCTGAGCTTCCTTGCTTTGGCTATGATGATTCAGAGGGGAGGCTAAGTGACATATCAGACAGTGGTCTTTCCATGGGTGCAGAAACTGATTGTTCTATGAGCAGTGTTGTTGAACTTACCCTTTTCCCAGAGCACGAAAGAATGTCGATCACTCACAAAAAGCAACACATGGCACCAAGCACTCCGCAAGATCGGGTGTAAGTACTTTCTGTTATGCAGTAAATTTATGATAACTAGTTGGAGAGGAAAAAAATCTGGTTAATCAAAGTACATGACAAGTCTGTATGATCCTAAAAAGATTATTGGTGTTAAATATGTTACATATGATTGTTTCATTACCCTTAATCTTATCTATATCTTATACTATCTATCCATTTCTTAGATGATGTTATGTTTCTGGTAGTTTAGTATGAATATTACTGTATAGGATACTTATTTCCTCAATAATTTGTGATAGGGGTTAGCTAATCGGTATGTTATCTGTTACTAGCTACCGAGTTACCTTTTTATATAAAAGTAAGTCATGGTTAATTGGGAAGAGAGACTTATTAGAGTAAACTTGGTACACCAAGAGCCTCCTTAGCATGTTAATAGACAGAGCAATTTTACTGTCCTTAAAAAGATACTAGGAGATACCTTAGTATAAATTTGGTACCTCTCGGTATCTTAGGTAATAGGAGGTACTAAATTTTACACTAAAATTCTGTACCTCAAGGACTGTTGCTAGTAGAGGGTCAAATAGCCGAGTACCTTATCGCCAGTCTTTGGATCACTTCCCCCAAGTCAATTCTAACATATTTAAGCACCCATCCTTCTTTAAACAGGCATAAAGTGGCCACTCGAGTGCAGAAGACAACTTCTCCAAAAACACCACAATCGCCTACCTTGTGGCCTAAACTAAGAGATCCCCCTCCTCCTAGATCTCCAAGTAAGTTCACTTATCAAGCCTTCTTTCTTTTTTCAAACTGTGAATTTCTTGAAAATCACGTGCCCTCTGGTAAAATCTGCACTTGTAGAGAAATGCAATATTAACAGATTCCACTGAAGTGTACTTCAAGTTGTACATTTTGCTCGATAAAATTGACTATGATTAAGTTTAAATAAGTACAGTAAGGGATAATAAGTTAGAAATTCCATATGAATTACCACACATGTATGCTAAACGCTATCACGAAGTGCCCACAATTTTTTTACAGTGTCTACAAGCACAGGAAAGGTCAGAGTAACACAGGCAACATCTTCGAGAAATTCCAGTATTCAGAAAAGGTGGACATAAAAGCCATGCATCCCTGACGAATATCTTGCAACATTGGTATAACCTTTTGTACAGAACGTCTAGAAAACATTTGCTTTGTTATTTAATAGATACTTATTGATTCTGCAATCTGGTTTTCTTTCCCAGTTGAAGAACTGCAAAATCAATTGGTATATAGATTATTTCCATTTTCTATAGGATGTAAATGTTCTTGTACATATGATACGTTTATCTACTATAAATCCTTGATGTTGTGCTGAATATAAGCAATGAAAAGATACGAGCTTACGACACCAGGAACTGAATAATGAAATACACATATTTTTTTTCTTGCACAAAATCTCATGTTGATTTTGCCAAAACAAACATGTGGCAGTTAGTATTCATTTAAGTTCATTACCATAGTAGAGAAATCACTCCTAATGGGGACAAAAAAAGGCGGCCAACGATGTAATTTACTAAAAAACCAATATTGTAACCCCCAAAATTAGAATTTGCAAGCAAGTAAAATACATATTTAGGCCTTCTAGAATGTGGGAAGTTTTTGCAATTTATGCGAAAGTCTTGCATTCCAAAGGAGGCCTGGAACTTGCAGGATTTTCACAGGTTTCCCTCATTCGAAACAGGGCCTTAATATAAGACCCTATGGTCACTATACTTGTGTTCTGCTGAGAATTGGTTGTGGCATAAAGGAATCCAATGGAACAATAAGCATGAACAAAATTTCTCACAACAATGCTCTTACAATGTTTACATGTCCAAAGCTAAAAGAGTAAAAGGTCATATGAATCTCGCCACATTTGACGATCTATGGAATACATATACCTACGAGCATATGTACATGCCATAAGTAGACAGCAAAAATGTAAGTATAAAACAAGGTATTTTGTATAGTGGGAAAAAAAGAAGATTTGGTTCAAAAAAAAAACAACAGATCTTGTTGTTCCAATGCTCCTATCTATTTTGGAAGTTCAACTTCTTGATACAAATGGCATACATGAACGCAAAAAACACAGGGAAAAGCACGAGCACCGGCGCAACAACTGCCATAAACTTCCTGTGGTATCCAAAATGATGAGTAACGTAATAGCGAATTGTCTGGTTGGATTGGCCGGGGACTGAGATGATTTCTTCTAGGTCTCCATATTGTGTCACTATGAGTCCATACACTGTCCATGCCAATGGACAAAGCCAGTAGTACCAGATCCACCATTTGGGGATTCTCTGAAACAAAATATGAATAACAACATTATTTTAATCTTCGAAGAAGCATTGAAAGTTCAAAATAAAATGTTTGGTCCAACAAACAACTCACCGGTCTCGGAATGAAGAATCCTGAGAAGAGGTTGAATAAGGAATAGAAAGCTGCAGCAAAGATGGCCGCAACCTCATGGTTTGGTGATATTGCAACAGTCATCATACCGTAGTAGGTGAAGTAGAGAAAAGAGAAGTAGGAAACGAAGAAGAACCAGAAGAACTTGGCTGCTGTCCATTGGAAACTCATCATGGCATAAACAATGAGGGTATAATATGCAGTTTGGATGAACACATAGGGTATCTCCATGACAACCTACAACAAAGTACAAGAGTTGAGCGACTCCTGGAAACAAATGATACTTTATTGCCTTAGATACCACCATAAATTACCTGAGCAATGGCATAAGGCATTGCAGAGTACATCCCAGCAGCCCTCTCTCGGTAGAAAACCGTTCTCTCAATGGACACAATTGGCTGCACAGTTGCACAATTGTTGATACCGATAAACATTACTGCCGTATACATTGCTCCAATGACCATTCTGAGAGAATTGGCATTTCCCCTGAACCATAAGGCACAAAAAACTTCAGATACTGGTACATTAAGATTAAGGAGTCAAAGATGAAAGTATTTACATCTTGGTGCCGATCTTCCAAAATATGGTGCCGAGTAGCAAGGCTGTGAACAAAGTGAAGGAAAATCTAACAAGGTTGTAATCAGGGCTGCGCCAATAGGTCAGCCATTGCTTCCAGAGGCAGGCCTTGAACTGCCCTATGGTGGATTGAGAGTATTTTGTAGGAAAATGCAGATCTGATGTTCCTGGTTCTGGTTGACTTAGCTGATTCACCAATACCTTGTTTTGCCTGAAAACACAGCACATCTATTCCATGAGAACTCACATACAACCATTAAACGTCTTGACAACACAGAAGAGTTTTTAGCCTGAGATGAAATATATTCCACTTACTTGTACAAGTCTGATGTCTTATAGTACTCGGCAAAATCCATATTTAAGCGTACTTCTGCGCCAATTGAACTGACCTCAAGCATCCATGTAGCTGGATTGTACTTTTCTTTGATTTTAGGCACTCCAGGAATTGCCTGGTAATATTAAAATAGCCGATTGGTTAGAAAAGTAAAATGGTTTTTCTAGCTATTCACAACACATCCTCTACTTAGCTAATCACCATCTGGAACTATCCGTACCTCGAAGTATTCAATCATTTTCTGGGAATTACGACCCAATTGCCCAGAATATATCACCTGCCCTCCTCTTTTCAGTAGTAGCAGCTGCATTTAAGTTCAAGCTTGAGTTATCATTGAGTTATGAAAAGATGGAATTACTACTTAAGTAAATTACTCGTAGTCACCTCATCAAAAGCTTCAAATATGTCAATGCTTGGCTGGTGTATTGTGCAAACGACTGTTCGTCCGGTGTCAACTGTGTTCCTCACTGTTCTCATAACAATGGCCGCTGCTCTTGCATCAAGACCTGAAGTTGGTTCATCCATGAATATGATGGAGGGATTTGCAACAAGCTCCACTGCTATTGTCAATCTTTTCCTTTGCTCTGTTGAAAGCCCTGTGATTCCTGGCAGGCCAACCAATGCATCTTTCAGATTGTCGAGCTCGACTAATTCCATAACTTCATCAACAAATTGCTGCAATCAATGGAACGTCTTTTCATCAACAACAATCGTCAAAAAAAAAGGAACATGTGAATTTGACATATTGTGGGCTAATCTTAGTAATCAGAAATAAACCACTGCGTATCCATAAAAAATTCAAACACCTGATTCATATACATCTGAACTAAGATATTGATGAGTGATGGCAATAATGTATGACATATCATGTTAGCAACAAGCAAGTAGTACACCCTAATGATGAAGAAAATGCTTAGTGTCAACGACAAGAAAAAACACATGACTTACAATCTTTATGTCATCAGTGATTTCTTGATCTCCTATTTTTTCTGGAAGACGCAGGAAAGCAGAGTATATCAAAGACTCCCTAACTGTGACCTGAGGTGAATGGATATCGTTTTGTTCACAGTAGCCAGAAATCCTTGCAAATGTTGCTTGGTTCTTGGGATAACCGGAAATTCTCATATCTCCTTCAATGTAACCACCAGTCTTTCTTCCTGCCAAAACATCCATAAGAGTTGTCTTTCCAGCTCCACTGACTCCCATGAGTGCTGTCAGAACTCCAGGCCTAAATGATCCGGTAACCTCACGTAACAATTGGAGCCTATCATCCATCACTCCTTGCTGTTTCATTTCCTGTGTAGATAGCATTAATAAAACATTGCAGGCTTTCAACTGACGAGTGTAAGACAGGGAAAGGACAAGATGCCAAGAGAAGTTGTGCATAGGTAAACTCACTGCAGGCATGTCAACATAGTAGTTCACATCATCAAAAGACATGGATAGAGGGGTAAATGGAAGAACCATTCCTCTTTTTGGACCTGCCTCACTGCTACCAGTGGACATCATTCGTGAAATTCCATTCGATGAACTATTGCTCAGACGAGCACTCAATCTCATCTCTCTCATTTCCTCTGAAATAATTGCCTCATTAATTCTAAGTTTTAAAAACTTTCACTTTTTTCAGATTTAGTTATGATTTAAAGTCAGAGTTGCTTACTGTGATTGCCACCATTTGATTTTGTGCTACCATTTCTTACTGCATGTCTTGCATCCCCATTGCTTTCCACTTCCTTCGCAGTTTCTTCAGATATGACAGCTTGAGGTTTTCCCAGGGCTAACAATGAAAGAACCAGCAAATCATGTATTCGTCCAAGAACTATAATCACAAAAGCATTTAGATTCTAATTCAGATACTTACGATTCAGATAAACGAGCGACAGGGTGAAAAGCACATTGAAAAAGATGGTGAAACCCAGGAGCCCCGCTGCTCCAATCCAGAACCAATTTTTGTCAGTAAAGATGTTGGCACCTTCCAGCATAGCTATTCCTAGTCTTTTAGGAATGCCATTGTTATCCTGTCAAGATTCATGTACACCTTGTCAGCAAACATATTCACGAGAATTTTTTGAGGTCCTTCAGGTGGTACAACGAGGTACCAGACTTTGCAGTGCTAATTTCTTGTACCTTCATGATACTTCCTCAAGGACTGTGTAAAGACCCTTTATACATGAACAAATTATAAGGCAGTGCTGTAATGAGCTTACCAATACAAACTTGTTCATCCAGCGAGGAGCGTAGAATTCATTGACTGCTAGAGCATTATACCCATACATCAGTGGTGAAATCCAGTAACCCCAGATCCACCATTTTGGGATGAATGCTGTTAACAATCAAGGGCAAAGTACTTTTCAATGGAGCTGCGATATTTATGGTGCGGAAGAAAACGTTGAGTGAAAATAGTTAGATAAGTAATAGACCTTTTGGCAGAAGAAATCCTCCAAGAACGAAAAATATGAGAAGGGCCAGGGCTCCTCCAGTTTGAGCAATGATCATAGATCTGCACAGGCCAGCAGTTGCTCTGAAAAGCCCACCTGCCATCTGCTGTATCAAGAACACTAGCAGCAACTGCTTGAAGAATCTGTGCAGAAAATAACAAGTAAGTGGACAGAAAGCTTACATTTCCAAATTTATGTTACAACTCTTTTTCTGCTTTGTATGTACCTGTCAGCCTCTGGGGCAAATCCTATAGTGTAGTATGTTACAATCACCCAGACTATAGATTCGATGATGGAAAAAGGGATTCTGAGAATAACATTTGGTAGAGTGAAGATCCAAGCAGGGTAGAAGAGGAGGTCCCGGTGCTTGAAGAACACTGGCAACCTTGTGATAGTCAAAGAGAGCTCAGCAAAACCATTAAACATGTTCACAATCAGACTGAAAAGTAGTGCTCCAATGTAAACAAAGCCATCATCTAAATTCCTTGTGTGCATCTCGGTCCTTAGAAACACTGTCGACGCGACAAGGGCTACAATGATAAGCTTCAAAGTTCACCAGCAGAAGGTGTCAGTCGATTGCATTGTGTATTTTGAGAAGTGGCAAGAAGTGAACAGGAAACTTTGCTCACCTGTATGGTCTTGAAGATGTACACAAATGAATTGCGCTTAATGAGGAGCCACTCCTTGGCAAAGGATGCCTTGAGGAGCTCTGTTGTTGGCACTGATTGCTTTGAGAAGACAAGAGCAGCCTGATGGCTACGAGTTTTGTCAAAAGGGACTGAGAGATGATTCTCAAGTTGGAGCCCAACATGGAACCTTTTAAATCTCTGTGCAAATTCTGAGACTGAAATGTATCTGTATGGCCTATGCTTGTCAGCCCAGTACTGCTCCTGATCCTTCTTTGATGTCACCTGAAAAACAGACATAATAAAGCTGTTCAAGTAAATTCACATGTTGAAGCTTTCAGAAACATAGTTTCTAATAATTAGACAACTTCTTGATGTTACCTCCTGAAGAAAATCTGCAGTGCCCTTGCGCTCTGGGCAGCGAAATCCACAGGACTCAAAGAATTCAAGGACGTATTCGCGGGGTCCCTGATAAACAATCTGGCCTTCTGACAGTAGGATGATGTCATCGAATAGCTCAAACGTCTCAGGGGCTGGCTGTAGGAGTGACATGAGGATGGTGGCCTCGCCCAAGTGAACGATTTGCTGCAGGCATTTGACAATCTGGAATGTTGTGGAGCTGTCCAATCCAGTTGATATCTCATCCATAAATAGAACCTTTGTTGGACCGACAATCATCTCACCTGCATCCATAGAGAAAATTTATTTTGTTGTTAGCATTCTTACAGATTTCAAAGGAATAAAAAGGTTGATGCGTTCACTACTTCATACTGATCATTTGGTGAATTGCTATTTCTGTGCTTTGCACTTCTCGACATACATTTTATAAGAAAATAATTGCATTCTGGATTTTAGCCATAAAATTTAATCATGCAAAAAAAAACGTTTATGTTCCAGAATATATAACGTTCTAGACAAGAGTTTGGTCTCCAAAATCCAAATTTGACCAATATCTTTTGTATGAAACAGTTATTGAAATAAATATAATATAGTATTAAATATTTTATGTGTAGTCATGTTAAAAGAAGGTGGTGCTGCTGAATCTTCCTAGGGGTTGGACTCAATCAGAATCTATCAAAGATCAGAAAATATTCTAAACCATATATTTGCCGAAATGAGAAAAAAAAAATGACAATGCCAGAAACAAATATGACATCAGAATATCGGAAGGGGAAACATGACGGTGCCAATCCAAAACCAATAATTTAGATTGCAGGTGCCAAACCGTAACACAATATGCTCATGAACTAGACTTATCAGCTACATAAGATGAGCTCATATATACGCTATGTAACTCATGAATTATTCAACACAGTGGCAATATTCATACAACCAGGGGTAGCATTTTAATATTAACCTATGTGTAGTGCTAGACAGTACATGCTTATTGAGCTCTAACGTGTGGCCTGTTCTCTTGCTCCTTACATGTTGAGTAGGATGTCATGGGTTCTGTTAGACTATATTATGAATAGGATTCTATATCCGGTTGTTGTATTAGATAGGATTAGTTCCCATTTATATTAGATAGATTCTAAGTCATTTAGGGGGTGTTTGGTTGCTAGCCACACTTTGCCACAGGTTGCCACGTCTAAGGTTAGACAGGTTTGACTAATTTGGCAATTGTTTGATTGTTGCCATAGTCTGTGGCAAGATTCCCTTGAAACTAACTAGGTCCCACAGGTCAGTGACATAAAAAAGTGTGGCAAGATTCCCTTAGACTAGCCAAATTGTGGCGAAGGATTTGTTCGACTCAAGTTAGGCAAGTGTGGCAATTTTTAGTGGCAAGTTGTGGCAATGTATGGCTAGCAACCAAATATGTCCTTACTCCTATATATACCAGCCCCAAGGCTCAATACATTGAGTTCAATATTAGCAGTAATATTATTCTACATGGTATCAGAGCGGACTACATTCAAGTGCCACTTCCAATCTTCTTCGATCGTCACCCTAGGGAGAAGCGATCTCGCCCCAAGGGGCGGCCATTGTTTTTGTTTTTTGTTTTCTTCATCGTGTTCCGTTCGGGAACGATCTCGATCTCATAGACAGGTCTCGTTTTCCGTTGCGCCGCTTCAAGTCATGTACTCCTATATATACTGGTTTCTGAGGCTCAATATAATGAGTCCAATATTAGTGTAATCTCTTCCTCATATTTTTAGATAATTGGCATAAGCTGCTTCATACTAATAGCAATGTGGTATTGCCTACAGTATAGGCTAGCGAAAGAACAAGCTACAGCTCTTTCTCAGAGGAAAGAGTGGTCACTGGACAAGTGACCATCCAACAACTATAAAATGCCTTAACCATAAGATGCCAGTATCGTTCCTCAAAAAAAAAAAAAAAAAGCCACAGTATGATACAGGTACACGCACTCCAAATCAAATGGTAATGCCCCTCATGTGTGGACCTCAAAGGCACACCTATATCTCATGATCACCACAGCTTTTGCCCCGTAGGAACCACAAGATGTGACACGACAATTGCATTGTCTGCTACACATCATAATCTTCTAGAAAAACTTAACAATTTCTCAGGTTCCTTTCAGTCCCTTGTTTAAAATTTAAGTCGATTCGATCCGTACATCCGTGACTGCTACCCTCTAAACCAGAAAGAAACAAAGGCACAGAGCAGGAGCTCCTTTCACAAGCATGCATTAGCATGACACAACGCTGATGGAAGCAACTTACCTGTAGTGACGCGTTTCTTCTGACCGCCAGAGATCCCCCTCTGCATCTGGTCGCCAACGATCGTGTCCGCGCATATGTCCAGCCCCAGTATCTGCCCCCCAAATAAACAGTCAAAAGTAAGAACTTTCACTTGCTCCAGTTTCAACCGTCGCAATCAGGACGATTAAATTAACATGACAAGTTCCTGTTAACCCCATGTCAAACATGGGTTTTAATGGCCTGAAAGCCACTATCACCTGCCCAAAATAACCTCTTTTCAAACTTCACCTACCGTTCATCCTATCCATGTAATTATTCACAAATCACAATACGTGTCCGGTGCTCAGAGTAAAGCTGGGAAGCAGAGCTGGGCATTTCAACAAACAGGTGGTGGGCATCACCACGGGTGTGTATGTGCGCCAATACAGTGATGCCATTTTCATCGGGTCAAGTGGGTGCACCCACCCCCAATCCCCTCCCAAAGCTACAAGGATGCCCCACCAAGAACTCAATTGTGATCCAGCTCCCAATCCCAAGTAGGTGAGGAGAAAGAAGAAGAGGAACAAGAATCATCCGTTTGGTTTGAGTGGTCAACAGAGTCAGCAAACAAACCCACCCCCTCCTGCTACTAATCACTACTAGAGTGTGCCCAAGAATCAAAGTAGTGGACTTGGTGGTCATTGATTGGATGATTGAGGAAAAAATTCCCCATTTCCCATTTGGTGTTCACCAAACCATGGCACCAACCGTGTGAGGGTTAGTTGTTCAGTTGTGGACAATGTGTGTGTGACCGTGGCTACCTCCAATTCCTATATCATATGCCCATGATTGATTGGGATTGGACTGGTTTAGATTTATTTGTCCCTTTGTTTTCTTCGTCAAGATAGGATTTTGTTTTTTGACCTTTTGAATTTTGATGACATAATGGTGAGGAAATCTTGTGCTATTGTGTCGTTGTTAAACCATATGTCAGTGATATTATTATCAGTTTTTGGGTGTTATTGAAGGAAAAAAAAAGTCGTGAAGCTCCTTACTCTGAGGGTATAATCTGTCTGAAGGCTGCTCTCCACTCCTTCCATTGAAGTAGCCTGCAAGATGGAATTAATCATGCGTCACGTAAACAAATCATAATTATCTTCGAAACAAAGCATAGTTAGCAACAAGCATATATACAACTATTGTACCCCATGTGCTACAAATCTAATCGATCGTGAAACGTCGTTTTCGCAAAGATCGTGTCTTTGTCATGAACATGTCTCGAATCAATTCGTGTCCTTCATGAAAGTACATTGCACGGAAAATAGCTCAGTTCCCACGGAAATGTCTAATTCGAAAGCTATAAAGTGTAAATTGGTAAATGTACGGATGAGACGTCCCTAACATATTATATGGTCCGAGCCTCCGAGGACCATCTTATTTAGACCCTGCAACTAAATGGATGGTACTTGTACCAAAGTGAAGTTTAATTGACTAATAATTTATTATCTAAATAATTAACTAACCATCACTCATCATAAAAAAATAATTAACCACTCCAATTAATTACCTTCATGAAGAGGTCGACCTCCGGCTCCGGCCGGATGCGGGCCTCCTTCTCGCGCCTCGCCAGTTCGGTCAGAAGATCTGCACCGTCCAATTCCCCATCCAACGGTCACGATACATATATATCAATCAAACTAATTCCCAAACTAATTGGGTAAATATGTGGTGGGAACTTAACTTATGTGAAAACTCGTGTAAACCTGATAAAAAGTTGTTTACGTTCACCAAAAAAAGTCATACGTGTAGATGAAATGACGATAAAAAAAACCATATAAAAAATAACAAATTTTGAACAAGAAACTGTCAATTGTTCAAATTTTTATTATTTTTATATCTCACAAACAAAGTCAAGTTTGTGCATCATCATCTTATCTATACGTGTGATTTTTTCCGTTGAATTTAGACCACTTTTTGGTCGGGGTGGTTTACATGAGTTTTCATCTAATTAATTTGAGTTTCCACACATATTAATTTACCCAACTAACCAAGTATTCGTCACGTACCGTACTTGGTGCCGACGCCCTGGCACCTCGCCGAGAAATCGAGCGTCTCCTTGACAGTCATCTCACCAACATGCACGTCCGTCTGGCTGATGTACGCCGCCGTCTTCTGCGGCACGAACTCGTCGAGCCCGAACCCGTTGTACGTCACCTCGCCGGAGCGCCGGAGCGACGGGTCGAGCTTGCCGGCGAGGGCCAGCAGCAGCGTCGTCTTCCCCGACGACGGCGGGCCCAGCAGCAGCGTCATCCGGGAGGGGCGGACCGCGCCGGAGACGCCGCGGAGGATGGTGATCGTCGCCTGCCGCCCCGGCCGGACTCCGACGAGCCCCAGCGCCGCCTCGGCGATGTTGCGCGCCGTGTTGAGAAGCGTCGGGAGGGCACGGTTGCCCACGTGGCACTTGGCTTGGACCGTCAGCTGCTCGAATCGGACCTCCACCGTCGGCAGCTCGATGCCCACCCTGCAGTACCATTTTTTTTTCATCTTCTCGTTAATTTTCGTTCAACAGAAAGTAATTACAGAAATGACTATGATCGAATGACTATAATCATCTCTTAATTAATATTAGTAGTATGAAACCTATGGGAATGTAGTAAAATTATAGGTTTGTTCAGTTTGTAGGTATTTTTCAACCCTCCCAATGTTTGGTAATGCCAAAATTTTGGTATAATTGACGATGTCAAAATTTAATAGTGTTAAATGTGTTTAGTTTATACCCTTACTAAATGTTGGTTGTGTTTTTGCGAGAAAAAAAAACTTCCAGAACACCAAAATTTGATAAAGTTACAATGGTAAAAGTATGTTTGGTTCGTTATCCTACCAATATTTTCGTAGGGCTGGAAATGACAACAAACTGAACAAACTCAATGATAATTTGAAAGTGTTTTTCAACACAATTTAGTTAGATATGATTATTTTTCAAAAGTTTTAATGAAAATATTTGAATAGGTATTGATATTTGATAGTCGGTTTAAACTTAAACTTATGGAACGTCATTTATTCGTGACCGGATGGAATAATTGATATTGACAATTTTATCTTTGTCATGCTATAGTTTATTTGTCACTAAAGTTGAGTCCAGATCATTGCGTCTTCTATCGGAAAAGTAATTTCCTAATTCGGTTGAAAAAATATTTTTTTATCTACTCGGTCAACTGACCAATGTCACTCACTAACCCGAAATGATTGGTGTTATGGTTGATGTCTTCATGATTGAAATTGACTCATTCCCCTTGAACCACGTAAGCGAGTTGCATTGTTGGTTTGGATGTCAACTTTGGTTTATGCAACCTACTACTGCCAGGACCAGCGACAGGTCGATGTTTTCCATTTGTAAGTGCATAAAAAAGTGATCATATATGTGATAGTATGTTGCTCCTACTACTCCCACGTAACATGGCACCTTTTGTCAAGAAAAGTACATTTGCTCAATCTGACTGCTAGCTAATATACATAGGTTCCTTCTTATCTACTGCCTCCGTCCCTAAATATTTGACGCCGTTGACTTTTTGATACACGTTGGACCCTTCGTCTTATTAAAAAAAATTATAAAATATATAAAACTATATGGGTGCATAAAAGTTTAGTTAACAATAAATCAAATGATTGGAAAAGAATTTATAATTTCGTAAATTTTTTAAATAAAACGAGCAGTCAAATATTTGTAAAAAAGTCAACGGTGTCAAATATTTAGGGACGGAGGTAGTAAAACGGAATGGAACTACATCTCACTTATCGGAGGATTCCAAATATTTGTCCTGACTTCACTCGGGAAATGGGAAACTTGATATTTGATTAAATATTTGGAATCCTCCAATAAGTGAAGGAATGGAAGAAATTCTATAGGACTTTTTGGATATTTTTCATAGGAATTCAATACTTTGAAATTAATTCCTACATAATCCCTGGATCCAAAGGAGTTCTCAAAGTGTTGAAGAACGTGCTATAAGCTAGAAAAACACATATTTAGAACTGCTAATGGAAAATTAAAAACTACACACCGTGCTACTAATTAATTTGCTCATCACCAAAAAGATAATTAATCCGGGGGTTTGCACAAGTTGCCAACAACGGGAAGGGCCGGAAAGGAACACCAGCTAGCTGCTGACATGATGCACACGTCAGCTGACTTCATATTCCAGGAGTTTATAGATACTCCTACCATGTTTTTTTCTCCTTCACGCATTATTATTATTATTATTATTATTATTATTATTATTATTATTATTATTATTATTATTTCATGTAAGCATGATTTTTGGATCTGTATTCAACTGCAGATCAGCCTTTACCCAGCTAGTGGCAGAGGAAACACAAACGGACATGATTATGAGTGATAAGGGAGATGTTGAAAGAATTGAAAGGTAGTGCCATATATTCATCTGCTGCTCCCAGCTGCATATGTGCTCTTTCTATCAATCAATCGTTATCTGCTCTTGGTGTGCCTCGCATCTAGGCTTTAGCTAGTATTGCTAGCTACTCTCTCAACCACACTTAATATGCATTTATTCGTGGTACGATGAAATTAAACGGGATAATATGGAGCTGTCGTCCCCAACTAACCCTTCCCATCATCTGTGACACTGTGAGTCTCCAAGTGTAAGAAAAGTAGTCTGAAACGACGATTATATATTTAATTATGTATTCCTCATGCTTTATTATCAGAAAGAAAAACCGGTCGGCCGGCCGGACATGTTCGTTTCCTTTGAGCTATTTGGGATGGGTGTTGAAAGGCATCTTTCCAAATAGGAGTACCTATCTTGGCTTGCAATATGGAGTAAGTAGGCTCAGTTGTGGGCATAAAGAAAGGCGCATGCTAATTAAGCGGATTTGTGGAACAAAGTTAACAACCTGTATAAATCATGCAACAACCCATGTACAGGTATAGCTACGCTTCATAACTTTATACCATCATGCGTGCGAATTTTTCTAACAAAGTATAGTATAAATATTTTTCACCTTCTTAAATTAGAGACTGGATAAATTTGTATCACAAGAAAATCTGAAAGCTGAGCTGCCTCTGACTTGGACGAGTCACCAGTGTACTTAGTTAGAATAGTACAGTCAATCAAGATTCCATTTCAATGGTGCAAGCTACGTAATAGAGTATTCTTGTTCTTTAATTTTGAAAAAATATATAATCAACGACAAGCCGCAAGCTAATAATTAGTAAGTAGCTGGCTTAAACCACTAGGATTTGGGACAATATGTTACTACATCCCATATATACATATGCATGCATGGATGATACCAATAATTAATTAATTAATCTTGATCCGATGACGCAAGTTAATCATTCTCCTAGGTAAATTAATTCTAGATTAATTACACACACGCGTATGGCCCATGAATGAATTACCTGTCGATGCGGTTGCGTAGCTTCTGGAGGAATCGCTGGTTGTCCTCCTCGGCGACGCGGAAGACGCGCTCGATGAACTCCTGCCGCTCGCCCACCCCCAGCCGCCGCACGTCCACCTCCTTGTAGTTCTTGCTGCCGCCGTTGTCACCGGCGGATGGTTGCTGTTCGGCGTCGGCGTCGGCGAGGATGGCGGTGCGCATGCGGCTGTAGGTGGGGAGGCGCTCGATGGCCGCCCACCGGAGCGCCTCCTCGTCGTCGTCGGCCGTGCCGCCGCGGCCGCTCCTCCTCCCGCCGCGGGAGCCCGACTGCAGCGGCGGCATGAATGCCTCGTCGACTCCCCACGATTCCATCCCCATACCCCGACCGATGCTCCGGCTCATCCGCCGACCCGACTCCCACACCTTCTCCATCGCGCTCTCCATTTTTTACGAGTTAGATAGACTACGTGCACGCGTCAGTTGCGGTGTGGCATGTGGAGATATCGGTCGATCGCCGGCGAGCGGCCGGCGGCGGGCTAATTTGGGGGTGGGAGTGATGGATGGAGTGGGCGGATGGAGGGGAGGTGTCGAGCGAGCTTTATATGAACACGCGCGTGGGCGCGGCGGGGGTTGGCTTTGGTTTGGTTTTCATTTCTACGTGTGTTTTTTTTTTCTCTTGGATTGAGAAGGGATGGGTCGGTGTGTGGTGACTGGTGATACGTGGTACGTGCCATGGGTTGGTGGGCACGGGAGTGAGGCGAGGTTTGAGTTTGACCGACCGACCGGGTGCACTGCAGTGCAGGGGTGGGTGGGGGAATGGAGTGCTCAATCCGGAGAAATGTCGGAATCGATAAGAACCGTCGGAATCTTGGGTGGTTCTCAAAGAGCGGTTTGATCTGCCCCTTCCATTTCAAATTACTTTCTTTTCTGTTTTAGTTTATTAGATTATTACTGTCTTCGTCCTAGAATGTAAGCATTTCTGAAAAGATGGGACATTTCATAAAACGAATCTGGACAGAGGTATGTCCAGATTTATTATACTAGGAAATGTAATATCCTCCAAAAATAGCTTCATTCTAGGACGGAGGTAGCAATATTTATAAGCTTATATATAGTTTAACATCATGAGATTTATATTATTAGAATACATTCAGAACATATATATTTTTCACATGTTGTTAAACTAAACAAAATTTTGAAAATTAATGGTCAAAATGCTTGACTTAGACAAATCCATAACGATAAGTAATTTGAATAGAGATAGTATATTCTACTCTCTTCGTATCGCACTATAATTCATTTTGACTTTAATCAAAGTCAACCAACTTAATTTATATGGACATATGTACAAACATTTACAACATCAGATTAGCTTTATTAAATTTATAATCAAATAATTTTTTATAGTATAATTGTCTGTGTTGAAAATTTACTGTTTTTCTCTATATAGTTGGTCTAACTTAAAGAATTTTTATTTGACTTTAGTTAAAACAACTTACAATACTAAATGAAGGGAGTAAATTTTTCTTGGCATTAGAAATTATGAATGGTATATATATGAAAGGGAATACGGTATCAAAAATATATCGGATGCTGGGAAGAGATGTGTTGAGTTAAAATACAGGAGTATATAAATATAACTATGTTTGACCATGATTCTGACACAAGTTAGTATATGAATGATGATGAATTGATGATATGAATATACTATCCTCGCAGAGATGCTCCCCTGACTGCGGAGCCTTTCTACGAACCCATTTACCTCACACGAATATTTTGACACATTGACTCTATTTCTTGTTACATCAGTTTTTTTTCGTCATTATATATATGCCTAGAGATCTTTTCCACACGAGCGTTTAGATTCTAATAAATTTCTTCAAATGTTCTTGTTAGCGACTCTTGCTCCCAAATTCCAATGCTACCTCTCTCACCATCAGAAATCGAATAACAACATCAAGCTTGAACATTTCTGGTTGGGGATGCAAGTTGGAATGTTATGCTGCATCAGTTGGCTAGTTTGTTCGGTTGGCAAAGCCAACGCACTGGTAAGTCTGTGATGGTGAGATCAATTTCCGCCTACACGTGTTCTATCGATTTTTTGGGTCAACACTAACACATATCTGAAGCAGTCAAGCAGATACTGTGGTGTAAAAATATTGAAGCAGATACAGTGGTGTGAAAATCGAGTGATTTTAAAAAAATCACTCTATATATAGTAAAGTCATATAGTAGTATTAATTAATTAAGAGACTACCTATAAAACATTCGATAATTTTTAGGTAAAGAATAGTTAAATATAATTATAGCATAATCTAAATATAATTATATTGCAACTTATATATAACTACATCTAACTTATATGTAACTGGTTTAATCTATCAGAAAACAATGTTAGCTTAGTGGTATCGTTGTCCTTTGCAAAGCAAAGATGCTAGGTTCGACTCCCCCTGCTACTCACGGACACGGCTCTCAGTTTTACTTCCAACTATATGGCACGAATCTTGGAGCAAGATCAATTGTTAAAAACAAAAAAAAAAAATTGCCCTATACTTTTCGTAGATTAATTTGTTGTCGACTGTAGGAGGTGTTATGACGATTTACCACAGTAGTCTCACGCAGTCTTGTATCCCCTGTATTCCTTTGCTAATTAAGTTTTCAGAATTTTTAGATAGTAATTAATTAAAATAGAATTTGCTACAGTTTTTGTCATCTGCACATGATACGCCTCCTAACAAATATACTAAAACAGAGATGATAAACATCCACATACTATAAATGGGAAAAAAGAGAGTTAGCTAACACCTTTTGTGAATAATAAACACCTGCCACCCATGATGTGGTTGGTACACTAAACTCTTGAATCAGGAGGATGTGTTCAAATTCCACCTCTACTAAATTAAAACCTTAATTTGTATCATTTTATTCTTCTTCCACCTTTTTACCGACGACTTTGGTATCTTCCATGTAGACTTAGGATGCTATCGAGTGAATTTAATATTACGTTCATAACCACTGACAATGTTCATCAAAGAAGCGGTGGGTGAGTGATAGGGACTCAAACGGCTCAATTCACTGAAAGGCAACAAAATTGACGGACTGTTTCATTGTAACAAGTGTGTAAGCAAAACCAGGACAAGCATGCTTCCTAGCTCCAAACCATTGTCCAAAATTATCCAACTAACCTGGACTCCAGGAGACTTTTGAGTAAACTAGCTGAACACCAGTGCTTTCCTACGAAAGAAAAATATATTATAATATCTTCTTTAGTAAATATTTTTTTATTAAATGTGCTTACCTGTTATTTTAATCATAGAAATGTTACCTTGATTTGTATTTATATCCATCTAGTTTTATCTGATTGTTAATATTGAAATGTTTAATGGGTAATTTGTAAATTTGCTATGAGGGCAAGAATCCACCAACACTAGTGTTTTTTAGGAGTATATAGAAACCTAAAAAAAAAACATGCGCTGTGCTAAGCTATGAGGGCAAGAATCCACCACCACTAGTGTTTTTTTAAGTATCGATTCGCTACTCCTTTGCAGTCGACAGGTTTGACACATTTTGCTTCTTTTAAAAAAAAAATTCTCATAACTCTTGACTTGGTTTAACTTTGTTCCCTTAGACCACACACAAATAAAAGTACTCCCTCGACTCTCAAAATTAGTGAAACGTGTACCTCAATTAATTTGTCCCATTTGACAATGGTTTTGAGCCACGTATGTAAATGTTAAGACCCTCTAATCAAAGAGCGAGCAAGAGTTACTAAAGAAGAATAAACATAGACGCGCCCAAATGATGAAAGATAATCAGAGAATGATCGGCATTGGAGGCACACTGCAATCCTCTATGACAAGAGGGTTTTACCTTCTAGTTTACTCAAAACTACCCTCAAATATATTGAAGGGACAGTACCAAGACATGTTTTACTTGATTTTTGAGAGGTAAATCTACGATCTTACACCTAGAGTTCGCCGAAAATTAAATCAATTAAAAATTGGCGGATGGAGATAAAACCATTGAATGCCTATGTGGTCTGCCAGCGAATCTGAATGCACTGACGGTGATCCGTCCTCGCAACAACAAGACCATGAAACCACCCTGCCAGAAACAATCCGAAAACTGTGAAGGTCAAATCTTGGTCCAGCTACGGTCGACCGCCGTCCCGCAGGCCGCTGGACGACGCGCCCGAACGGCAGCGACTGCCACCTGCGTACCCCCGAGCCGCCGCCATGCTCTGCCCACCACGCCACCACCAAGTGCCGCCACCCAGCATAGCCGCCACGTGCCCGGCCGGACTGGTGGCCAACAGCCAGTTGGGGGAGGCCCGGATCTAGCTGGAACGACACCAGCCCGAGACCCGTGCCTGCACCCCCTACACTGCCGATACGCGCCCGCATAGCGCCCATGCCGCCACCGCGCGCTACCCGATGGGCCCAGCCGGACAGACAGTCGCGGCCCGTATGTAGCCGGAGCGGCATCGTTCGGAGTCCCTATACAAAAATAATATTCAAAGACGGTGTCCTTGTCCAAAGCATCGATTTATATATACTACTTCCTCTAGGTTAAAAAAACTGATGCTTTGTACAAGGACACCATCTTAAAAAAACTTTGACTATATTTTTGTTTATTATAATACATATAGAAATACCAACAAATATATAGTTTTATTGAAGTATTTTTTAAGATTAATCTATACAAATGATCTTTATGTTGTTAAAATAAATATTTCTAAAGTTATTTGTATTTAAAGTTTAAAAATTTTAACTTTAGAACAGTTAAAAATATCTAGTATTATCAAACTGGAGGGAATAGTTGTGAATCGGTGGTTTCCACGGGTTATTATTGTTGTTTTCATAGATATTAAAATTTAATAATAAGTTGGTTGGTTACTTTCTATACCTACCTATTCTGAAAGAAGAATCCACATCCTTTATAGCTTGCTATTTGTATTTTTTAATTTCGTAATAAATTAATAAATATTTAAATCGAGTGTCAGAAGATGGTTATCCGGTTAGAATAATAAGAAAGAATCAAGTCCAGGTTGATAATTTATTGATTTCAAAATTTAAAATCATTAATTTTTGGGGGGGGACCTTAGGAGTCTAATAAAAACTTGATGTTTTATTTGACACGAACTCCCAACACGATTTTCGGTCATGATTGATTAATGCGTGAACTCCTTCGCAATGGGTAGACATAGATATGTTTAGCATAACATATGATGCACACAAAAGGTTTAGTATGCACTTATCGTGCATGCCAACTAACAAATGCCATAAAAATATAGAGAAATTGTGTGTATGTAAATTTTCAACTTAAATTTATTAATTTTGGTCATACAAAGAATAAAAAAAGAAAACCTGACGGTTGTAAGAGTATAAATCAGTCTGCAATCTCTCTGTCTGTCTCTCTCTCTCGGTATGATGAATCTGGTGTTGAAACTTTACATACAAATATACAAATATAGTAGGACTCATTTTTAGATAATAGAATTAATTCCGGTCTTTAATTTAGAGAAGCTGCAACCAATTATTATATGGTTTACAGGATTTACAAGACTAATTACTGTGAATTACAAAAATACGCACTTGATTGAAAACAAGAAAACTACTTAAAAAAACCTTCAAAAGACATGGATGCGCAGTCCTTATCTTCTTCAAGCCGAACGATTAGAATCTCCAAACCCATACTTGATTCTTTTAGTTGAGTCCTGCTTTTATCACCATTGACGAGCAGCGTCGAATCAAAGCAAAAAGAAATACCAGAGATTAGCTAAGTTGTAAACAACCATTATTAATCCATAAACAATCCTAGGGCCTTGTCCAGTGAAACCAAACCAACCAAGATACAGATGAACCTTCAACACGATGCCTTCAACAAGGATACGACATCTGAAATATCGTCATCGCTAGGTTTTCACCCGCAAAATTCATCTTAAGACACGAGTAACGGAGGCAGCTGAGGAATTACGACTTTGCCTTCAACAAAGAAAATGGCACCTACGGATGTCATTGAAGTCAGATTGACCCATATTTGGCTGATGCCAACCAGGCCGACCTAGCCGTCGCCGACGCCCGCACCCACTAGGCACCCCCCCCCCCCCGCCCAGATCCAGCGTGCAGACGCTAGATCCAGTCGTGGGCGACCGCAGTGAGTCAAAGCCGGCCGGCCACACAGTCCTGCCGTACAAGCGCTAACGTGCCGGCCCGAAGCAGCCCAGCCGCCATCGCGCCTCCACCGCCCCGAAACTGTCTCCGCACGCGCACCACACCGGGTTTTGCCGTCGTCGTCACCGGCCAGCCACGACCGTTGTGCCTCTACGCCTGCTGACCATAGCCGCTCGCCGGCCAGCCACGGCCGGCATGCCTGCGTTTGCCATCTCGCCTGTCACGGCCGCCGCGCCTGCCACCGACGCTGTGCACCCGCACAACCACAGCCCAGATCCAGCAGTGGAGATGCCGGATCCACCGCTCGCCTCGCGACCGACGCAGGGCTAGATCCGGTGGTGGCGGCGCCGAATCCGCCGCTCTCGCCTCTCCGCCATGCTGTCTTCCTGATTTTTCCGCGTCACCCCTTCACGTAGAGACGACCATGCCACCGGGGATTGGAGCCTCGCGCCGCCATCCTGGAGGCCAAACGGTTTTTGGCGACACGCTCCAGTGGCGGCGGGGCCAAGGAGAGGAGGGGGCTGGCAGCGGCTAGGGGCTAGGGTTCGCCCCCGGTCGCCCACGCGAGGATGACAGGTGGGAAATCCAGTTTCGTGTTCCATGTAGTAAGACTCATTAGAAGTACATGACATTTTTTAAAGAATTTTTTATGCTGTTAGTAATTGAGCAATGATTACACCGAACCAGAAACTTATATGTGCACATTGTTTCTTCAAAGGGACAACTCCATATTACAATCCTCAACTATTAGGTTGGTCTAAAAATGACCCCTCAATTACGAAACCGGATAGTTTACATCCCTCAACTATTAAAACCGGATAATATACGTCCTAAGGACAATACAGTCGGTTTCAGTCGGTTTCAGTGGTGGTTTTGATGCTTTTAAAACGTAAATAGTATAAAAATTTCACTAACGTGATGCCTAATTATTAAGAGATGAAAAAATAACTTGATGTAACTTAAAAACATATAATTGAATATATTAAACTAATGAAAACTACTATCAAAATAGGGTTGTATTGTCCTTGGGGTATTTTGTTCAATTTCGATAGTTCAGAGGTGTAAAATGTCTAGTTTCGTAGTTGAGGGGTCATTTTTAGAGCAACCTAATAGTTGAGGGTTATAATATGGACTTATCCTTTTTAAAATAATGCATACTTTTGCTCCACTGCAACCTGCATGAGTAATCCATCAAGTCAGCAAAATTACCACAGTATGCACGGACAGGGAGACAAACCCTGAACCAAACTACACGCAATGTTGCCTAAGGTCCAGAACGGTTGCAGCTTCAGCAAGTTACTGCTTGTAAACACTTATCTCAGCTTCAGCAACAGAGACAAATAGCTCCAGTCCAACACACGCTTGAAATCATCAGTCTGTTGTCTTGCCATACATGTGGTTAGGTAAATCCAGGTGATCATGTGTATGCTTATGTGTATTGGGTAACTAAAGTTGAAAATCATGGGTGCTTCTTTTTATTCACCTGTAATTATCAGTGATGCAGCCAGATTCTCAAGTGTACAT
Organism: Leersia perrieri; assembly: GCA_000325765.3. NCBI lineage: Eukaryota > Viridiplantae > Streptophyta > Magnoliopsida > Poales > Poaceae > Leersia > Leersia perrieri. The sequence continues at coordinate 13,663,597 of CM002484.1, forward strand.
TTCACTACACTTTTTCATCTTGCATGCTACAAGAAATCATCTTCCATTAGCAGATCTTTTTCCTGGAGGATTAGCACAAAGCCACTAGATCACTTTGAGAACTTCTGTAACTTTCATTTCAAATTTAATTTGATCGAGAAAATGTTAGAATAGCTATCAACTATATATATAGTTCTAATCGATTACAATTGGACTTAAAATAGTAAAATAGGTAGTAGAGTAGAGCTAGTGTCGGACTATATAAACCAACAACCTTTTAAATATAGAGGGGGACACCACATTATAACTATGGTGACGACAATATAGCGTAAAGTGGGCATGGAGAGGATAGTGGTGATGCCATGAACTCTTAGTTGCTAGGTGTGCTATGTTGAGTGGAGACAAGCATTGATATAGCTAAACCTCACTAGCAAGTATCATGTGTTTCTGTGTTGGCGTGGTTAAGTGGATCAATGAGAAGCGATCAGAAGATTAGTCTTGGTTTCGATATATCGACTAACTTTCATAATAACAAACATATATCATACACATGTTTTTCTTGTAAAATTGCAAATGAAATTGTTTGCTTGCGTCAAATATAGATATAAAGTTGGTTACATATTAGAATTTGAGTTGTATTATACGTTAGAATAGTGGAATAGTTGAACCCTATCGTAAGATCGCTCTTAAATAAAAAAAAAAGTTACATCTGTTATAACCGCATGACGGTAGTGACATAGTTAGGCTATATAGAATGACTGCCAGCTGCATTGTTAACCATCCATGGATCGTTGATATACTCTTGATACATTGTGATAGATTGGAGAGGAGTGTCAGTAATTAGAGCTCAGGGGTAGACATCGGTTGAACCTTATTATCTTATTATCAAGTATCATGTATTAGTGCTATCGTGACGTTTAATTTTGTATGGTATTTTTCTTTTTTGCGTTTAATTGTCGATGCTGATTTTGTGTTGGCTTTATCACACTCTCCGTCAATTTTTTACTTCAAATTATAGGGTGGATCAGCTTCTTAAGTGTACAGTCTACTTGTCAATGGACTTTTCCATCTTGAATGCAGCAGAAAACCAATTTGGCACTCGCAATTTAGCAGAATTTTCGTCTGAAAGATATGGTTAGTACAGGTGGAAAGTATCAGACGAAGCAAAACAGTGTACTTCCTCGATCCTCTCTGTTCTCAAATGCTCGACGGCTTACAGGAATTACTACTGATTCTCGTCAGATTTAACAAAGATCAGGTACTCAAGCTGCTTCCATTCATTGGTTAGAAACAATTTGGAGAGATAAGAGTCTGCAGTTGTTGTATTTGTGTACTGCAGGATGAGGAAGTTCAGAAGCATCATCAAGTAGACAAATGAGTCTTGATCCTCTGACTATACAGAGGTAGCGCCGAAAACTGAAATTTCTACGTGTGTGTTGGCAAAAGTGACCTGCGACATGCGACATGTTGAACTTGATAGCGGTAACTTTCTAATGAAGCAGGCTAACTGCTCCTGCTTGCCAAAGCAGAAGAACTTGATAGTGAGTGCTGACGATGTATGTACGCGCGCCTGCGTCGTTCCATCATGGACAGAGAGCAAATGATGATAAAAAGTCATCTCAAATGGCGAATTCAACAAAAGCAGAGCAATCGCAAACAGTAGCTGTGATCTTAAACAGGAGGTTGATCAGCGCAAAATTCAGAAAAGCCAAACACATGGTCAAATATTGTTTGATTACAATGGCTGCTATCGTTTATACATAGACATATGTTTTTATATATATTCTAATCTTGAAATTTGAAAATACTTATAGTAACAATATAAAAATATGCAGCTAATTTAGTTATATCTCCCTTCTTAAAAAAAAAATCCATCCACGCCACATATGATGCACGCGGAACACACCACACAGCATCGATCGTCGATCGCAAACCTCTTTTGTTCTTTAGGGGCACAGAAATTTGATTAAACCATGACGCAGGAGTTGTGACTTGTGAGTGTCAAAAATAATACTAGTAGCCAAGATCTTCCATTCCAATTTATGACATGGCCTAGTTCCCATAGAATTATGTTCTAAAATATATGTGTCCCACCTTATTTGTTTATAGTGTTATGACTTGCTGACATGTAATTATTTGCATTATTTAAAATGAGTTATTTTAAATAATAAATAAAAGAAATCAACAAATCATCAACGAGCAAAGCAAGCGCGCACGCACCCGGTCAAACCGAACGATTAGGCGCGCACGCGAGGCGGGGTTGGCGGCTACCTCGCTCGAGCCATCGATCGATCCGTGATGATCGTGACCATTCTCTTGCAAATTACTCGTAAATCGACTGCAACCTGCAGATTCCAACAAACGCTGAACTGACTGCAACCTGCAGATTCCAACAAACGTTGAACTAAGTTAAAAAAAAAAAAGTTGAACTGATCGAACCTCCTCTTCGCTCACTGAACTTGCGCGGGCAGCCACGCTTGAGACACACGTACATGTTTTGTGCGCGCACACGTACTCACGCGCATATCTCTATGTGGATGTTTTGTACGGCACGTCGTCGAAATAAATACCGATGGGGCTAACTCTCACATAACGTACACACATATACTTTAACAAATATATCATAATGTATCCTTTCGGTTATCATTATTGTGACAGTAGCTGCAACTATTTCAGTAGTGCTCATGCACATTCTGCCTATTATTGATTGCAGTAGTAGCGTTGCGGCTATATGTAATTTTTATGTCTGCCGAACGCAACCAATATACTCCCTTCGTCCTTTCCGCAAAGTTAATATTTGAAAGTTTTGACTAATAGTTAAACTAATTATATTGATGTTTAGTGTTATGTATGTGACATCATTGAATTTGCATTTGAATGTATTTTCATATAATGTAAATTTTATAGTTTTTGATAATATTTTATGGGATGAATTAAAGGTCAAAGTAAAGTATTGAAGACCATGTACAATTGAAATACACATTATATTTAAGGACGGAGTGAGTATATTGAAATAAAACTATCAAAAATTTTGTAGCAACTCCTTATCCATAATTAATAGGCAACGTATCTAGTGGAAACCAACTCTTCGTGCAAACTATGGAAACTTTCAATCTGAGTCACACAATGTTGTTCCAATGGTGCGCTCAGGAGAGGTGGGAGGAGTGATTTGCAAAACTTAAGGGGTGGAAGGGATGATTTACAAATGCGCTTTTGCAAATCACCCCTTCCACCTCTCTTGAGCGCACTCTTGGATCAACATCTCGTGGCTTAGATTGGAGTTTAATAGTTTACACGTATAGTTAGTTTTGACCAGATATGTTGCCTAATTAATAACTATGGAGGTAAAGCCTAAAATCTAAAACTCGGTGTGGACAAAGTGACCACCAGCTTAAACTTCAAACCCAACATAGCCAATCCCATTGAACGACACAGATTAGATGCACGTACGCGATGCGATGCGATATATACATACGATGAATGCATTTCATGTCGAGTGGCCTCCATCGTGGCGACAAATAAGCTACCTAGTCAAAAAGAAAGAAAAATCCATATCTGGCATCTGGTCAATACTAGTTAAATGACGGAACAAGAGAAGTAACTAATGATCAGTACGGAAAATGAAATTCGACGTACGTAGTCCTTGCGTTTTGGCTAGTTGTAGATCAAATGCAGACTCTTCTGCAGAGACTAGTCTGTCGTTCAGTAGCTCATGTGATGCTCATGTGTGGAAAAGTGATTTAAGTAGAAATTTGTGTGTGGTAAGTCCTAACACCATCTGTCATCGTTGCTTCCAAGTTCCGACTGCATTTTCTGCCTAGTAGCAAAAAATGACACTTTCAACGCCTTCAATTATGTTCTGTTTTTTATGGAATTCTTTGTTGTTTTTTTAGCTTCCATAAAACGTTGTTCTTTTTAATTTCTACTAGAAAACTCTGAAGGGTCTTTTGACTTCTTATTTCCGATTTGATAACTCAATGCAAATTCAACTGCAAAAGACAACATATTTCAACTGGAAAAATAAAATTCTCACCACATCCACACAAAAAAAAACAACAAAATTTTTCACCTAACCAGGATACATCAACCAATAGTACTTTTTATGTGATTGTACATGTGCCATGAGGTAACGGCATATGCCACGTTCACACATCCACGTTCACATCTTTCCAGGTGAAAAGTGAATCTTAATAAGATACTAGAATGAGCCACGTTATCCATTGGTTAGTATCCATTGGATTTAGTAGCAGATAAAATAGAGAGAAGAAATCCTAGCCATCAGATAGAAAAGAAGTGAAGGCAGTAAAACAGGAGGGGTTCTCCATTATTTTAGAACCCTATTGGGGTTCTGGCAATACATTTATGTGCTTCCCCATTTATGTGCTTTCCCAGTACATTAATTTATAGCACTTTAGCCCCATATTAAGGCCTCGTTTGGTAGAGCTCCTGCTTCAAGGGTGGAGTGGAGATGCGGAATTGGAGAAATACAGCTCCACCCTCCTAATGTAATTTTTAGGAGTGGAGCTGCAGCTCCACTCTATATTGTCCAGGATCTTTAAAGTGTTTGATGCAGTTCTAGCTCTACTACACGAGAATCTGGAAGTTGAAGCTATACCAAACAGGGCCTAAATTGTAATTTCCAAACTGACCTTTGGCCTAAAAATTGGTTATATGTAGAAAATGTAACTCCAATTGATTAGTTTAATTCCTATCAATTGATTAGGCACATGCTAAAGATATAGATTATAGTTGCCCACTCTCGTGCAACTTTCTATAACAAAATTTTCAACACTTCAAAAAATTCCAATGACAAAGATAATAAATGCATGAACATGTGCAGTTACTTTTTTTAATAGAAAATGTCCAAAATACAGGAATATTTTTTCCACAAGTTATATACATATGCACAATAAATAAATTTCCTAATACGACATGCATGTATTAAATTTATATAATTTTCTTGCCCAAAATTTTTTTTATAAAAAATAAATTTATAGGTTGAAAATAATCATAGTAAATGATTAATTGTCATGGTAATATTTTTCAACTATAAATCAAGGTTAAATATCTTTTGCGGCATACCTTATTTCTTTCCAAACATGTTTGCTAAACATATATTCAAGAATGCTAAACAAAGTTAATTTATTGAAACTAGAGGATAAATGGAATATATAAGAGGGTCATGCAGGACCAATGGCAAAGAAAACAAATAGAAACCCTTATTGTTAGGAAGATATATAGAAACCGTAACACTAGCCATTGTACAAAACATTTTGTTAAGCCAAAAGATGAGCTGACATTTCGTATTACTACAAGCTTATTTATAATATTGCTACAAATAACATATTTAAAAATGATTATTTGTTGATATTATAATATTCTTAATTATAAATCAAGATAAATATGTTATTTTTAATAATGAAATTAATTTTGGCCTTTATTTCAGATAAGCTATACCAATTATTACAAGAGAGAATCCATTTCATACCCCTAAGTTTGTCACGTATCTACGATTTACCACTGACTCTGTGCACTCCTAATATATGCCATAAGGTTTCTTAATTCTTCTACAATTTATCATTGCCGTCAGTTAGTGTGCCGTTTGTCCTTAGGAATTGACGAAATTGCCCTTTGCTCATACTACTATGCTGCTAGCTGTATGCATGGCCCAAGCCAGTTGCTTTGCTGCTGCTGCTCGCTTGCCTGCCTGCATCGCTGCTGCTATATGCACGTACGCACGTTCACATGCAAGCAAGCAAGCACTTGCTCTCTTAATTTCTTTTCTTATTTTTTTCTTTTCTTTTTATCTCCAATTATCTGCGGGAAACCAGCAGTACGTGTGCGGTGTGCATGCAAATCAGTGGGAAGCTAGCAGCATATGCTCGCACGGCCGCGTGTGTGCGTACAACAGATGATCGATGAGTGCAGGCAGCAAATGCATTGTTTTTGCGCGATCCATGATATGTGCACAGCTTCGGTGACGAGTCTGAGAGGCATATATACGCGCAGGATGTCAACCCGAAACACAGGCATGAGAGCACGTACGACATGCGATAGGGCCAGCATCGTCCAATAAGGCCGGCCTGCATGGATATGCAGTAATATGTTGAAGAGTAAATACTAAAGGGTATTTGTGTCATTTTTGAATATACTAACTGCACAAACTGACAGTGATGGTAAATCTTAGAAGAAAGCTAAAACCAGCAGATGGCATATACTAGAAGTGGACAAACTCTGTGGTAAATCATAGAACCATGACAAACTCAATGGCATGAAATAGATTCTCCCAAATTGGACAAAATTTTATCTTTTTAGGGTTTGTAACACTACCACAGAAATTAACACACATTTGTGCCGTCTTATCTGTAACGGTCACGGAAAATCCGGCACAGATAACGGCATCTCGCGCTCCCAGATCCTGCAAAAGATATCAAGGCCAGACTACTATATAAACCGGCACAAATGCTAACTTATTTGTGCCGGTTCGTAATAAAAACCGGCACTAATAATATTAGTGCCGGTTTTTATTATAAACCAGCACAAATGACTGTGGTCATTTATACCGGTTCATAATAAAAACTGACACTAATATTATTAGTGCTAGTTTTTATTATGAACCAGCACAAATGGCTGTGGTATTTGTACCGGTTTTTATAGGAACCGGTACTAATCATTTGAGCCGAGCCGATGCAGAGAGAGCGTAAATACTCCTATCCCCACCGATTCCTCTATCTCTCCCACCCCCACCCGCTGACTTCTCTCCTCTCCTCTCAGTCTTCTCCTCTCCCCCGACTCATCTTCCTCTTCCTCTCCTCTCCCTACGCTGCCCTGATACGGCTGCAAGGCTTCATATCCGTATCGGATATGTCTCGGATACGGGATACATATCAGATACGCTTCGATACGTATCCCGTACGTATCCACCGATTTTCCCTTTTTTAGTTAATAAAATTAATTCCCGATACTCCTGGATACGTAGTCAACATTCCGGGCCTCGAGCCAGCCCATACTGCGCCGCATCCCCAAATCAATCTGCCTCACGGAATCGCCTCCACGATGCCATCGCTGCCCTCTGCCTTCACCGGGAGCCACGCCACCGCCCCCGTCAGGGACCGCACCATGGCGCTGCTCGTCACGGCGCCGCCGCCTCCGCTGGGCGAGACGTTGTTGCCACCGCCCGTCGAACTTGCTCGGACCGTCGTCGCCGGCGCCACCGCCATACGCTGGGGACAGCACAGCCTCCTTTACCGGAGGGAACGACGCCTCCTCCACCGTATAGCGCAGCACTGCTGCCGTCGCCAGCCTCCGATGCTGGGAAACAGGCATATCACCACCTACCACGAGCACTTTTTTTCATCGCTATCGTGTGAGGCAAATCCTGTATTCCCCTCTTCAAGCCATTCATGTTTACTCTTTGTTCTGCTAAAGTGCTAAGCCTTTCTTGTATTCTTAATAGTTCTAATATACTAAATACTAATGTCTCTTTTAGATCCAATGTATTTTAATGTCGAGCCTAGAATACCAGTGCATCTAGTAGCAAGGTAGCAAGTAGTGGGGCAGCAATGAGGTGGAGCAGTGCTGCAGTGCTGCTCATTGTTATACTTCCATTGACGCTATAAAGATGATAAGAATGATGAAGTAGTATCACTTTATTAGCAGAAATTATTGGCAGACGGCAAGCTTAATTACTTCACCAAATAGAATTATCTAGAATAAATTGGAGAAGATTGAGATTGAATTGGCTGAAACAATGCATATTATTATTTATTTCCTTTCCAAAGCTCATTAGTTTTTTTTAAAAAAAATAATTACATATATATAAGCGTATCCCCGTATCCTAATTTTTAGGAAAATGCCGTATCCCGTATCGCCGTATCGCGTATCCGCATCCGTATCGCCGTATCAGGGTAACATAGTCCTCTCCCCCACCATCTTCTCCCTCCTCCCCCAGGCAGCAGATCAGGTGACGGCTGGGGCGGCGGATCCGGCAGTCGTGCGACGCTGGGCGGCAGATCCGACGGAGGCGCGCCCCGGGGTGGCGGATCGAGCGGCAGCGCGCCCCGGGGCGGCGGATCGAGCGATGGCGACGATGGAATGAGATGCCGGGGCGACGGCCAAGCCGACCCCGACGGCGGCAGAGGGAGCGGGCAGGCGACGGCGGTGGGAGCGGCGCCGCGGGCGAAAGACGCTGGAGACGAGCGGCGGGAGCGGAGCGGCGACGACTACCATGACGGCGACGAACTCCTTGGGCGCGGATCCGACGACGACGAGCTCCGGGGGGCTTGCATTCGCCGGCGATGAGCTTCGGGGGCGTGGATCCGCCGGTGACGAGCACAGGGAACCCAGATTTGCCATCGGCGAGCGCAACTGTGCATCTGTGCTGTAGATTTGCATCAATTTGATGTTTGATTTCTCCTTTTTTTATTCAAGTTTGTGATGTTTGATTTGCATGTGTGCTGTTGATTTGCATCAATTTGAAAACAATATTGGGGATTAATTTGGGCAGGTGTGGTTTGGACTGAGCCGGCTCAGTATTTTTATTTTGCTGGGGGTGACATTATTTGTGCCGGTTCTCTACCTGGTACTAATAATAGAGAATAATAGAGAGTCATTTGTGCCACATATTTTGTACCGGTTGAAAAACCGGCATAAATATTAGTTACCAACCGGCACAAATAGGGTATTCCGTGGTAGTGTAAGTTAGGGGACTGTCAACAAGCCGAGCTCGAGTGAGCTTGTGTCTAGGCCCGAGCTCGATACAAGTTCGAGCCGAGCTTGAAAAATCTTTGAGTTTCCAAGCAGGCTCGGTTTGAGCTCGATCAAGCTCAAGCTCGACTACCAAGCTTGAATTAAAAACTAGTATAATGTATATTTTGAATGTAATCTCTTGTTAAAAAAATTATTTTTTCCTTAATCATATCAAGAAAAGAATTAAAAAAGAAATACTATAAACATACCATGCCAATATATAATGATAAATCACATGGATACAAGATATATTGAATAGACAATTAAAGTTTACACACACCTAAGCTCGTTAGAAGCTTGAGCTTGGCTCGATAAAGCTCGCGAGCTTGGTAATAGGCTCGGGTTCGGCTCAGGTGGAGCTCGAGCCGAGCTCGAATCGAGACTCAGACGAGCCAAGCTCGAGCTATTTGAGAGCCTCGAGTTTTTTGACAGCCTATTGTAAGTGGCTCAGGGGCCAGGGTATATAAGTAAAGAGTTGGCTTCTTAACATGGTAAACATGTGATAATATTTATTGAGATCTATGTTTATTCTCTTTATCATGACATGCGAATGATGTATTTGGTTTTTGGATTGGGAAGGGTCGGATAGAGCCAACCCATTTTTTAGTATGTTTGGTTTGAGGATGGGTGGGTTGGGTTAATCCCTAGACGGAAATATCCTCTCAGATTTGGGTTCTCTCCATAAAAAAATTGGATGGATAGTTTCAACCCACTTGGGGGTGGGCTCACAACGTGCGACACATCGCTACTATGCATTCATCGCTCTCCAACCATCGTCGACCTCCTCCCCCTCCCCGCCCTGCCTGTCGGCCACCACTTCGCTCGCTGTTTGGCCGACAACGCCGGTCAGCTAGCTGCCACCGATTCCCACTCCCACTGATCGACGCCGCCTGAGAAATTTTTGCTCCAAATAGCTCCAAACAGTGTTCATTACTATTCACCTGAGATTTGTCTTTTTTGTATGTCCAGCCTTGAATATAAATTGATCTACGGATACGTTTAGCATTGGAAGGCCAATGAAGAATGGGTTGAACTGATACCGAGAATTACACCACAATGCGGATACTCTCACACCTTTTGTTCCGGTGCAAAAGCTCGGTAAAGAGGATATATCCTCAAAACAAGTCTGGCATTCTGAATGTGTCAACTCGAGAGAGCTGAATTTGTCAACTCAGGAGAGCACTATACAAGTCCATAGTCCATAGAAAGTGTAGTTGTAACCATCTGCTATGAACTTTTCCCATTCAGTGTCAAACCTTATAGACAAGTATGCTATCTTACTCGCTACGATGGAAATAAGTGACAACAACCTTGTTATATAATTGGTTCTGAATAAATGTTGGTCTCAAAATGTTACTAGCTCATTAGTGTCTTTAAAGACACTAAATACAATGTTCTGATCAGAAATTTTTAGAGTACAGATGATGGACTCTTACATATACTGCCATTAATGTCGGCACAACATTGTTGAAGGGCATACATATTTTCTCCTCTCCCCGTTTGTCCTCAAGTTTCGCTCCCTCAATTATACCAATAGCCTCCGCTAGACACTTGAAAGCCTATTGGCTAGGGGCACCATGGGGGGCTCAAGCCCCCTAGCCGCTTGAAATTCAAAAAGCTATACCATTTGAATGGTTGGTCTTTAAAAACAACTTTGAACTAGGCAAATTTTTAAACGATCAACTCTTAAAGATTTGTATTGACAACTTTTCAAATACTCAATGTATGTTGATTTATGCAATTAAAACATTTTCAGCATAAATAAGATTCTATAAGATACTGGTAAGCCATTTTTTGATGATTTTTTCCACGGCGGCAACCAGAGACACAAATGCCTTTTTCAACAATTGGTTCTGAATAAAATGAGACTGATTGTCAAGTATAGCTATCATGTCCATGTCCTGTGATCTATTGAACAGGGTAATCTTGCTAGATATGTTGAGGCTGCAGAAGTCATAGTAAGGCACAGATTTCATCTTGTACTCACATACCACCTCAATATCAATATATAAAAAAATAACCGTGGGGACTCCCTCACTGTGTTTTGATAAAAAAAAATCATGTATTGCTGATAGAGTTAGCGTCACCTCGACATTGCGCCGATTCATTTCTACTATAGTTGAGTTGTCATTGACCCAGGAAAAAAGCTTGAGGTGGAGGGGATCTTAGCCGATAATACCTTTGATAAGTAATCCATATTTCATTTACATTTGATGAGTAGTTGTTGCCTTTACATTTTAATCCCCAAAAAGATGTTGATAATCCGATAGAAAATTCTATTAGGAACATAGATCCAAATATTTTGAGCAATGTATTCATCATTGTTCCAAGTGTTTGCCACATATATCCGAAATAAGGATTTAAACATAGTTAATTATAATTAAGATAATGACACAGGACAATAAAAGGATAAACAATTATACAATTGGCTCCGAATGGATGTTGGGTCTCAAAATGTTATTAGCTCATTAGTGTTATTAGAGACACTGAATGCAATGTTTTGATTAGAAATTTTTAGAGTACAGATGATAGATATAACACTTTAAGTCCTGTAGTGCTCGGGAAATGCAACTCTTGTATGTAGTGCCATTAATGTCGGCACAACATTGTCGAAGGGCATACATATTTTTTCGCTGGTTGGCCATTACTCGAGCAAAAAAAAACTGGGAGTGGAGGAGACCTTACATGCTAGTGTCCTTGATAAAAATTGCATGTTGCCTCCGTATATGTTATCTGATGTGAAATTTTTTCCTTCATAGTGAAAATACAAAAAAAATCATTGGATAATCTCGTGGCTTATCACACAAATAGTAGACATTTATCCTTCATTTTTCCCTCACTCTCTCATTCGTCTCCTTAGGGATCCAACATGGTGGTGGTGGGAAGGGGGCTTGAGCCTCCCTAATTACACAACAACATACAACATGGACAAAACAACAGAAAGCAAGTCATCGCACTGAACTTGAAATGAAATAAAGAAAGCAGAGTACCTATCTTTTTCTTACTGGCCAATATGCTGATCTAGCGTGTGTCGTTCAAAAGCATCGCCTGGGTGCGGTTGTCCTCAAGTTTTGCTCACACAATTTTAGCAATAGACTCTGCTAGACACTTGAAAGTCTATTGGCTGGGGGCACCATGGGGGGCTCAAGCCCCCCTAGCCACTTGAAATTCAAAAGGCTATACCATTTGAATGGTTGGTCTTTTAAAACAACTTTGAACTAGGCAAATTTTTAAAACGATCAACTCTTAAAGATTTGTATTGACAATTTTTTCAAATACTCAATGTATGTTGATTTATGCAATTAAAATATTTTCAGCAAAAAGAAGATTATGTAAGATACTAGTAAGCCATTTTTTGATGATTTTTTTTCACATCAACAACCAAAGACACAACGACGTTTTCTATTGACTGATTTTGAATATCAATAGACCGGTTGGCATGAGTAAATATCCAGCCCCTGCCGTGTGAAGTATTGAATCGAGTCATCTCGCTAGAAATGTCAAGCTTGCAGAAATGATATAAAATGATATATTTCATCTTTAAGTTGCACACCACATGCAAATCCTCTATTGCTTGCGTAAGACATCTCTTTCAGGTGGTAGAATTCATATCACCTCGCACTCCCCTATTGAGTACATTGGTTCTATTGTTGAGTTGGCCTTAACTCGAGCAAATAAACTGGAAGAGGAGATCTTCAATGGAAATGTCTTTGATAAGTAGTCCAGATTTCCTCTGTATTATGTTTGATGTGTACTCTTTTTCTTCACACTGAAATTTTCGAAGCTCAGTTGGTAATCTGGTGGCAAATTCTATTAGAAATAGAAGTCCAAGGATGAGTAATGTATTCTCTTGACTCGTGGCAAACCTTATAGACAAATTCACTCTTTTTTGCCATAGCAACAATCAGAGACACAAAGGCCTTTTCCAACAATTGGTTCTGAATAAAATGAGACCGGTTGTCAAGTGTAGTTATCAGGTCCATGTCCTGTGACCTATTAAACTGGGTATTCTTGCTAGATATGCTGAGGCTGCAGAACTCATAGTAAGGCATAGATTTCATCTTGTACTCACATACCACATTAGTATCTAGTATCATGTATTGCTCTGCTAATACACCTTTTGCAGGTGACAAAGTTAGCGTCAAAATAAATCCATAGTTTTGTGAAACAAGTCTTTAATCCGTAGTTTTGTGATAGAATGTCCAAAATACCTGTATTTTTGTGAAATTTACTCTATATTATTCCCTAAAATGGATGGAAAAATACTTTTTATGAAATGTTTTACCATATTTTTATATAGAAAATATTTCTCAATTTGATTTTATACGTGGATATCCGTCTAGCTTCTATATTTGATTGATTTTTAATATTATGAAGTTAAGAGGGTAAGTTGCAAAAATACAATGTGATTACTGCCACCATCACTATTGGTTTTTTTTATAGGAGTATAGATTTCCTCATAATTAAGCTATTATTTTTTTCAACTAAAGTTAATATTGGTTGGTTTATATATGGTTTTTTATCTTCCATATGTATTAAGAAAACTTTAGAATCTGTCACCTTTAGTTTTTGGAGAAATCAATTAAGACTGTGGGAAATAGTGTCAGGTAAGTCATTCAATGTACAGAGGCCTCAAAATACAAGAGAACTAACCAGGCCTCAAAATAAATAAAGTTAAATGGGCCTATGCAATGGCCCATTTAACTAATCAGCCTAGTAAAGGCCGACGAAGAGCAAAATGGGCTGATCTGAACAACATCGGCCCACACACGAGAGACGACCAAACTCCCTAAGCTAGGGTTTCACTACATATACGCTCGCACGAATCATCTCCCCCCTTCTCTCTCTCGCCTCCGCTTCATTCCTCCGCGCCGCCGCCGCCGCCGCAAGCTAGCCACCACCACACCGGATTCCAAGGTCAGCCATGTCGGACACGAAGGCCGCCACGGCGGTGACCCTCCGCACCCGCAAGTTCATGACCAACCGTCTCCTCTCCCGCAAGCAGTTCGTGCTCGAGGTCATCCACCCCGGCCGCCCCAACGTCTCCAAGGTGAGCAGATCTCGCTTCCCCCTCCCTTTCTTCATCCTCGTTCCCTTCGATTGGATGGTGGGTGAGACTGATTGGTGGTGTGCGTGCGCGGCAGGCGGAGCTGAAGGAGAGGCTGGCGAAGCTGTACGAGGTGAAGGACGCCAACTGCATCTTCGTGTTCAAGTTCCGCACCCACTTCGGAGGTGGCAAGTCCACCGGCTTCGGCCTCATCTACGACAACCTCGACGCCGCCAAGAAGTACGAGCCCAAGTACAGGCTCATCAGGGTATGCGTCTCGCTCAAAATGCCCATCACTACTGTGCGTTTCGGTGTGTTGGCCCGTCTGAATTTGGGATTGATTGAGCTAGCGGAATACTGATCGCTTCTTTAGATTATATGACAGGCAGGTAGGAAGCTGTGTCATGCGATGTTTGTGGATCAAATTAGTTTCCTGGATGTGGTTTTAGATGCAGCTACTGTTGGAAGTAGTTGTAATGAAATGTGCTTTGAGCATTCCCTGTGAACTTAGTCATATCAGGATTAGTGGTTAGCTTGACATGCCTCTCGCCAGTTACTACTTCATTTCAGTGGAAATGAAGTGGTAGTTGAGTGAGATGAGTGGTTGCCACTAGGTAGATCCTTAGTACTCCTCCATTTTTAAGTGTATGACGTCGTTGATTTTTTTGGTCAAAACTATAGAAAATTTGACAATGAATAGCTCTCAAAATATTTAGTTTCAAAACATAAATACTCATATGGCAGATTTTTCTTTATAAATAGTTTGTAAATTTAAAGTTATGTCAGATATTGTAGTTACATTCTACTAGAAAAATAATGTTCAAAGTTTCAAACTAAAGACTGAAAAAAGTTAACAGCGTCATATATTTGAAAATTCATGGAGTAGTATATCAATGTATAACTGAGGGCTTGGTCTAATTTGTTGCTTAGCTATAATTTTGGTTGCAAACCACTATAGCGTCAGACAACCGTACAAGAACTTTTGTAATGTAAATGCTCCTACCTTGGATTACTGAAATTTTGGTGGCAAACCAAATAAGATATATTCCATCTTACCTTACCAAATTTTGCTAATGTTGAAGCTTGACATTAGCAAATTTTGGTACTCCTTCCTTTTCATATTGTAAGACGCTTTGACCATGTTTATAGGTCAAACATTTAATATGTTTTGATAATTTATTTGTTTTGAGTTGAAAATGTTGCTACATTTTCTCATAAACTTGGTCAAACTTAAAGGAGTTCGACTTATGAAAAAGTCAAAATGTCTTACATTATGAAATGGAGGGTGTATGGTAGAGAGCCAAGCCATCCCTGAATCAGCCTCAAACTTTTTCAATTGATTTCATTCGGGATAATTGGTGATATGTCATCCATGATTAGTTGGAACTCTAGATTTTTCCATTCTCTAGAATCTAATTGATAATAAAGGTTTAGAAGGTGGCAAATTCTATAGTGACTGCCTAGTTGATGGATGGCATATCATCAGTTCTCCCCACTTGTGATATTGGTTTATTGAAATTGGATGCAACTCCCTGAATGTTGTCTAGATGGCCCAAGTCGCTTGGATTCCTAGCTGAACCAGATAAAGAGAAATTTCTGAGTAGTTAGTCCTGTCACACATAGTTGGCGTGCATATTTTTCAGTGATAGTTGCTAGTTGGTGTGCACGAAGTGTACATGGGAAGCTTGTGTGCATAGGATATGTTCCCATATAATCTATCACTTTTTATCTCAAAACCATCATTGATCTCTAGTATGACTGGATGCAATCTGTATGATAATTAGCTATTGATTTATGATAGCAATTCTACCTCCTTTCATAATGTAAGGGATTTCTTGCAATGTTTGACCATTTGTCTTATTCAAAAATTATGGAAGTATTGTATTTTTTGTTTGTGACTTACGTTAAGCACAACTTATCATATTTTATATTTGCACTAAATTTTTGAATAAGATGAATGGTCAAAGGTTGCAAGCAAAAAAGTCAAAACTGTTATTACATTATGAAACGAAGGGAGTATTAGTTACAGTGATAGGCTGATAGCCATCACATCATCAGCATATGCACACTGTACTTCTCCAGCTTGGTATTGAAGTGTTGATTTGGTTACTTGTTTGAACTGTATTTACATCATGGTACACAAAAAAAACTTATTATGCTTTCAAATGGCTACTTGTTAATTATTTTCCTTACTAATTGCAGTTTAGTGTTGATCCATGTTATTAGATTGATTCATGTGAAATAGCAACTGTACATGTAATTCTAGTCAATGACACGTTTCTATTGCTAATAGTTTTTTTTATTCTCGACAGAATGGTCTTGCTACTAAGGTAGAGAAGTCACGTAAGCAGATGAAGGAACGGAAGAACAGGGCAAAGAAGATCCGTGGTGTTAAGAAGGTTAGTGTCAACACAATATTCTGAACATAAATCAATATCATACTAGCATTTTGGTGATTTGCTTGATTTTGTTTCTTACTTTTGTGACCAACTTTGTATTATCTGCTAATTTTTCAGACAAAGGCTGGAGATGCTGGGAAGAAGAAATGAGAGAACCTCTTGATACGTGCATCATCAACCTTGCTTTGTTTAGAGCTGTGTCCTTGTGGCAATATTGCTGAATGCTTAATTATAACTAGAAAAATGTTTGCCACTTGTTCTTGGTATGTTGAGGCATTTGTCCTGTTCTTGGATTTTGAGGAAAATTGTGGGACTCTAGCATATATAGTACTTTAATCACGGCGCATGTTCTTGTGTCTTCTCAATTTTCTGTTCTTTTGTATCAGATTAGCTCATCCCGCATCCAATAATGCAATGCATGGGTGCGAGCCTATGGTACGAGGCAACGCTGCGTATGGCATGTCGTGCAACCAATTGGGTTGCTTAGATACAGTAATTATCCAGGTTCTTTTGCACTGTGGGATACTGCCAATGCCAGCAGAGATGATGCTTTATTTTGCAGTGATGTGATTTTCCTTGGAAGAACAAGCGAGCTATTAATAACTTTGCACCAAGTCGTCATCGTGTTCAAAAGCGAAACTGAATAAATCTGATAACTTGCATCAAGTAGTCATTATGTTCAAAAACGAAAAAGTGAATAAATCTGATAATTTGCATCAAGTCATGTTTAACTCTTTAGTCTCTAGTTACAGGTAAGCTCAAAGGGGGCAAATGAAGGTGATGGCATGGTTTTGTATAAAGTCTGCTCTAAGTATTTCTTAAAAAAGAAAATTAGCAGTTTTGCCATGTATGTATGACAGCCAGTCAAGAAAATTGGTGTCGATTAACCTGGCAAGACATCAGCATCTCCAGGGTGCTGTGAGTGAAATCCCAAGAAAATTGGTGTCGATTAACCTCGCAAGACATCAGCATATCCAGGGTGCTGTGGATGCACCAGCACCGACAATTCACCAAGCATGAAAAACAGTGCGTTGAACTCAGAAACCAAAACCTCATCCGCTGATAACTCATATCTCAATGCATTTTGCAGGGGTTGGGAAACAACAGCCCAACACCACAAGACTACACCATGTCAGAACAAGAAAACTGTTCCTTCTCATTGCAAAGGAAACCATAGACCTGCCTCAAATTTCCTCTGGATGGTCGTGCATTAACAGCATATTTGCACACAAAAACCAGCCTCTTCCTCATCTCTAATTTCGTGACATCTCTTCTCACAAATGAATTGCCATAATCAAAGCATCCTTGGAACAAAGAACAAATAAATTAAACTCAACATAGTGAATGAGTAAATTGGGGAACAAACCACCTAGTCTGCCACATAATTTGATATCACGTATAATTATGTTTTTGACATAATTTAAAATGTGTACAAAATGAAATAGAAATTCCATGATGCCATGTGGATTAATAAAATGCATAATTACCATATTACTCTTTAGTTCAAGAGAAGCAAGATTGATACAAAGACTGAAAAATTTTCTACCCTTTATTTCAAGAAAGAACCTGTTATCTTTATATTCATGACTACGCTTACCATCACAATCGTATAACCGTGTAATTATCGCCAAGGCTACACAGACGCTTATATCCTCTCCTGTAACGGAAGTAGAACAACAATGAAGAGCTAAGTGGAAAAGAGAACTCCAAGCAAGATGCAAGATTATGGGTTTTCCTTATTAAAACATGAGGAGAATATGTGTAAGCCTTTTCATATGGTGAAATATGTACCATTTTGACAGCATATTAGTAGTTTCTTCCCTGCAATCAAACTTCTCTTTGCAAAGCTAACTGCTTTTGGAAGGTTTCTCATCAACGAAAATCGGTCGTCCTTTGATCCCTAACAGTATAAAAGTACAGCATGATGAAAATGTTTACATAATGGCGAAACATAAAAGGCTAGAGAATTTCACTTACCACAATAGGTAGTTCAAGGCAAGAATTCTCTGATGAAATAGAACAAAATTTTGATGTACTGTCACAGTTCAGTATACAATCCACTTCAGCCAAGGCATCTCCAACTGCATAGATCATGTATACAGAAAACTATCATCAGAAATTATATGCCTGCATCAAATAAAATTTGTTTCCTGAAAGAACAAACTTCAATTAAAGGAAGGTTGTAACTATTAGATAGTGTACTGTTTCGACTACACTATACAAAGATATAAATAAAAGAATGACATGTTCCTGCTAAGACAATGTTGTACAAAAGATCAACTCGGTACATGACAAAATTGACCACAAAAAACAAACAATAAAAAAAAATGCAACTGTTTGAGTATCATTTTTATACCTTGGAGAGTTGATGCTACTGCAAGGTTTGATGTCCCAATCCAGAAGAGTGTATGGCTATCACTGGAATTTTGTGTGTCTGTTGCAATAACGGTAGGAGGGTCCAAGCGCATTGGTTGCATAATACTTGTATGATCACCAGTACTGTAAGGACCATCATGGGTTGAACTTAAAGGCTTAGCTGTAATTTGGGGAGAATGCTCACCTCTCTGTGCACGATAGACCCTATCTTTTTCAACAATATCTGCGACTAGTTGATTACAAAGGTCTGGTCCACCATCAAGCAGATCATATGAGTGCTTCCAAAATAATGGAGGAGTTAGACCACGTGCCCAACTCTCTTCATCATCTCCAGCTCCAGGAATATAGTGCCAGCTGAATTCTGAAGACATCCTTTGTGTAGTTACTGCACCAGATGCAGATGCTGAAACTAATATTATAGGAGTGAAATCCCATGATTCAAGCTCTGGAACTTCATTTAACCATATCCGTGTCCTTTGTGATATCCACAGTGGGCGTAGTGGTTTCTGCAAACTTAAGGAAAGAGAACGAATGTCTGCACCACATGACTCAAATTGGGCTGTCCATTCCTCAATCCGTCCCTCTATAGCATTTCTCTCAGTATCTAGAACCCATACCGGGAGATGCACTGAGTTATCCCAGTTTGATGAACAAGAGATCCTTTCAGAATCTCTGTTTGGTACAGCAGCTGACTGAAATGCAAAATTAGAAAATATCATGAGTGGTAAACACAGAAAGCATGAAATTGTTAATTCAAACAAATGGGAAAATGAGAAGAAAATGAAGAAGGATCATATAATATGAAAAATGGGCACATAATATAGTCTAATGTAAATATTGTAAATATAATGCTGACATGAATCACAGTGTCAATTTTAACAGCCTGATTTGTGTTGCGTGGATCTGGTTTTCTGTAGTGAATATTCTAACCATATTTTGGCATACTCTTAGGACAGGAGTTACCAAAAACATGTATCTTATGCATGTTTACTGTACAGATTTGATAACAGCAATGGAAATCCATGAACTGAGGTAAATTTGCACAAGGGTAGAGTGAATGAGCGACGTAATCCGTTCCGATGGAATTATAGCAAGAAAATACACCAACCATATTCAAGTTCACTCCACTTACCCTGTTGATAGTCTGCAGCCGATACCTCTCAATTGCTCGGTTCAGGACACAGCACCAAATGGGTATGGTCTTTGACATGCTGTCAGGGAACCGTTTCCCTCTCCTTGTTGAATCAACAATGATGCACCCTCCTCTCTCCCCTGCTCAAAGTAAAATAAATAACAACATTTACTTGTCCAGCAGGTGTATTTTATTGCACTCCTCAGACATCATATTCACACGGGAAAATTCTCCAAAAAAATCACAGTAATATTAAGCTGTACACTAGATAACAGTAGAGGAGTTAAAATTATCCCACATCCACACTGATAGTTACTCAAATCTTCGAACTATTTCACCATATTTATTTGAAATAACTTGATGGGCACATAATCTAATTATCCCGCCTGATTGGACAGGCAAGGGAGACAACAGTACTAAACCTCGGTTCTAGATGTCAGGATCAAGGTATAACATAATTTAGCCCAAAATTTCGAACAATGAGCAGAGGCAACCAGGAACAGACCGGCCAGGAGGGCGAGGTGGAGGTTGAGGCGCGCGGTAGAGAAGGCCCAGTTTCCAGCATGCCCATCGGTGGACTTGAAGTAGCAGGTGGCCGCGAGCGCCCGCGGCGGCGCGTACCAGAGGCCGCAGCGGAGGTTGGCGACCAGCGGCAGCGCCGGCCACAGCGCGGCGATCTCCGCCACGAACGCCGCGTCGTCCGCCACGCTCCGCAGCGCGTTGTACAGCGTGCTCTCCCGCCGCTTGATTCGCCGCGCCGCCTTGTAGATGCTCAGCGTCGACGGCCCACCGGCGGCGTAATCTGGCGACTCCGCCGCCGCCGCCGCCATGGCGAAGCTACTGCGGTTGCGAAATTGGGGAGAAGCTGCTAAAGCATAGTGGGTGTTACTAGTAATTGCGGCCGACTAGACGCATTGGTGGCCACTTTGGCATAATTATTGTCCTAATATTGGCCCATTTTCTGATAATGGTTTCGTCTCGTTCTTTTGACGGGCTCATCGGTGTCAGGACGAAATTTTGGGCCGTGGTAAGTAGAACGTGGTACTAGTTTCGGCCCATTTGATTGGACCAAAGCAGTGGACCACTTTCGGACCATTTA
Source organism: Leersia perrieri (assembly GCA_000325765.3). Lineage (NCBI taxonomy): Eukaryota > Viridiplantae > Streptophyta > Magnoliopsida > Poales > Poaceae > Leersia > Leersia perrieri. The sequence continues at coordinate 13,684,377 of CM002484.1, forward strand.
TATCGTACTGGGCCTAAACATAGCCTAGGTGTAATATCAACCCATAATTTTCAATCTCCAGTGTGCTGTGATATAGTAGCCATTTTAGATAGAGAGTCTCTTGGAGACTTGGAGCAGTTTTTAAGTAATTTTGGCTATTATTTGAAATGGAGACTAGAATAGTACCTCTCTCTCTTGGAGATGCTCCGATGATAAATGGTTGGCACACTGTTGAATTAGAAAAGACCAAACAATATATTGATGTGAATTTAGAATGCATGTTAAGATGGAATTACAAAAATTTTATAGTAATGAATTGTAGATGTTTTTGTAATTATCTCTTGCCAAACACTATCCTCATTTAACACCTTGTAAAAAATGGATCTGATCAGTTTCATTAAGCACTACGGCATCATTTATTGACTGCAATACAAATATGGTCCTAATTAATTTATTAGTCCACATTGATTTATTGACTACTGTATTTATGTTTTTTTTCCTAATACATTTCCGGATATCCCCCAAGGCAGCAATAGCCTCTCCTTATCTGGTACAGGCTGTTACTCTCTATGTTTCAGGATGTCTGTTTCTGCCCACGCTACTTCAACAACTCTAATAAACATCCTCCTAACATCTAACAAATTCTAGACAATTTACGCTAAGTTAGGTCTGTAAGCATATCAAATATTAGATTCTCTCTCATCTTCGCAGCACCTAGTTACTTCTAGTAGGAATTAAGGAATCAGCAGCTGAATGTTGAATTTAACGTATTGTCAACTTGTCAGTTCACTCCCTGAAATTACTAACCAGTCTACCTCGTCATTTTTGTCTGTGGTTCAGAATAGGATTTCCTGTGTGGTTTTATCTTATTGATTTTGAATTGACACCCCGAGTATTATACCATCCAGTGTCCAACGCGACCACCACATACTTCTTGTAGGAGTGGGATCCATACACGCATAAATAGCCACTTGTGCTCAATGTGTCCATGATCGCGGTTGACAACCTTCAGTTATAATAACCGGAATGCCGAGTAGTGAGCGCAGGGGATAACCATAAGACTGCTTGCCAGTCAACTCCGTCATATGCCTGTTAACCACGTGAAGGCGGTGACTAGAAAACAAGACATACCCCAGTGACTCGAACCCAAGCGCGATCCCCATTTATCCCAAGCGATCAAAACCCTACTCATGCTTAGCTAGTCCCCAGGAATGCGACTAGCCTCGCACTTTCATCGCAAGTAATTGAAATATCATCACAAGTGCGTAAATAAAGGTAAAGTACAGCAAGGTAAAAGACACATATTAGGAACCGAAGTTCCTACATACAAAACATAAGTGTAGCAGCGGAAGCTCAAATAAGATACATAAGCATAAATTAAAAACTGATGGCGCCAAACCCCACTAGGGCAAACCAACCGGACAAGAGCCAAGCTGCAAGAAAAGGAATTACTCACTGCCCTCATCGTCCTCGGGAGAGCAATGATCGCGAAGCTCAAGACTTGAGTCCTTCCCTGAAAGCAGCGGAGCCGGGTTTAGTATAAGATTGTACTCGCGAGTCTTACCCATATATATATATAAGGAGGAGGGAGGAGTATGCAAGGTTTACCTTAACCTAGAGCAACCTAAGTTCATAAATTGCATAAAGCCAATATTATTTAGCAAATATAAGTAAAAGCAATTCTATAACAAGTTAATTAGTCTCATTTTAATTTCTGGATAGCAAGCATAATAATCTGAAAGGTATAAGTAAAAGAGCCCAAACGGCGCTCACAACACCAAACATGGACTACCAAAGTCCATACCAACATGGCACACCATGCCATCATCACCATCAAAATAAACCCATCCATAATAACCCAAGTTTGATGCTAACATAACTGAGGCACACATCGGATGCGGCTATCGAATAGATTATACTCTGATCAGAGGTGTACAACTGGACCCACACGAGATAAACAAGAATCAAATGCTACCCACCATACAGGTGCGGTCCGCCAAGTGATTCAAGCTCATCACATCTTCTTGCCCTAATTAAAGGTTACTGCTGGGGGAAGAGGAGACATTGGTGCACTTTGGTGCAACCATATGTCAGTCAATTCAGCTTATATCTCTGCTGCTTATAATTATTTACACGTTCGCGAAAAGAGTAATGTTTTTTTCTATCTACTTTCAGACCTACATATTATATTAGTTTAATGCAACAACATGATCCTCGTTTTAATCGATCTTTAAGTTGTGTTGCACTTTCTTGCCGTTTATATGCATATGTTGAGACCAATGTGTTGGATGTCACTATCCAAAGGATATTATTAAATCAAGAGCATGCAAATATATGGTCAATGAGAACAGTTTTATATGTGAGAGTTAGTAACTAGTATGAAACCTTTTTAATTTTTTAAAATGAACTCGAATTAAACAAAAGAGTTGTCATTGAACATACTCCATATCTTGGACGAATTTGGTTACCTGAATCTTTGTAAATCTATCTAAAATTATGTGGCTCCTTTTCTCATCTGCCTATTTTTCACTCGGTCCATAGATTTTTATTCATTAAATATAAATCAAGCATCTTCTGACTCAGAATCAATATTCAATTTCAATGAAAGCTGCACCAGATCTGCTTGATGCATGGCCAATCCGCGTCGCATCCGTCGGTACACTTCATTTCTTGGTTGCCCATTTTTTGGCGCCTTCCGATCTCGTCAAAAAAATAAAGCTAATAACAAATACACAGATGCGTGCCGTCGAAACTAAGTGTACCAAATTATACAACAAAGAATCATTTGTATTCCTCTCTAATCGATACACTAGTTTATAACAGTGAGCTGATCTGTTTGGAATTGTGTTCTTCCGTGTTTCTTTATGCCGATCTTCTCTGAACCACTATTTATGCAGCTCAATTTTCTTCAGGGAATTTTTGTACAGGATAAGACAGCAGAGAAGGCACCAGTTGCAACTACAGTACTGTATATGTATTGTATAGTATGGCCAAACCATGCACGCGGCAGTGTGAACTTGACTGTCTGCCACAAAAATTAAGAAAGAAAAAAGAGAAGATGTACTATTAGCATGTTGCCTTATAGGAGTAGATTGCTACGTATCTTGTTCTATCTGGCGTCCTGTACTCAGCTTTTCAATCGAGATTCTCTTGTTGTTCTGATCAATCAAGTTGCCACATGCTCCCACAGGCTGCAACTCTGATCCAGTTATTTGGTCGATCGACACCCGGCAACGGATTGTAAAGAATCGAATTGTATTCTGTTCTTCGTATAGCCTCGTAGACTCGTAGCACGGGGTTCCTCTACGAGACGTTGAGATGTATCGCACTAAGCTAGGCAAAAGTCTTCATTGTCTGGCTCTCGGCTCAAGTTAGAACTACCTCTGGATTCTGAAGAAAGGGGGGAAGATAAATTATTTTCAATTCCATTACGATCTTTGGTTTTTTTTTCCCTTATGCATTCACCCTAATCTGGCTATGAATCTGGACTGGGTGTGTGGTGGGTTGGGCACGGTTGACAGTATCCTGATACCTATCCTACTATCCTAAGTATCCTACAATACCATGATTTTACAGAGCCAAACCTATACTGAGTATCCTAATTTTCGTAATATCCTGACCCCCCTCTGAAACTATACCGATACTACCTATCAAATTTAGGTAGTATCTACAATCCATACGATATTACAATAATATTGTTTAAAATAGAGTGAATTAACAATATTATAAATAAGCCACTAAAAAGTTACTACAAATTATAAATCCTATATAAAAACATGTAATTTTTTAAAATTCGATAGGATCCCGATACTCGATACTACCAGACGAAAAACGATATTGTCTAAGTATCTCGATACTGATTATCTTTGTGTGTGTGGGGGACGAGGAGGCAGTACCATGCATGATGCACATGCCATTGTTATGAAGTGGAAACATAGACCAAATATCAATTTTTGGAGTGGCAAATTATCTTTTTTTTCTTAGAAAGTCTTTTAAGTGCACAAGAGGAAAGAATATCTATAGAGTATCTGAAGTTTTGTTAAGAAAACATAGAGTTTATTGATCTTGCCTGTATATCATTGGGTTGATAATGCCATTGATTATGTACTTTATTAGATAATTGTAGGCCTTCCTTAGTTCCTTTTCTCTTTTTCTTTTCCCTTTTCTCTTTCCCCTTGGTCAACCTCTCCACCCCTTCGTCCAAAGCCTACTAGCCCTATCTAATGACATAGGGAGACACTGTTTAGGGTGATCGTCGCTTGATGTGTAGTCTGATGATTAGATGTTGTATTGATCCGTGGTTGGGTGCTTGGCAAAAAATGAGTGGAGATATCACACACATACTATATAACTATGTGGTTTACTTGCTGTCACTGTGGACTGTGAAATCGACCCAATGCACTACCGAGGTTATGGCACCAGTATGAGGAGAAACCTTAGCATCAGCTGCCATAGTCGTAAGGTGCGAGTGGAAGAAAGGAGAAGGAAAAACAAAGAAATATAAGAGGTTATTATTTAAATGGGTCCAACTAAAATTCTAGCGACAGATTTTTTAATGAAAACATGTCAAATGTAAATAACACTAATGTAATTACATCCTAATTGTATAAATAATGTGTGTAACAAACTAAAAAGGTCTAGCTATCTCAGTGGTTTGTGTTTGCGCGTGTTGCCTGGTGATCTAAGGTTAGAATCCCACCACCGCCTGAACCAACACATTTTTCTTTCTCTTTTACGGATCTTAAAGATCATTAGATGACTCAAAAATTGACACATTCAATCCATAGAAATATGTCGCCAGATATTTAGCAAAAACGATATTGGAAAAAGTTAATTTGACATACTTATGGTAAGCAGCGCAATAACCAAATAGCAATCTTTTGGCAAGTGTTTGGTATTCTTATCGTAAATATATGATATTGTTAATTTTTCGATGTACTTTTTTAAAACTTATGACTTGTTTTAAACATGACTTATAAATTAACATTTTTGGATAAATTTTAAAATAAAACAAACAGTTGATATAAAGTAATCGAGGTATGGTATATATTTATAAATAGGAGTAACAGAAAGAGCGAAGACATGTGCATCTCGTGTTTTAAGGCGGATATTTTGTAACTTATCTTGTCGATACATCATCCAAACAAGGAGGCACGTGAAACGAATGTGAAAATGTGCCGCTGCTAGCCAGCATCGCCGCCGCCGCGTCTCATATTTTAGTTATTTTCCGAGTTTCGAGTGTTTTTTTTTGTTTTTGTTTTTGTTTTTTCTTTTTTTGCCATGGCGTACGAGCTTGTCCATACACGGAAAAATCAGAATGATCTAGTTTGGGAAGCTCCGGGATTGAAGCGAGTTTGTTTGTCCCGATGTAATTTTGTGGCGTCAATTTTTGTCACTCTACTCGATTGGTCACATACTCACATGTGCACGTCTTGCCGTAAACGTGAGGAAGCAACAGTGCTGCGATTAGCGATTGCGTTTACTTTGGTTTGCCATTCGGAATAGCATTACACGTAAAATGAGAAATATTATTATTAAGTGTATTAATTAAGTATTAGCTATTTTAAAATTAAAAATATATTGATTTTTAAATAACTTCTGCATAATTTTTTTTAAAAAAATATCTATTTAGTAGTTTGAGAAGAATGTTGAAGGAGGAATGCACTATTCTTTTTAGCCATTTGTTACTTTTGAACAGGCCCTTTTGTCTTGTAAAAATTTAATAAAATTTAAATTATTCGAAACAACAGTATATGAATATATGTATAGACACAACTAATACACTCTCCCAGTGCCTCTCATCAGGATTATTTAACACTTTTGAAGGCGAAAACACTAACTAATAAGTGCACGTCGTATCCCAGATGTCAAATAATTTGACCGGAGGGATTAGTTTATGCGAAAACACTAATAAGTGCATGTCATATCCTAGATGTCAAATAATTAAGAAAGACTACGGATCAGGGGTCTGTCAGGACGGACACTTGACTGAGCCCGCATCGCATCTCCCGCGTCTCAGCGGCGACTCCCCCTCCGCTCTTCCTCCTAGCCTTCCCCCATTGGCGACACCCTCCCCTCCTCCTCCCGGCCTCCTCCAATCGGCAACGCGCTCGACGGGTCCAAATCTAGCGGCGCGGCCCCGGGGGCGGCCAGATCTGGCCGACGGCGGACGACGGGCGGCCGGATCTAGCGGCGTGATATTGGGGGTAGCCAGATCCGGCCGTTGGCTGTGGTGACTAGAGGAGGGATTAGTGTCCTCCTCTATAGTCGTACGTAATTTTGGATTGAGATCGGTGCCTGATGCATGTTTGTCATGCCCCATATTATACCAGCCATTATAATTGTTATCGCTTCATGCATGATGGTGGATTGATCATGCCAGATGTTGGAGATGGTGCGATGCAACAGATGAATCCTAACAAAACTTCTGTAGTCTACCTATCTATCGGTTATATTACCGGCGGCACTTACTGTAAACTGTACCTAGTGCGGCTAGCCAGTGACATATATCAACCGTGCAACTGGCCAGAACCGGATAGATACGATTAGATCCGGGAAATGCCGCGCGAAACGTGTTGAGACTTGAGATCGATGACTCTGGCTCGATCGAGCCAAACTTGCTGCTCACCGGACGGACGATACACACGTATGGCTGGTCCCCCGGCGATGGACGGTGACTGAACAGTGCTATCCCTTTCGATCCTTTTGTGGCTTTGTGCGGCTACCTGTAGCACGTGGCCGAATTGCACTTGCTGGTACAAATTGTACCTGGCACATACAGCTAGGGCCATCCATTCATCATCTCTCAAAAGTCTCAAATGGAGTAACATGTATGCACACTACCGTGGCATACTGGCAGGAGCTGTTTGGCCAGCCTTTGATGGAAAGACTAATTTTGGTACCTTCATCCCTTGGCTTGGGTCGACGATGGAAGTTCTTTTGTCGAGATACTGACATTTTCTCTAGTAACTGTGTGCGATGCATATGTTTGCTGTGACAGTGATGAGGTACTAGCTACCTAGCAGACAGCTAGCTCACCATGTTTTTGGGATAAAACTGTGTCCGTAGCAGTATAATTTGATGATATGTTCTTTTCCATTTTCAAAGGTACACATTAATCCCACACTTGTAGGCTGTAGCTACCAAAATTTGCCCCCTTTCCATCGTGGTTGAATTCTCACTACTAGCATGATCAGTTCAGAAACTGCTTTTGTTTCTTTCTGGCTTATAGCCCTTCATTATCAACCAGAATATTTATGTAATGCTTTCAAAAATATGATTTGTTCAATAAGACTTTTTCCCGTCAACATTGCTCATAACTTTTGAAGTTATTGGGTAACTTTTTAATATTTAATACATTCTCAATCCGTCCATGAATATAAGATGTATTATAAACAACTATGAAATTAATAATATAAAATTACATAATATTCACGGAAAGTTACTTTTAATTACTTTTAAACTTTTTAATATTTAAAACAAAGTTTTAACATTATAATTTTATTTTCTTTCATAGTATATTATAAACAATCATGAAATTAATAATATAAAATTACTTCCAAAAATAACAATATGGCATACATGACATTACATATGTGTCGTATATCGACAAATCGAATGCGGGATTTGTATCAGAGAATCGTTGATACCAAGACCTGCAATAACTCGCACCAAACACAGAGAAAAGACTATTTATGTACAGGTGCCTCGGCAAAGGGTAATAGACTTATGTCCTATTGGTCGGATGCCTATTTTCACCCAAAAGACTGTTCATCCAATAAGGTTTATTGTCGAATACAATGTGCCGCAGTGGAGGCTAATCTAGCCTATCGACTAGATTGCATGAGGTATATGATGCTATGCATGTGTGGAGCTAGTCAACGATGTGTATGTGAATTGATGAGTTACTTCTATAGGGTTTTGATGTCTTCGGTGGATTGGAGTCCTTAGACTTGTTGTTTCATGTTCTTGAGCCATGCATGGGCTTGTGTATTTACACCCTCAAGGGGTGTCGTATCCTAGTCAAACTCAATATTTTTGATAAGAAATCACGGCCAAAAAAGAAAAAAAGGACCATTAAGATCATACCTTATGGTTTCCTTATCAAATCTATATCATGCTATAATCGGTGGGCCTTTCTCCATATATGTAAAGGTTTCCATAATATGTAATTGATGTGCACGGGGGTGGCCCGATCTTTCGGTGAGTTGATGATAACTACGATTTAGGAGAAACGTTGACGATCCGACTACAACCGTACGAGACGTTGTTGTGTTGCGCCTTAGCGATCGATACACCTCTCCGTGAGTCTATTAATCTTGCCGGTGCAGATCAACCCTATTCCTGCAAACAATCGAGAACAAGCAAGAACAAGATAACAAGCAACTGAATTGCTAGATAAACAAGACGCACAAAGATAAATCGATACACGATAGTAGGGTTCCGAACAAGCAGACGGACGGTCTAGCCGACACGTGCGCTGCAAGCGAAGTAGCAATGGCTAAACTTACAATTAATCAAAACCCAACTAACCCTAAAGGTGTAACTAGCTATATAAAGGGGTGGAGGAGGTCATAGGGGTGTCCTCCCCATGTTTGGGGCGCAGCCCCCCTTTGCCCCACTTGGGCCTGGGTCCAAGACGAAGTTGCAGGCCCATTACATTGGATGCAGCACCTTGTTTTCGTGATTGCTGGTGACTCGGATGGAATTTTGCAATGAAACCGGATCCGTTTGAAAGAGGACTCCGAAAACTTTCCATCAAGTACTCATGGGTCTGAAACGGAGCTCGCATGTGGAATTGACGGCCGTTTGATTTCAGCGTTGTAGCGGGTGGCCGAATTGGATTCCAGAATGTGACGGCCTTCATCTCCATCTTGGTATGCATCATGCCCAACGTGTCCATCTTCCGTATTTGCCCCCATGTATTACTTGCATGCCTGAAGAAACAAATATTATATTTTCATCATTAGATAGCGTCATGTTCATAATTAAATTAAATTAAAGCCTGTTATGAGACGAGATCACCTGTGGGTAACTAGGTATATGATGTGATCAATGGTTGTATTTGTCGTAGTCATGGTCACATCAGTAATTACTGTACACATGGTAATACGGGGTACCATATAAACATTCATGTTGTAAGACATTTTAGTCTTTAAATATATCTCTATACATTTTTTTTTACTTTTTTTGATGATAAACAATTGGAGAGGTAGATCTCTATACATAGATCATGAATCAATATATATACTTCACATATGTGTCTATATTCATATCGATATTAGTTGATCTAGAGAAGGGATGAAGAGGATAAAACCTCATATAACGTGGAATGGTGGGAGTAGATTATTATGTTAGTACAATTATAGTTAGTCAATGATTTTAGACGCTGCCTTTCCTTAAATTAGCTCTTTGGTTAATCAACTTATCAGCTGAATTCATTGACTGATACAATGTTACATAACAATAAGATTTTTCTGTTGGATAATAGCCTAACAATAAATCTTTTTAAGCAAGATATATCACCTTTAGATCAATAACATGATCTATGGCACTGGTTGCTCTATCTTAAAGCTGAGCCATGTGTAGTGTTGCCTCCATTGAGCCGTCTTAATGGGCTTCAGCACTGAGACTTTGGGAAGCCATGGCCACCTCTGATGAATTGTTCTTTGTCCCTATGAGTATCAGATTGTGATGGAAATTAAGGTTGAAAGTACAACATGCATGGATGGAGAAGGGGTAATAGTACGTAGTATTTACTACTTCCTGTACTCATGTTTATTTCTTCTTCCTCTACTCATGTTTATTTGGTCGGAGGGAGTATAAACACTTACAGTTGGCTCTCAAGGTTCTCAACAATCATGTGTGATGGGAGCCATGAAGATGGTAGTGACAGTTTCATCATCTCACTAGATCAACAATGATGTTAGAACGGAACATGGTATGGACATATAGCTAGCCTAGATTTTCAATTGACCGAAACCTAGATTTTTTCCATTAGAATTGAGTCCAAAATTTTTCTAAATAAAAATCACTCCCCTCTCTCTCTCTAAAAAGACAACGAGAGATGTTTCGCTCCTCAGGCTCAAATTAGTGCCTCTTGTGTATTTGCTCTAGAGTGGCAGCGGGGGCTTTCCTTAAATGTCCTAACAACAGTCCCGTTTAAGGCATTTACAATGCACGAGATTTGTGGGGCTACATCAGTTTTACATTCCAACCATTTCAATTTCCATTTTATCACATACAATACCTCAATTTTTTTAAAAAATTTAGAACAAAGACCATATTGCTAGAAACATTTACTTGTAACTTGTTAGTCTATACATCCTCATCCACTTTCCCCGATCCACATCCTCTCATATTTATTATTGTCTGACCATGGGCTAGCATCACCATCGAAATCCTCACTCTACCATTGACCTTGACCAACTATGGCTTGTCGAATCTCTCTAAGTGAAATAGGAACCTCAATATGCAACCACAATGAGCCACGTCATCCATTGAATGGTGGCCGTTAGATACACAAACCGACAGAATAGTTGAATTAATCTTAACCATCCAATATTATACATTTATACAGCTTAGCTCTGGTCAAGAGAAAGGGCAACCAGATGATTCCAGTACCTACTTCTCTCTCCACATAGGTAGGACGAGGAGTAGAGAGTGAAAGAAAAAAAAAGACAACGACATCACCTCCCGTACCGAGAGAGAACGTGAGATGGAGGTTTCATTTTGCACTTTAGTCCTACAGAAAATTATAATTTATAAATAGACCCTCATCAGTGTATACCTATGTACAAGTCTTCATATTTAGAGAATTATAAGATGTAATTTGTAAACATGGTGAAATATAAATATTTAGTTCAACACATTTATTCCAGACCCTCAAAAAACTCAAAATTGCATATCAATATAACATACAATTGACACATTTAGTACAATTGTTATAATAAATTATGCTTGCAAACTTTGTTTATACATAGCCAAAATTATTTTAAATAAATTCTTACAATTTGAATTTCCATTGAATATACTAATGAAACCACCGTCAAAACTAGGTTGTATTTTCCTAAGGGGGTATTTTGTCCGGTATTGATAGTTGAGGGTGCAAAATGTTTGGTTTCTTAGTTGAGGGGGTTATTTTTAGACCAACCTAATAGTTAAGGGTTGCAATATATACTTATCCCTTTTTTTTAAACGATAGCAACATGCACATGATATAGCAAATCTGGCATAAAAACATTACACATATACATAGTATACAAATTTCGAACGACGATATGCATGTATTCAAATTATATAATTTTGGTTCTTAGATAAATTTCATAATTCAACATAATTATAATAAATGATATATTGTCATGATAATATTTATTTATTAGATATCAAGATAATCTTTTTTTCATACCTTGATTTAATGCCAAATACATCCTATAAACACCATGCAATTATGTAGAATAAAATTGCTTTTTAAATAACTAAAGGATAAATAGAATATATATATATATATTAAATTTATTCTATTCTTCATGGTGTATGGCCTTCAAGGTTCAAAATGAGTTTGAACTATGTTTAAATGAATACGAAAAACTTCAAAAATATTTGAGTATGAATATTAACTTGTTTACTAACTAATTCAAACGAGTTTAAATTAAATTTGAACTGATACATGTTATATTTGATGAAATTTTGATTCTAGGTATGTACCGCATATACATATAATTATTCTAGGTATATGATACACTATACTCAAATATATTTGAATTTGACATGTTTTATTACTAGGTATGAGTTTTAAATGTATTACTATGACTAGGTATATACCTACAAGTTTTAAAATTTCAAAAATTTAAACTAAATTTGTATGTTTAAAACCTTAAAGGCCATACACCATGGTGTCCCATTTAGAGATGATGAGGGTCATGCAACAAAAGAGATGGCACCACATGGTGAACCTCATGCACAAGCTAAGAGGGAAGACATGGTCTCATGGATAGGGAGTGCGAAACAACGATGAACAAGATGACGAATGAAATACTAAACCTAGCCACCACACTCACCATTTGGTTAAGCCGAAAGAAGAGCTGACATTAATACTTCAAGTTCATTTACGGTATTATTACAACTAAGACATTTTGAAATGTTAGTTTTTACAATAATACTTATTTTAAATCTTCAATATATATAACTCTATTATACTATAGCTGTACTTAAGTATTTTCTACAAGTAATCATTTAAGGAGGTTATAGTCGGCGAATGCGCGACTTAATAATCTAGTATCATCGTAGATGGTGCCAGTTGACCTTGTGTAGCAAGCTGTGGTGGTAGTTATCTCGCCTCACTAGTTCATGTATCCCGCTTCCCCCTTTCATCGTTGGTCCTTGGTCACTACAACCCCTCTTATCTTTGCTTAATCTCTTATGTTGCATAGTCCTCGCCTACAGCAATCACCCGAACCATCTCTGCACCCTCCCTATCACCCACTTGTCCCATCGGTGCCCGTCGTCTACTCTCATTCGCATGGTGTGTGCCTCACACTGTTCCAATTGGTGACACCACCGATTATTGATGATGGTTTTATATATCCACTCCATCTGAAACGTGTCAAGACAAGCCTCCCGCTCTTCACTTTCTCTGCTAAACCACCTTCTTTTAGTGTGGCAGATGATACTCTACACTCTAGCACCCTGAGAGGGCACACTTGATACCCTAGTATGGTATCCGATAATTAGAACTTGAGGCCTCAAGCTGGGGCATGGCAGTGTAAAGGCTCCTAGTCCCTTGTTAAAATAATTATTGTGATATGTGTTGCTTTGTCTATGCTTTACTAGAGATCAAGCATGCTCTGCTGATCTACTCTGTCTGTCCCTAAAAGAGTACTTCATCTGTCCCAAAATATATCAAGTTTTAGGAGCATGAGACATTTCATAGGACAACGAATCTGGACAAGGTTTTCATTAAAAAAATTAATCTGGACAAGGTCTGTCTAGATTTGTTGTCCTAGAAAATGTCTCATCGGTCTATATTCGTTGTCCTAGGAAATATTTCATCTGTCCAAAATTTGTTATATTTTGGGACGAAGGTAGTACATTGTACCATTAATATTTGTGGAAAACAAAAGAAGATAATTTATCAAGTGGGGCCACATCATTATCTTTTCTTGGTGCTAATCGTTCATGCACATTTATTGTCTCAATTAGAACAAAAAATAATTGAATAAAGGCATTTTGGTCATTTGTCAGTAGTGTCCATTCGTCCCAGAATTGCTAGTCTAGAATTGTACTTATATTTGGGAAAGAAGGGGTTCCCCAGTGTTAGATGTAATGCCTAAGATATTTTTAATCTCGTTGGAAGTTCCAACCAGTTTTCAATATTCCCTTTGCATTTCGTTTTGCCTTCCGTCGTTGGGAAAAAAGTCACTCACATTTATCTTTTCCATCAGGTTAATTTTTTTTCCCTCATACTTATAAGGCCTAGTTTAGTTTAAAAAATTTTCCCAAAAACATCACATCAAGTCTTTGAACTCATGCATGGAGTATTAAATATAGATGAAAAATAAAAGTTGGGCTGTAAACGACGAGACAAATCTTTTGAGCCTAATTAGAGTGTGATTAGCCATAAGTGCTACAGTAACGCACATGTGCTAATGACGAATTAATTAAGCTCAAAAAATTCGTCTCGTGGTTTCCAGACTGTCCATAAAATTAGTTTTTTGATTTGTGTCAAAAATAACTCCTGACATCCGGTCAAACATTTGATGTGATGTTTTTGCAAAAAATTTTCACGAACTAAACGTCCCCTAAGTGAAAGGAAACAAAATGATTTGTGTGAGTTTCTCACTTCTTATGCATTAGCCTAAAAATGTCATTTATTTAAAAAAATATTGACTATTTTAATTTTTAGTTGCAATATAATCCTACATTGATGAGATTCCACTGTATTATCAGCAAGGAAAGCTCGCATCTATGACAAAAATGTGAATCTCTATCTGCCCAGCATGAGTCCGTTTCCAGAGCCAAAGTTTGACCTCCAGTTGTACCCACTGGGCTATAAACTGAAGCGTGCATTCACTGCTAGTATGATATTCCCCCCAAATAAACGAAATTAAAGAAACGAAGAAAAATAGGGACCAGGCCACACCGTACGCGGTGTACTACTATATAAACTGGCCGCCGCTCCCCTCTTCCGCTACCCAATCACTCGTTCCTCCACACCTTCCACACCCAAACACAAATACACAATCCCTAGAGAGAGAGAGAGAGAGAGAGAGGGAGAGGCGGGCGGCGAGATGACAAAGGACGTCGAGATGGCGGCGAGGAACGGCGGCGGCGGGGCGTACTACGACGCCCCCGCTCCGTACTACGGCGGCGGCGCCGGCGGCGGTGAGGACGTCGACGACGACGGCAAGCCGCGGAGAACCGGTACGGACACAAACCGACCGCCCTCCTCCATCTCTCTCGCTAATCTCCTCCTCCGCCATGGATGCCGTGGTTTTTTTTGTTGCGGTGGTCGTGTTGTGTGTTTGTTTGGTGGGTGGGGGTTCTTCGTCGTGACGGTGATGGATCGGGGGGCGGTTTTGGTTGCTATTTTGGGAGCATGCGCTTTAATCTCTCTCGCTTTAGATCAGCGTCTCGAGTGGATCAAATGGATCATCCTTACCAGAAAAGGGGGTTTCGAACTCGGTACACGCAGGATTTTGGTAGAAACTCTCCGAAAAGTGGTTTGAATTCGAGACGAGTATTTTTGGTGCATTAAAGGGATGGCGTGAACAAACATGCCTCCGTTCGTGTAGGACCATTGCCATCCTCCGTTTCTGTTGTATCGATCCTCGCCGCTTCGGCGGATGCATGTGTGCTCCTCTTCTGACTTTTGTGTTTCCTCTTCGTCTTTTTCCTGGAAACCCCCATGGATTTTTTTTGGTTGGTGGAAAGGTTTGCCATTACCTGCAACGTCATGAACTGATAAAGTGATCGTTGACGTGAATTGTGTGTGTGGTAAAAACACTCGTGGATCGAACTACAGTAGTACTTAGTATTTTCTGCTAGGAAAAAACCCTGGAGAAATTTCACTGCGTCGGAGAAACTGTTTATTTCTGTGTTCCCCTTTTGGGCTCCGCATTTTTTTATATAAAAAACGGAGCGTATGCATGCGTTCGATGACGTGTTCTTCGTCTAGATCTGTCTTTCCCATTGAGTCCAAAATTATTTTAATTTATTAATTTACGTATTTGGCGTGAACGATTGTTTCCGCGATCCGCGCTCCGTCGTTGTAGTAGCCAGCATGCGTCGTGCGCTGGTCAACAGCCGCGTCAACGCGTACCAGCCCTTGATCTGGTCCTGCACGGCCCAGATAACGCCACGTGCGCAGCGAAAGCTTTCCAGATTAGCCCGTGACGTGTAGTGGTGTCCCGGCGTGCCACCACGGACAATATGAACACGCACGCAGTTCATCTAATTCGCAAAAGGCGTAGCTGCTTTTTGGAATTTGTATTCTTTTGAACTGCACAAACGTGTTTGGTGGAAAATCAGAAAATTCCCCGTACTTTATTGACTTGAAATTTATATATATGCTTTAGTTGAGCACTCCACTTTTAAGCTATCTGCCTATCAGTATCTGCTATTATCTTATCGTTAGTCAAGCTTTGATTGAGAGGTCACATCTATTATAACCTGAGGCCTACCGCCGCTGTTAACTTGTCAAAAGAATTTAGGCCTGAAAGCCCCTCTTTGGACGGCCTTCATGGCCGTTTCCCATCGAGCAGAATCTGTGTCCTCGTACCTTTTACGCAGCACCAACTGAAGGGCTTTCCACGTCGTAGATAACTTGAGCCATCCAAAACAAATGCTTTGTTCGGAATGCGGGAATCACAGTCCATATGTGCAGGAAAAAAAGAAGCCTGGCTGAATTAGTCTTTTTTTTTTGTTAGACATTAGAGCAATTTTATAGTCTGGGGAGGTGGGGAGGTAAGGTATCAAAATTTTAGTGTAAAATTTGATAGCCTACCAAGAGTTATCAAATTTACACTATACCTCCTAATATTTTCTTTCTTAAGGACAATAAAATTGCTCTAGACATTATATGTTTTTGAAACTTTTATTTAATTCCCGAAGGATTTAAATGGAATTTTGGACCCAATACAGGGGCTCAAGCCCTAGTTGTCATAGCCCTGCCACCTATCTCAATCGGTAGATTTTGGTTGAAACACACAAAAGTTTTCATGATCCTATAGAAACCATTTTATTTATAAGTTTATTTTTTCGGAACAAAGGAATTTTGAAGAATTCCATTCCTAAGGAACAAATTCCCATATTGTTGTTTGACAAAAGTGTAGTTCTCCCAAATTTATTTGAAATTCCTTATGATTGCTTCAAATCATAGGAATTTTGGAGACGTCCAACTTTTTTGTTTTGGAATGAAGAGAACCAGACGCCACGATAGAGCACAAATTATAACACCTGCATACACCCCACTGAAGTAACATGGCACTGTACACACATGTGCCAAATTTTTTTCGAAAAATTGGTTTGTCTCTCTAACTTCCTCTTCTTATTCCTATGTTTTCGGTAAGCTCTACCTAGACAATATTTTCAACAGTTTTTCTGTGTTTTTTAATTCATAGAGTTCAAGTTGTTAATATAATTGAATCCTACGCTTTTCATATCCTGTGTTTGTTTCAAATGAATACGTTGCAACTTGCAAATCGTTAATCGTACATGGAAAATAAGGAGCAATCGATTGTAGACTTTGTCTTATCTCCTTGGTTCTTTCAATGGAAGATACGGGTACAGCCACAATCGGTCAGACTGAGGCGGAGAGGAAAATGGCCAGCCATACTTTTGACTGCGAGCGGCTGGCTTGCAATGTCGGGCACTGAGCTAGCTAGTCTTTGGGATGAGGTGATCGATGGGAAGACGATATGTGAGCCACAGGCCTGCTGTTTCTGACCTTTTGGCACACAGCTCTACGCATGCATAACTCGTATAGGCTGATGTAGCCGTACTGAATATTCAGTATTAATAAGGAGCAGTACTGAATATTCAGTATTAATGCAGTGTACGCGTTCTACTCCTATATCATAGTTTAAAACCGTACAGAGTACAGACCGTGTTGTGCTCGCTGTGTACGGTGGTTTAATGGGTAAAATCTCCAATATCGAGGCTTTGACAAGTTCTTTTCACAAAATCTTTGTGGATTTTTTTTATAAATCTGTCTTATACTCAGTATTTTTTTGAAACATCTTATACTCAGTATAATGTTATTTCTCATAGATTTCACAAAATCTTTGTGGATTTTTTTTATAAATCTGTCTTATACTCAGTATGATGTTATTTCTCATAGATTTCCGTGACAGGTACTCCTTTGGTCCCTAAATATAAGAGATTTTTTCTATATAAACACATAGGAAAACTCACTTATATCTGCGGATGCCACACGGGAGGGAGTACCGCGCAATAATGTAGTTCCAGTCGAATAGTTTTAGTGGAGGCCTTTATGAATGGTTAGAGTGAAAAGAAATTTTTACCGAACACTTAATAAAATGTCAATACATTTCTGAACAGAGTAGCAGATTACTATGACCTGCTCAAGTGGCAATCTGATTTCTTGCTAGCTAGTATAGTATGCTACGTATTTGTGCCGACGGTGGCTGCAGCGGCTAGCCTAGAGCAAGGCAAACGGAATTTACGGGTCGTCCTTTTGTGTTGATCTCAAGAGATCACATTCACATGCGTAGGTGCTTTCTTCTTTCAAAAACATGGAGTAGTTGCTTTATGTTTGAGTTGTTGACTTGTGTTGTTCAGAGGGTGACGTGCCTCCATGGCTCAATGATTTATTTGGACTTGTCTATTCCGTTTCAGTTGGCATGGGACATGGGTCGTGTACTTTGTCCCAAAGTCTGCATGTGTCCTCATCTGCTTAATTAAGGCACTATGCCAATCATTCTTTGGAAAATAATTATTTATATGCATACACTGATAAATGGTTAAACTTTCAGAATGTTGAACTGAAAACTTGTGCCATTCTTTGAGCAGGAACGGTATGGACGGCGAGCGCGCACATCATCACGGCGGTCATCGGCTCAGGCGTGCTCTCTCTCGCTTGGGCGACGGCGCAGCTCGGGTGGCTGGTCGGCCCGGTGACTCTGATGATCTTCGCCATCATCACGTACTACACCTCCGGGCTCCTGGCCGACTGCTACCGCGCCGGCGATCCAGCCACCGGGAAGCGCAACTACACCTACATGGACGCTGTCGCGGCGTACTTAGGTAAAATTACATAATAACAATCTGTGCCCATATGAACATCAATTTGCATGCGTCAGAGAGTTCTCTCTGAATTCAGAGATGTCATACATGCTGATCCTTGTTGCTGTTCTTAAATATGTAGGTGGCTGGCAAGTCTGGACGTGTGGTGTTTTCCAATATGTCAACCTGGTTGGGACTGCAATTGGGTATACAATTACAGCATCCATCAGCGCAGCGTAAGTTCTGAACAATTGATCTGTTCCTAAATCATAATGGCATACTGCGGTTCTTCATTGTTCTCACAACGCCAATGTTCTGAGGTTGATTTGGATGATGTTTTACAGGGCTGTGCACAAGGCCAACTGCTTCCACAAGAACGGCCACGATGCCGATTGCGGTGTCTATGACACCGTGTACATGGTCGTCTTTGGGATCGTCCAGATCTTCTTCTCTCAGCTACCCAACTTCAGTGACCTCTCATGGCTTTCCATCCTCGCTGCGGTCATGTCCTTCTCCTACTCGACCATCGCTGTTGGGCTCTCGCTTGCGCGCACAATATCAGGTGACGAATTTTTTTCTGAAAACGTGTCCGTATGTCACTAGATAGTATCTACTATCTAGAGGCTTTCTCACCATTGCCATTTTATTTGTTCAGGTCGTACTGGTAAGACTACTCTGACTGGCGTTGAGGTTGGAGTTGATGTCACTTCAGCCCAGAAGATCTGGCTCGCTCTCCAAGCGCTCGGCAACATTGCGTTCGCCTACTCCTACTCCATGATTCTTATCGAAATTCAGGTGAGCTGTGAGCAAAAGGTTCAGAGTTTCTATTATATTTGAGCAATTTTCACAATTCTGTATTGAGTTTTCAAGGTGCTATTTCAGTAACTGAATCTGAAAACGACGCTGAAATCAATTGCAGGACACGGTGAAGTCACCACCGGCGGAGAACAAGACGATGAAGAAGGCGACGCTGCTGGGCGTGTCCACCACGACGGCGTTCTACATGCTGTGCGGCTGCCTGGGCTACGCGGCGTTCGGCAACGCGGCGCCGGGGAACATGCTCACCGGGTTCGGCTTCTACGAGCCCTACTGGCTGATCGACTTCGCCAACGTCTGCATCGTCGTCCACCTCGTCGGCGCCTACCAGGTGTTCTGCCAGCCAATCTTCGCCGCCGTCGAGACCTTCGCCGCCAAGCGCTGGCCCAACTCCGGCTTCATCACCCGGGAGCACCCGGTCCTCACCTCCGGCAAGTCCGGCCGCACCAGGTTCAGCGTCAACATGTTCAGGATGACGTGGCGGACGGCGTTCGTGGTCGTCAGCACGGTGCTCGCCATCGTCATGCCCTTCTTCAACGACATCCTCGGATTCCTCGGCGCCGTGGGGTTCTGGCCGCTCACCGTCTACTACCCCGTGGAGATGTACATCCGGCAGCGGCGGATACACAAGTACACGTCCAGGTGGGTGGCGCTGCAGACGCTCAGCTTCCTCTGCTTCCTCGTCTCGCTCGCCGCCGCCGTCGCCTCCATCGAGGGCGTCAGCGAGTCGCTCAAGCACTACGTCCCCTTCAAGACCAAGTCGTGATCTTTTCCGATCATTGGGGGATTTTGAAAGCAGGAAAAGAGCTGCGGTAACATACAAGTATACAAGAAGTGCTCTGTTAACGCTGCTTGTTCCGGTCAGCTATTTCTCCGTTCGTCAGTCAGGTGGTTCAGCTGGAAGAGTGTTATGTCATGTTGTGTAGGTCAAGAAATTCGAGAGGGTTAGGGGGCATCTTCGAACGTTGCTCGTGTATAGGTGAAGCTTGTGTTCATATAAGAATCGGAAGGTTAACAAACAAGGCTTGTGAACTCTTCAGATTCAGGCATGGATAACAGATTAAAGAAAGATGGTGACGACAGCAATCCCCTTTGCCTCCCCATGGATGTGTGATTAGAAGCAGCTCTTCAGCTTTGCAACGTTTCGTGATGAACGTTAGTACTTTCCTAAAACCAAATCTAACGAACATTTGGGCGACATTCTTAAAGATCAATGGGACTAATTGGATCGATATTTTGCTGAAAATTATTGGCGATGCGCTATATGTGTTGCATGGTCAATTGGTCAGATGTAGAATTCTCGACGTGTAGGACCGATTTCAATCTCACCGGCTAGGCTAGAGCTCGTCCTAAGTTGGGAACCATTGAATAACACATGATTAGCAAATACAGGAATATGACGCCATACTGAGAGCGCGAGTTGGTTTCTTTGGATTGTTTGCAGGAAACGTCACATGCATTTTTGCGACATGAATTGGAAAACACAAGAACATAAGAAAACATCACTTTTGATAATACTAGACGTTTTGGCATGTCCTAAAGTCAAACTTTTTGAAATTTGAATACAAATAACATTAGAAATATTTATTTTAGCAACATAAAGATCATTTGTATAGATTAATCTTGAAAAATACTTTAACAAAAACATATATTTGTTGGTATTTTTATATGTTTTATAATAGAAAAATATAGTCAAAGTTGTTCTTTGAAGACCGTGTCCTTGTCCAAAGCGTCTAGTATTTTCAATCTGGAGGGAGTATTTTGGAGTAGTTTAGGTGGCATCGGAAAACACAATAACATGAATAAAAACATACGAATTTATGTGCCATGCCTAGTTGATCCTTATAAATTATGTGGAGCTTATGGATGCTTCATGGAAAAAACTAAAAGAAAAGTTTCCATGAGGTTCAACCACGTTAGCAATCCTAAAAAATTTCCATGAATCAAGTCATTCCATAGGGATTTTATGGGGATCCTAAATTAGCATTTCACATAAATAGGACTTTACAGGCCGAGGATTTGGTCTGGTACCATACATAATTTTTTTAGGGTTAAATTTTGGTCAAGTTTTACGTTACCAAAAGTTACACGGCACAATAGAGTCTAAAAGGGATGGTTTGGTTGGATGCCAAATTCATATAGATGTGAGACAGAAATGTCCATGATGAAAATTTTGATAGTGCAGAATATCATAATATAGGGTAGCAATCCAAACTGGCTCGGCATGTTTGAGGGCATATGACTTAATTAATCATTCCCTCTACACTAATAATTCTTTTGTACTTTAATACAAGACGTCCTTGTTTTCGCAAAGTTAATATTTAAAAGTTTTGACTAATAGTTAAACTAATCATATTGATGTTTAATTAGTGTTATGCATGCGACATCATTAGTCCAGAACTACTCCCTCCATTGTCAAATGTAAATATTTCTAGCTATACACATGAACAGTGACCTGCACATGTCTAAGTGCATGGCAAAAATGTTTCTAGCTGGAAATGAATGGGTACTCCATCCGTTTCAGAATGTAAGACGTTTTAACTTTATGCTTATGATGTTTGACTATTTGTCTTATTTAAAAAATATGAAAGTTTCATTTATTTTGTTTATGACTTGCTTTATTATCAAAAGTATTTTAAGCATGACTTGTTATTTTTTATATTTAAATAATTTTTTTTGAATAAGATGAATGGTCAAACGTTGAAAGCAAAAGATCAAAACGTCTTACATAATAAAACGGAGGTAATAGTATTTAGCAGTGATATTCGTTTGAATATGATCTGTTTGAAATTTAAAATATTGGGAAACCATCCATGCATGGCGTATATTCCATCATCCTTCTATAAGCAAACTCTTAAAACAAACGTTTTGTCTTAAAGCAAAACAGGTAACTTGAAGACCTGCTTCATGTTTCTGTTTGATCCATCTTGTATATTTCATGAAACTTTATGGAGCAATAGCTAAAGTCATGTGTTAACAATAAGAAAAAAGACTAGAAATTGGGTACCCGATCCTTGCCTAAAAAACGGACGGTCACATTATGTTACAGTTAGTGAAACACCAAGTTATATGTTAATATAGAAAAAATTAGTTATTGTGACTTGTAAAATTTTAGTTACAATGAACATTATAATCAAATGATGGATCAGATAAATAGTTTAGAAAAATAAAAACTGTCTCAAAATTAATTTTCGAATGAAGCACTATTGTAGTGACCTGATTTTCCGTCGTAAAAATTATTTTAATTAAAAACGTATTTTCAAAATTTTGGTTCTTTACTTGTATAATTAGTCCTTAAGTGCCATTAAGATCTGAACTCCTTACCTCCTCAATGTCCAAAACCCCAATCCGAACAAAATCCTTCCATAAGCAAACTCCTAAGTTCCCTCTCTATCCAAAGTAAATACCTCAGTTACAGTCGCAGGTCCTAACCCAATTCCCTTGAACATTCCCAGGAAGATAATTCTTACCTCTTCCCCCTTGATTTTACCTGGCCCCGGCCTTACCAAAAACACAATCTTCAGGATTTATCTCGCTGCAATGATTCTTTCTTAGAGTCATTTGTCCTTCTCCTTAAACCTTGAGGTTGTTCCCTAAATTTCCCCAAATTCAAATACCAAATTTTGAATTAGAATCACCAACTTTTGTACCTCAACTCTCAATCAAAAATTCCTAGCAAATTGCTAAAGCATTCCATGGTCTTGGGCTGTGTTTTCCCCTCTTTCTCTCCCGGCCCAACTCACTCTCTCCTTTTTTTCCTATCCCCTCCACCTTTTCTGTTTCCCACGCCGGACTGGGCCTCGGCCTGCCCGAGCGGCCCGGCCTCTCCCTCCCGCGCTGCCTTCTGGCCCACGGCCCGCGACGACAACGAGACGGCGCGCGACCACTTCTTTTCCCCGCGCGCGCGACCGCGCCTTGACACCCACACTGACAGCTGGGTCCCACCTAAAGCGAATCGAGCGACCGATCGCTCGCCCTTTCTCCGCGCTGTCGTCTCCTTCCCGTCCACGCCGAACCACCGGCGCAGCGGCCTTGACCCAGCCCCGGCCAAGTCACCCCATCGCGTGTCGCCGTCATCCTCGCCGTTTAGGCCCCCTCCCGCGTCGCGTTGTCGCCCACTGCGTGCCGCCCCGTCGCGCCACCTCCACCAACAGCCCCTTTCGCCGAGCACCGCCAGGCCGCCACGCGCCGTCGCCTTTAATCCTCGCCGCCACTCCATGACAACGTCGGCTTCCGTCCCATCCCGTCTGCGCTCTACCAGAGGCCGCAGACTCTGGTCGCTTCGTCGCCGCGTCGCAACGCCTGCACCACACCGGCTGCATTTACCCCTCCCCTGCCGCGTCGCGACACCACGCCGCACTGTGAGACGTTGCGTCACCCGGGTCCCGGCTGTCGCCAACGCCCCACCGTGCCGCTCGCAATTGCTTCGCACACGCCGCGCCTTAACTCTTCTTGCGCCGGCACTGCCGCCATAAGCACCTACACTAGCAGAGCCCCTCCACATGTCGCCCGCCGCCGTTCTTGCCCTGCCGTCCCGACTGCGCAACGACTCCCGCATCGCCGTCGTCGTGATTGCACCCCATTAACTCAGCTGCCCCCCTGTGCGCCATTAAACTTGGCCAGACCGCCGCCTTAATCTTCCCCTGCGCTGGCTACCGCTCGATGAAGCTCAGCCCGCAATCGCCAAACCGGCCCCGCCCATCCCCCTTCACCGGTCACCCCTATAAATACCCCCTCCATTCCTTCCTCGCCTCTCGCCTCTTTCCACCTTGCCGCCACCATGCCACCCTAATCCGCCCACACAACCACCACCCACCTCCACAGCTCCGCAGCCATCGGAATCCCGTGTGCCGGCATCCCCTCTCTGTCCCACCGGCATCTTCTGCCGCCACCCCGCCGCTCTCCCCCTCTCTGCACCGAAGAACGGGAGAGGAAGAAGAGAAGAGATGGAGAAGAAGAAGGATATGACAGTTGGGCCCCACCTGTCATCATCCTCTCCCTCTCTCTCCCGCACTCGGGCCTTGCCCTCATCGCCGGCCCAAGCCCAGACCGATAAGTCTGAAGCAGGTCCATCCTTTCTCTATCCATGACCGTCGTATAAGTCTACCTTCCGCCCTTCTTCCACTCAACACCCTAGGCCCATCCTTTTTTCTCACACAAAAATCAAAGTTCACTTTTGGTCCCTCCTTTTCCAGCCTTTGAGCCCGCTTTACCTAGAGGAAAGGAATCACAAGTTCTATATGGGTCCCCCATCTTCAGCCCATGAGTAATATATGTCCTTTTTGGGTCCCTCCTTGCCGACTCTTGCAGCACCTAAATAAATCCTCCTTCGGCCAGGTCTCCCTCCATTTGAAACCGAGAAAGAAGAAATCCATGTCACATCCTTTGACCTCAATATATATATTGGACATTTATTTCTGATATCCAAATAAATCCTTTTCCCGATAATCCAGAAATTCCGCCCACCTTCCGGAATTCGTATCCTATGAACCATAAGTCCGTTTGACCCTGTTCAACTTCCTATTTTCCTCTAAACTCGAGATCTACCCTATGGCACTACTAATTATATTTATAATATTTAATTTGTAGACTTCGGTAGGATTTCTGTGTGTGCACGCTAGCGTACGTTCGCCTCGGAGTTTTTCTACGAAAGCCATAACTCGAGTAGATGTGAAGACCCTTGATCGGATGGATTTCTTTGATCGATCGCGTATCGGATTTATCTAGTTTTCTCGGAAGCTTGAAGACCGAAAAGATCATGACCCAGGCAAGCCACCCTTTGATCATATTGCTCCTAGTTTTTAAATAAAATGTTTGCAACTCGCATTAGGATGTGCACGGTTATACTACCCGGCCTCGATTAGTAAAATCGATGGACCTACCTAGTGTTTGCATTACTTTCCGTAGGAATTGAATAGTTACGATAAATCCTTGTTGATACACCTCTAAACTGATGTGGGGTATTCATACTCTCGGGTATGAGTATCCGTCTCAAAACCCCCTGCTGATCACCATATTAACGACTTGGGATAAATGTTGATGAATGGTCGTTTTTGAGAAAATGTTTTGCGAAGTAAAAACTTTGTTTTGAGATAAACCTGCGATACAAACCCGCCCCGGTGTGGTTAGGGTTTGAGGTCGCGATTAAGGACCGATTCCTTTGGAAATTCCATCCGAGCATTGTATCGTACGACCACGCGGGAAACATGGGAATGCCCCTGGATGAGTACTCGGTTAGTTCTTACGGGTCTTGTTTGTCGATGGTTGTGAGGCACGCCGGGGGTAAGGTGTTGTGCGTGTGGGAATTGCCAGGTTCTTGCCTTTGAGGAAGATACGGGATTTCGGGATCGCCGTTATCAGCCTTCGAGAGGGGATACGGGATCCATGGGTATCCCCGGGTGTCCTCTAAGTGGATGATGGCTACGTGGGTAGCCAGATACTGGTCGCGCGATCAGTTGACCCAGCCATGCGACATGAGATTGTCAGAACTTAGCCTTGGAAAGGCCTTGTCACGAACTTCTGATTCATAGTCTGTTTCGGTGTTAGTTTCGTGTCGCATGGGTAAGGCGTACAACCTCTGCAGAGTGTTAAAACCCTCTTCAAACAGTCGTGCTCACGGTTAGGAGCAAATGTGAGGCGATTCTCTTAGCGTAGTTTTCATTTTAAAATGTTTTGAAAAACTCTCTGGTATGGGAATCGTGTGTTACGACTCGGATTTTTGGTATTTTCAGTGAAAGGCCTTCGGGGCTGACTAAGGATCCTCGGGATCCAGGAGTCGAGGCATCGAGGATGCTCGACGTTGAGATGAGACATGTTTTGGTGCTATTGTTCAGAGTACTGGTTGAGGTTGCGACACGAATTGAGCTTCATGACAATTCGTGGTCGCTGTTGCCTTCACTATATATATTTACTGTTATAATTGTTCAAATGTTGAAATTAAATAAAATCTTGACACATACGTAGAAATCTCATGAAAACTGTTTTTACACCTATCCCAGCCGTTCTTTGAAGCTTGCATTTTATTACACTGTTCCCGTGGTTTGCAAGTACGAAAGTACTCACCCCTCTCTGTTGTTGTTTTTCCTCCCTTACTGCTAGACCAGGTTGAAGTTGTAGACACGAGGAGTTTCGTTCCTAAACTCAAACCACTGCCTATGGTATGGTGTTCTGGCTACGCCTAAGTCCGCTGTTGCTGCTCTTTGATTGAAGGTTGCTACTTAGGGCCTACCTGAAGTCACAACGTAAAGGTATTATTTAATTATTAGTAGAGTTTTGATTTCATCTTGTTACCGTGGGTACCAGCAACGGAATCCTAGGACTGGTACTCGTGACGCGGTTTCGTAGGGAACAGTTCGTTGTTCTTCTACGGCACGTCCTCTTTCAGTTTACCAGTTACGGTAGCCGAGGGGCGGGTCGTGACAACTATTCTCCTTGGTGCATACATGCACCATGCTTGTAGGTAGGTAAGGCCTCCTCCAACGGTAGTCGACTTCGCAAGCTAACAAGGACAAAAGCTGACGTGGTACAGAGAAAAGGAGGAGAGAGAGCTGCTGCTAGCGACTAAATAAGCGATAGTCGATTTCACGTGGACCAAGAATCTGTGAGAGAAAAGAATGGGACAAGGTAGTTGGAGTAGCTAGGAGAGAGATCGTATAGGTAGTATTTTTATCCACCTTAACTGATGATTTTGTCAGCACCGTTGGAGAGGGTCTAACATGCATTGCTCTAACTAAGAGTTGATAGTGTAGCAACAATTTGATAGGGTAGTAAATTTGTTGGCTCCAAAATTTTCTCATTATTTATTAGAGACATGGTAGTGTTTTGGGGCAAGTGTGCAACGAGAGGTAATTTAGTCCCTCTTTCACCCTATCTCTCTTTTTTTCGGCCAACTCACCTGTTTAGGATGGTAATATTATTGCCGACTTATGGCGCTTATTTCTCTAGAGAGATGGAGATTTGAGAGGGGGATGGTCAGCTGAGTGGCTCAATGGCTTACTTGTATTGAATTTGAATCAAAGTGAAGTTAACACAAATATGCTCGCAAAGGAAAGAAACACCACTAAGGCCTTGTTTGGTTCATGGGACTATTTTATTAGTCCCTCTATTTTAGGTCCTCTTAGTCCATAAGAATCCAAAAAGGATGACTAAAAGGGACTAAGAGTGTATGTTGGGACTAAAATCCAGTAGTCCCTCTTGGAGGTATTTACAGGGACTAAATCGATAAGAGAAAGACAAGTTCGTTCGTTCGAACCTTGGGTTCCAGATCTGATACCCATGGTTTCAAATCTGGTACCTGGGTTTCAAATCTATAACCCAAGGTCTGTCCGTCCGAACGTCTGTTCTAGTCTTTCTCAATTGACAACCTCTATCTTCTCTTTCTCTCGGTCCACGTATCTTTAGTCCTAGATCTAAACAGTAGGGACTAATCTTTAGTCTTCTGACTAAATATTCCAAACAGCCCTTAATCCTATCTAGCGCACAAGCACCGAGGGCAATCGTTTTTTTTCCTTGATTCTAACCGCATGTTGTCGTTTTGCTTTTTCTTTGAAAATCCCTTTTACTCCTCTTCAAAATACCATTTTCTTTCTGTTGTTTTTATATATTTCCATTGAATTGAATTTCTTTTTCTTATTTTGGGAAGATTTCTTCATTTTCTTGTTGAAAGTTCTATTTTCTTAGTTCTTCTTGTTGGAAGATTCCTTGGCTAGAAACCAAATGCTGCCGCTCGGTTGCTAGCTAGCCATCCCGAAGAAACACACACACACACACGTAGCGTAGGAATGCACGATTAGTGTAGTGCCTTTTATGGATATAAACGGGATTACTTACTAATTTCAGGGCACTAGCTGCCGCCGCTGTCTCGTTTTGGTATCCCCTGTTTCCACGTATAGCTGTCTGTCCTCCTGCGTCTCCTACGAGTCTAGGAGCAGCAAAAGCTATTGCGAGCGAGCTGCATGCTCTCTATATATATTGGCGATTCACTGGCCTCTCCTATTCCCTCTCCTGTCCACCACTCCCCACCGCCATCGGAGCCGGCGAGCGAGCGAGCAGCTAGCTAGCCGGCGAGTGTGGGCGAGGGAAGGGAATCATACACCAACACGCAAGCGAAGCGCATCGATTGGAGAGAGGATCGATCGAATAGAGAGGAGGAGGCCCGCCTTCGCATGGGAGGAGGGATCAACTGCGGTGGAGCAGCCATGGACGTCCACCTTCCCCGGAGACACGGCGACGTCGACGACGACGGCAAGGAGAGGAGGACAGGTACGTCTCTCTTGTTCTGTGCTAATCAATGGCGTCTCGCTCTTTCCATCTTCTTCCTCTTGCTATTTGCCGATGATGATCAATCACCATGGAACGATCGAAAAAAAGATTGGATTTTTTATCCTGTTTAATTGGTTTCCTGTTCCTGGTCGATTCGATGTGATGTTTGATTGAGATTCTGGATGCTCTGTTGCTATCCGGTAGTAATAATTGATGAAACCTGAATCGAAATTTTGTTGGGACTGAAGCCGTCAGGCTTCGTGAAACCGGGCCGTGCATTAAAAGCGGATGCAGATTCCCATAGGAATTTACTCTGGCTTGATCCCTCTCTACGAGCTACTCCATGGATATCTCGCCGTAGATGATCCATGCTGTCAGATAATACTATACGTTAATTACAGCACACCTGGCATTACCTCCATGTAATCTCTGTGTCCAGTTCATGCGTGTTTTGATCCTATCTGAACTTGGTGCATGCGCGATCAGTCGAAATGGATAGCATTAATTGCCTCCAACTGTAACTTGGTTACTATTCCTTTGATTTAGAGGAAATTAGTCATATCGCTTTGAATCTTTTGCTAGCTAAGGAAAAAAAACAGAAAGAATATCTGGGTATTTATTGCCTTCCTGGTACCTTCATGCCCGAGCTGATTCAGACTTAATTTTAGGGCGGTACCAAAAATAGGACCACGAATTCACGTTTACACCTATTTATTTGTACATACTAATTTGGTTTTACTAGTATGAATTAGCCTTCGGAAGTTTTCTTTTATACACACTTCACCCATAAACACACTCACAGGCATATCTTAAGAGAACGACGAAGTGCCTCATGATCGAGAAGTATATCGTCTACCATTGAAAAGATATTAGCTATAAATATAAATATAAGCATTGTTGTTAAGTCTATAATTTTCACCGAGTGGACATGTTTCACACTGGAAGTCTAACCAATTGTTACGCTCACTTCATGGCATTTGGATGTTTCTGTCAATGAAAAAATTTAATTTTTCCTCAAAATAATTGAGGTTTGTTAAAATATTACTCACTTTGACATATCCATTGTTAGATGAAAATTTATCTTATAAAAAAAATCTATATATAAATTATATACAACAATTTCTTTGTGGAAGTTCACTAATCCATTTACAACAAATTAGTTGGTCTAATTCAATCTATAACTGCAAATGTGTGGTTCAATTCTTATTATTAATGCATTTAGTATTTTAAATGTAGCTTTATGAACCAAATAACATAATTGATAACTGTTCAAAGTATAGTTGTACTTATTTTTATATACATATATAAACATATGCCGGGTTAATTTACATTGTGATAGGTAGATTGATGATGATGATAAGTGTATAACATTGCTATTAGTTTTTTTTCCTTTGATGGTACAAACATTATGGATGAAATGTAGGTTTTTTGCGAGATTCCCTGTACATTTAACTTCAAAGGAGCAAACCAACCAATAGAGTTTCTTTGACTGTAATAAGTTAAGATATTTAGAGACTAGATAGCATCACCACCTATACTATGCAATAGAGAGGTTCCTTCTGATTGGGTTGGGGTTTTTTGCCCATAAAACTGGCACGTCTCCCTAAAGTTGCCTCTTGCAGATAGGCATATACGCAGGGGGAAAAAAACGAACGGTCGCCATTGAAGCAGAGGCCGGCGATGTCCTCGAATCCGGCGGCGGCGGCGGCGCCATACATTGACTCGTAACATGATCATCAAGCCGTCTATATACCTTCGATCTTTTGTGATGGTTTCCAGTAGCTATCTCGTAGAAAGATATATTCATGCCTGATTTCACCTTTTGGTTCCGAGCTACGTCCCTGATAATATGTAGCAATAGGGTGTTCATGTATTATATGACGCAGGGGAAAAGAGATGCCTGGGATGGGCAGGGAGGGGAAGGGCATTCCGTGTTCAGCTCCAACTCGATCTTCCATTGAACTTTCCTGTTCCTAGGTTTTGTTCTTTAGTGATTCTGTTATGCAGCCGTTTCATGTCTGTGTCAAGAACTGTTACAGTTTTGTCGGCATCTTGGTCTATTGCACGTGCAAACAAATTCAATCTAGGTCTTTTGGCATCATTGATCATATTCTTTTTAGTCAATGCTCTGGACATGTACCATTCATAAAAGAGAAAAGGCATCAATGATTTTCGTTGAGAAATTGAGTTTCTCTAAAATTTATAATGAGGGTCAATGGAATTGACCTCCTACTGCTAGGTCAGGCAATTTACTAAAATTTGTGAGTCAAATCTGAACTATACTTCCTCTGTCCTAAAATACCTGATATTAATTTTTGTTATTTGATTATTCATTTTATTAATAAATTTAGTGTAAATATAAAAAAAATATAAATCATGCTTAAAGTATTTTTGATAGTAAAGCAAGTCATAAACAAAATATATGACACTTCCATAATTTTTTGAAAAGGCGAATGGCCAAAACTTGCTAGAAAAAAGTTGTGCAGAAACTTTCCAAGAATTATCACTCAATCCAGTGGAACTAATCGCACTGTTTTGTACTCTAGAGAATTCAATTCCTTGGTTTCACATTATTCAGAATCTTCCTCTCGGAGAAAACTGAGGCTTTTATATATGGTTGCGTACATGCGTGCAGGGACAGTGTGGACTGCGACGGCGCACATAATAACGGCGGTGATCGGGTCAGGCGTGCTATCGCTGGCATGGGCGATGGCGCAGCTGGGTTGGGTTGCGGGCCCCATCACGCTGCTCCTGTTCGCCGCCATCACCTACTACACCTGCGGCCTCCTCGCCGACTGCTACCGCGTCGGCGACCCAGCCACCGGCAAACGCAACTACACCTACACCCTCGCCGTCAAGTCCTTCCTCGGCGGCTGGCACGTCTGGTTCTGCGCCTTCTGCCAGTACGTCAACATGTTCGGCACCGGCATCGGCTACACCATCACCGCCTCCATCTCGGCTGCGTAAGCAAACAATGTTCTTCTTACTAATGCAGATCGAATTGCAAAAATAATAAGTCATGCTTAAAATTGGCCGATCGAATAATAAGGCATCGGCTGGCACATCTGGTTTATCATTTATTTTGTTTGTGACTTACTTTATTATATCAATAGTATTTTAAGTATGATTTATTATATTTTATATCTACACAAAAATTTAATAAGACGAATAGTCAAACGTTAAAAGAAAAAATCGAAACGTTGAAACGGAGGTAATATGTGTGTCAATGTCTGTGTGTGCAGCGCGATCAACAAGTCGAACTGCTTCCACTGGCGAGGCCACGCGACGGACTGCAGCCAGAACACGAGCGCATACATCATCGGCTTCGGCGTGGTGCAGGCGGTGTTCTGCCAGCTCCCCAACTTCCACAAGCTGTGGTGGCTGTCCATCATCGCCGCCGTCATGTCCTTCTCCTACGCCGCGATCGCCGTCGGCCTATCACTAGCGCAGACGATCGCCGGCCCGCTTGGCTCCACCACAGCGACAGGCACGGTCGTCGGCGTCGACGTCGACGCCGCCCAGAAGGTGTGGCTCACGTTCCAGGCGCTCGGCAACGTCGCCTTCGCCTACTCCTACGCCATCATCCTCATCGAGATCCAGGACACGCTTCGCCAGCCGCAGCCGCCTGCGGCGGAGAACGAGACGATGCGGGGGGCGACGGCGATGGGGATCTCGACGACGACGGCGTTCTACATGCTGTGCGGCTGCCTCGGCTACTCGGCGTTCGGGAACTCGGCTCCCGGGAACATCCTCACCGGGTTCGGGTTCTACGAGCCGTACTGGCTCGTCGACCTCGCCAACGCCTGCATCGTGGTGCACCTCGTCGGCGGCTTCCAGGTGTTCGTGCAGCCGCTCTTCGCGGCGGTGGAGGCCACCGTGGCGAGGCGGTGGCCGGGGATTTTTCTCGGCGGAGGGAGGGCTTTCCAGGTGGTGTGGAGGACGGCGTTTGTCGGGGTGATCACGCTGCTGGCAATGCTGATGCCGTTCTTCAACAGCATACTGGGGATACTTGGGAGCATCGCGTTCTGGCCGCTGACGGTGTTTTTTCCAGTGGAGATGTACATCAGGCAGAGGCAGGTGGCGAGGTTTGGGGCGAAATGGGTGGCGCTGCAGAGCCTCAACTTTGTTTGCTTCCTTGTTACCGTCGCCGCATGCGCCGCCTCCGTGCAGGGCGTCCTTGACTCGCTCAAGACCTACGTGCCATTCAAGACCAGGTTGTGAGCAGCGACCCAGCCACATGGCGTAGTGCGGACTAGTGTATGTTCTCTCGGTTTGGTTCCGTGTGTGTGGGGGGAATAATTTCTACAGTACTTTTGGACTCTCGAGTGCGACTTTGAATTGAAACGGAGATTTTATGGGATGGGTTTTAGATAAGTGCTTGTGTTGTGTTGAATCAACCGTACTGAGGATGCAGGTTTAATTTAGACAGCTCAAATTGGTGCCCTACTTAGCCATTTATATGCGAATCAGCCACAAAGTATAACAAAAATATCAGGTAACATAGCACAAGTTTCAACATTCTTTCAGTTGCAGGCTGAACTTTCAGCTTCTACTCAAGACGCAATTTCTCCAGGGCCTTACAAAACATGCATTGGTTTCAGTATCAGAGATGTTTCATACTGAAACTTACCTGATCTAAAAGTTTTACTCCCAACTGCATGCAAGCAAGTTCAGGGTCAGTCTGCTCATTGAACACTAGTAGTTCCTACGAGCATGATCTTGATAGACAAACGTGCTGGCTAGCATCATCGTTGCGCCAGTTTCAGGGGCATAATTTGGAATAATCGAAAAACAGTCGACCCATCTGCAGAGACTATTTTGTCCTCTGCTCGAAACTCAAACCTGTATAAACATGAACAAGATACAATAAGCACACAAATAGTCCATATAAAAGTAATAGGGAAGTTATATTGATTGGCAAGGGACATTGAAATGCAAGAATCCCTTTATCTTACAGGACTTTTGCTGGGACATTTAATTTACTTACAGGATGTTCACTTGTCATCAACAATTAACTTGATCTACTGTGGTCATATTATACATAGCCCTAGCTACGATGTGTAATAAATATAAATCATACCAGTAAAAAGCTTTAACTGAGTAAATGTAAGTATCAAACTAGATAATGATAGTTGCTTATTTTAACCTCTGATCTTGTTGAAGTGGGTGTGCAGTACTCTGTGCTTCAAATCCCAGGTGTGGCACGAAAATACACATGCAGAAACCTCTCAGGTGTACTCACTTCAATTGTCACTCACAAGTGTTATCACCTACATGGCTACATGCACCCACCTAAGTTCTTGTACCTGTAAGCTGTAGTGCACTTGACTATAAATACCATGCAAGTTTCTGTATGATGAAACAGCACCTAACAATGCCAGGCGGTGTGGATATTGCATGCCGATGTTGGTAACAAACAATCACGTAAAAAGGATGGATAAAAATGTTGGTACGTGATGCTGCTAAGACTTGGCTAAGAATTTAGGTTATGTGTATGGAAAAATGTTGTTTACTTCATTTGTTCATACAAATCTCCATCTTTTTTTTATCAAATCTTATAAATTGTCAGACTTTATTAATGGAGACAAGCGTACTGCATAATAGACAACTTACGTGAAGTCCAAGAGCTCATCCATTGGATGCTAATTTTCTCAGATGGTATGCCACAAGCACTTAGGACCTGTAAACTTTTTTGAAGTATCTCATCCTCACAGTATTTAATTTCAACTATCTTGAGGTGCTTTGATGCCAAGAATTTTTCCTTTGAAGTTTTGTTCATTCCACCTGTATTGAACAAAGTATACTGCAGCAAACAGAGTAATTTTTTAACTGAACCAACAATACAAGAAAACTCCAATGAAAAAGAAAATGTTATAGTAAATACAAAATATACTCTTACCTTCTGAAGTTGAAGAGTGAGCTTTTCCAGAACCGGTGAGTGTTGGAGAAAGTAAATTAGTCCGCTTGAGTTAACAGCCATACACCATTCATTGAGCAAAAGAGTTTTGAGCTTGTTAAATGTAGGGAAACATCTAAAATCCCTTCTGAAAATGAACTGGACAATGCACAAAATGATAAGAATATTTCAAGGTATTTACTCCATAAATACCAAAATTAAAATACAGGATTGAACATGGAGTATTCTGCACATTATATATATTTCAAGTAATTACGTAGAAGCAGATGCAGAGATTTATATCATGTACTTGCTTATGCAATCCTCTGATGTACTACAAGATATACTCCCACCTTCCCCATATATTTGACATTGTTTAGTTCATTTTTGAACTAACCAACGTAAAATATAATGGGATAGAGGTACTGTCGGTGTAATGGGCCAGGGGGTATTAGTTTCTCATCAATAAAGGCCCATTAAGGCCCTAGTGTTGAGCTAGTGTGCTTAGCCTTGAGGCCTAGATGAGGCCCGAATGAAAACCGGAGAAACCCCAAGACCAGTGATGCCACGTGGCCTCTTGGCCCGGGGGAAATCATTGGTAACAAGGCGGAAA
>CM002484.1:13728825-13743188 GCA_000325765.3 Leersia perrieri
CTTCCTATATATATATATATGAAAATGCGAAAATGATCATATGTACATGTGGTCCAACATGCTACACCGTTCGATGCTTGGAGATGTGTGCAAGCAAATGGAAGAAGTATCTGTCACTTCCGTTGGAGTAACTAGCGTAGCATTAATATGCCTAGCTGTGCAATCATACCGGAAATGCCCTCGAAGCAGCCATTGCTATATATATGTGCACAACACAGAGATTACGCATTGTTTTTGCAGGCTCAAATATGTCTCGGAGCTGGGCATCATCGTCTAGGGAGACTAGTGCACGGCACATAGATTTCTTGTTTGTTTGGTTAGTGCTTGAAAGGAGTTGCTTGCAATACATGGATTTCTTGTTTGTTTGGTTAGTGCTGCTTTGCTTGCCCCATGTGTATCTGATTTGCTCGTCTATTTGAAGGAAGTTGCTTGTAATACATGGATCTGTGAAGATGTGCTTGAGCTATACTTCAGTCAGGCATGTGCTGGTATGAAGAGGGTGAAGGCATTCTCTGTTTTGCTGGTGGTTTTTTTAGTGTCCCGTATTATTTTTGCAGGCACTGTGTGAGTGTGATTAGGCATAATAATCTTGTGTATGTCTCATCGTTTGGTGTAATTACTTGTAACGGTTGTAATGGTGTAACGATTTGATCAACAGACTCGCTTAATCACATGGTTGTTAACCGTAATTTGCACAAAAGAGACTGAAAATGGTCTGATCGATGCGACAACGCCCGTTCTATATACAGTGGAGTATGAAATATTTAACATCAATATTCCCTTTTTTCATTTAATTCAACATTTTTGTAGATAATATTTTTGGCAAGTCATTTTTAGTTTATCAAGATATAGTGTACAATAGTTTTGCCCAAATAAATACATTTCATTCATGAAGAGTTGGGTATATTTAAAACCGTATGGCCTCAAAGTCAAAAAGGTTGTCATTGGTGTTGTCAGTTGTCTCTCATGTGATATGACTACTACATAATGGATACCTACATTCATAAATTAGAAAGGGAACATATGCTACTTGCTACTACCTGCCATGAATTTTCTTTGGAGTTGGAGAGATTACATTTTAAGTTATCATTTTGGTTCATCATTGTGCAAAAATAACTTTTTTTAGATAGAATTCAGTTTGTGCTGATATCATTTTGGGCTTAGTCTTGCAATTTTTCTGTCTTGCTAATCTATCGATCGACAAGTCGTTCTTGAATGCCATCCCATGGTGAACGAAGATATATGGTTTTTGCAAATGTTAGTTTGGTGAGGTATTATCTCTCTGGAAAAAATTATATGTACCTAGCTAAATATTTTATTACCATTTTTAAGTTGTATTGTAGACTATTGCTTTTACTTCAGTCAATGCATAACCTATGAAAAATGAAAATAAACTTTCTTTGTTGATATAGATTAGATAATTAAGTACCAAATGTCCTTAAGTTAATAGCATCCTTTCGTTCATCACTGAAAGTACTAGCAGTACTGCATGCATGAACTCGTCATTGTAACATAGCTAAAAATATGAATAGTAGTATGACATAAATGCACCAACCAAAAAAAGTAAGTTGAATGTGCTAATAGATGTAACCATCATCTTTCTTTTGACATGATGGAACAAGCACTGTATATTTTGGATGTGCTGCTAGTGTGCACATGCACACGATAGAAAAAAAGCTCGTGAAAATCACAGCTATGCCCTGATGCGACCTGTCGGCGCGTGTCCTGCCTCAAGCGTGCACACCAAACAGAGGGAGTATTAAACTAGTATACAGTATGCATCGCAGCGCGTTTGCATGTGTGCAAAACCAATACCCTTTTGCATGCACGCAACCAGCTGCCTGAATCGTATCTGACGAGAACTGACAAGGCACGCTCGGTCACAGCACGTACACATTTAGGCCTTGTGTAGTTCCCATAATTTTTTCCAACAACATTCTATCAAATCTTTTGACACATATATGAAGCATTACATATAGTTAAAAAATAAATAATTGCATAGTTTAACCGTAAACGACGAGATGAATCTTTTGAGCCTAATTAGTCCATGATTAACCATATGTGCTACAAGTGAACTATGGAATTTTTTTTTTCATTCGTGTTCGAAAACCCCACCCGACATTCGGTCAAAGTAACACCCAAAAATTTCATTTTCCCAACTAAATACACCCTTAATTCTTGCTATGCCATATTAAATTTTGTGGCGTGTGTTCATTTATGGAGTAAAAAAGTCTAGTGCACTGTGAAAAAGGAAAGGACGAATGGGCATTCTCGTCACACGCAGTTTGCATGTGCTCGATTGAACCGGTAGGTACATCAAAAATCAGGCACAGGACTTGCCGATACATCTAAACATCTAACGCTGTCTGCCAGGTGTCATTTGGTGGACGTTGGTTCAGATGTACCTAGGTGCAAAAAATCCACTTCCTAGATACAAGATGCCTCAGGCCTAAGGCATAAGTATACATGCCCCTAAGGGCTCAAGCACATGTTCAATAGGCCAAAGGCACCCAATTTGCCAGAATAAATCAAAGCCATATCAACTCGCCAACGTGTCATCAACTAAGCCTCCACGTATACACCCAATTACCACATAGCCTAGTAGATAGGATAGATTAGCTTCACTTGCGGCTCATTGTATTGGACGGCATGCCTTATGTGTTGATAAAGGGACATAGGGTTATTACCCATATCGAGGGTTGAACCCCGCATAAAATCTATCTCCTCTCTTTGCTTGTTGCGAGTTCTTGCATGTCTTGGTACCAGCAGATTCCCCCGATATAACGAATCACATAATCGATTTAACTCAAATTCCACCGAAATCTACAGAAAATTCAACACAAACTCACAATTTCAGCAACATTTTAATCAACGTCGCATATACAATTCAACTTCGTTCAACACCAAATGTATCGGAACCAAATATATGTTATGTATACCACTGTTTAACTTATATTTATGTCATTTCATCCCGCAAACAACAACAAAATCCCCACAAACCCAATATAGGTGCATATATTTTTTCCAACCAAACTATTAATTAATCAAACATGTGGTAGTGGAGGAAAAGATGGAGATCCGGATAGTCAGCCATATACAACGGGCCACATTTGGGCCTCTTGTTGGAATGTGCAGGTTGGCTAAAAAACGGTGATTCATACCTCCTTTTCTATGTGCACGTTTCCTGAACTGCTAAAATTTTTTAAATTAAAGTTGTTTAATGACGTTTTTCGTTTTGCGCGCAAATAACCTCAGCAAAGGATGGCAGCCTCACCCACCCTCTCCGTTTGGCCATGCAGATAAAATAGCCATCAAAATAACATCTCTGTTAGAGTATTTTTCCTTGAGTAAATTTCAGAAAACCCCATGTTTTACGGTCAAAGTTACATAAAACACCATATATTCTAACTTGTGGCACGTAACCACATGATTTATGGTATAAATGTTTCAGAAAACCCTACCCTATCGAAATTTACAGTAAACTTAGAATATAGGAAAGTATATTATTTGAATTAGGAAAAAAAGATAGTCGCTTTTATTATAAATCAACCACTAAAAGTATCAAAGACATTTAAAATTTAAGTAAATTTATAGTTCACATGTATAGGGTGTATGGTTTTACGAAACATTAGGACCATAATATCCAGGGTTAAATGACATAAGTCATAATAGATATGGTTTTCTAAAACTTTGACCATAAATTATGAGGGTTTCTAAAATTTACTCTTCTTTCTTTTGCCGCAGTTGCCATAAGTAGTGGACTTTTTACGTCAGTCATCTCTTCAAACAAACCTTCCTGCAACTTCTTACTTGCCTTTTGAATTTACCTTTAAAGCTGGCTTTACCTATTTATCTTGACCTAAAATTCCAAAGGCTTTCACGGTTGGCACCCCTACCTTAGAATCTAAGCCCTTTGAAGCGCCAGTAGTTGTAGCTGTGGGTAAGGCTTTCGTTCAACTCGCTCCGGGCTCCGATCTATATGACCCCCAGACAGTACCAAGTACACCTCTTCTGTAGAGGTTTAGGATGGAAAGTAAGATGAAGTGTCTGTTGGATATGCTCTTATATTCTGTGGGGAACAATTTCCACAATCTTTTTCACTCTGAACTGCAACTTGATCTGGAAAATTTATGCGATGAATTTAGCCGGTTCATAAGCATGAGCATATCGTGTAACCGAAATGAGGATGGCGATTTTCTTTAGACAGCTCAAATTTGTGCCCTGCTTAGTCATTTAATTGCGAATTATCCACAAAGTAAAAAAAGAACAGCTGACATAAACAAGTATCAACAATCTTTTAGTTGCAGGTTGAACTTTCAGTTTCTACTCAAGAATAGAACAGCATAACACATTTTCTGCAGGCCATACCAACCATGCATTAGTTTCAAAAGGCAGCACAAGAAACATGCCATACTAACCAGATGTTTAACTGACCTAGAGATTTTACTCCCAACTGCAAGCAAGCAAGTCAGGCTGCTCATTGTACACTACACTAGTTCCTAAGAATGGCACTCTACGCATGATC
The DNA here is from genome assembly GCA_000325765.3 of Leersia perrieri. Classification (NCBI taxonomy): domain Eukaryota; kingdom Viridiplantae; phylum Streptophyta; class Magnoliopsida; order Poales; family Poaceae; genus Leersia; species Leersia perrieri. The sequence goes on from CM002484.1 coordinate 13,733,351, forward strand.
TTCTGATAGACAAACGTGCAGGCCAGCAGCTTCGTGGCGGCGTGGCGGCAGATTCAGGGGCATAATTCTTAACAATAAAAAAAAAGTAGACTCGTCGACAAAAACTACGCTTCGTGGCGGCAGATTCAGGGACATAATTCTGAACAATAAAAAATCAGTAGACTCGTCGACAGAGACTATCTTGCCCTCTGCTCGAAACTAAAACCTGTATAAACATAAAGAACATACAATAAGCACTCAAAAGGTCCATATAAAAGTAATAGGGAAATTTCTATCGATTGGCAAAGGACATTAAAATGCAGGAATCATTCATTCTACAGTATTCTTCTTCTTTTCTCCAGGACATTTTACTAACAGGATTCCCATCAACCTATTGTGGTAAAATTATACAAAGCCCTGATGGTGTCTATAAATATAAATCACACCGAGAGTAAAAACTTTAATTCAGTGGTATGAAAATACACATGCAGAAACCTCTAAATGTTGACAAGTACTATCACCTACATGCACCCACCTACAAAGTTCTACCTGTAAGCTGTAGTACATTTGACTGATACAAACTAATCCTAGCATTGGGCCAGGTCCTTACTGCAACTTAGAAGGTCAATTAGCAAATTAATAATAAGTGAGATAAAGTAGTGATCAGGCGATTATCTAGTTAGCAAATGGATGAGGTTTGTTAGTAAATTAGAGATAGGGATTGGATTGGCTTCTATAGCTGCAGAGATTAGTTCCTTGGATGTAAAGTCGTTTCTCCCTATATAGGAAGGGGCCCTATGTAGCTATGTACCACATTGGGAATTAAGAAAAAAAAAAAACCCATAGGGTTAGGGTACCTAGAAAGTCCACTAAGCTCCTTGCAAAACAGGGCAAGACCAACGCCAATGAGACAACGAGTGCAATGTCGCCTTTATCACGGATTTTGAACCTTTATCATATCCGCTAGTTAACTTTCATAACAAGCCCCACATCCACTACAACTTTGTTCCATAATCTGGAGGTACGACAGTTACACTTACTATCATCCAGTGATACAATAGTACTGAGGTTGAGAGCTCTAGTGGACACAAGCATCCAGTTACAGATTGTAAATTTGTCATCCTAGTTTAACATTATGCATTGGGCTCACTGGTCATCCATATGATGAAACAACACCTAGCAATGCCAGGCGGTGTGGATCAAGATGGTGGTGTTGGGCAACCAACAATCACATAAAAAAGATGCATGAACATGTATGTAGGTATGTGGCACCGCTAAAGGCTTAGAGCATCCCTAACAGAATGCTAAAATTTGATTCCCAAAAACTTTGGATTGAAGGTATCCTAAAATATATTGTGCACAAAAATCTACCTTTTACTCCAACAGTGTCCCCAATCTACATAGGTGGCCAATTTTTGAAGTGATTGGGAACACTAAAAGGAGATCTAAATCTAGCTTATTTTTGGGTTAGTATTGGGCGTGAGGTGAAATTGGGACTATCTTTGGGCACTGTTGGAGCACCAGATTTTAGACTAAATTCCCAAAAGTATGTTTTGAGAGCATGTATTAGGCACTGTTGGAGATGCTCAGCTAAAGAATTTAGGTTACATGGATGTCATGTAAGTATGCAAGACTTGGTTTCTTCATTTATTCATATGTATATCCATCTTTCTGGACAAATCTTTATAAATTGTCATATTTTATAAATGGAGACAAGCAGATTGCAGAATGATCGACTTACCTTCAGAAGCCCATAAGCTTATACGCTGGATGCTAATTTTCTCGGATGTTATGCCACAAGTACTTAGGATCAGTAAAACCTTTTCAAGCATCTCATCGAAACAGTATTTAATTTCAACTAGCTTGAGATGCTTTGATGCCAAGAGTTTTTCCTTTGGATTTGTGTACATTATACCTGAATCGAACATAGTGTCTGGGTTCTGCAGCAAACAAGGTAATTTTTTAACCGACAATCGACCAACTTCAGAAGAAAACTCTAATGACAAAAAGGTTATACTAGAAGACATATACTCTTAGTCATACCTTCCAAAGTTGAAGAGTAAGTTTCTCCAGAACTGGTGAGTGTTGGAGAAAGTAAACTAGTGCACTGGAATCAGCAGACATGCACCATTCATTGAGCAACAGTGTTTTTAACTTGTTAAATGTAGGGTAATATTTAAAATCCCTTCTGAAAATGAACTGGAGAAAGCAATTAATAAGAATAATTCAAGATCTAACTTCATAATCGTAAATACAAGATCTCAAAATAATGGATTGAATATGAGCATTGTGCAGGTCCTATTATATTTTAACTATTAAGGTAGAATCAGATACAGAGATCAATATCTTGTACTTGCAATCTTCTAATGTACTACAAGATATATATGGAAAAATGCTTTATATTTTAAGTAGCATGCATGGCTATCTATTTAAGCTCTGCTAGTCAGATCTTAAATAATATTGTGTCAGAGATGTAGCAGATAAATAGGCAATTGTTAATTGGCGACAAATAGGCAATACAATTAGATGGCTAATTTTACAGAAAAGTATAATGTTCTCTATCCCATAATATAGCTACGTCTGATATTCAAATAGCAGAGGTAGCTATCTTATGGGAAAGAGGCAGTATAACACTAGGAGTTCACATAGGCTTGACCATACCACTCGAGCTACACTTATCAACTCCAAATGGTTGGCATCTGATAAACCATTAAGAAGCACAGAGTCATTGTCGGTAATTGTATCGTGGTTGCATCCACCGGAATCGCACTCCCCATAGTAATCCCGGTAGCATTCATCATCACAGTGTTCACCAAGCCTGATAAATGCCGATACCAAGGAAGGCATGCTCATGAGCACCGGAGTGTTCAAGTGAAAGTCAGCAATCTCCAAGGAAATGAGATTTGGGCAAGAAATACGAGTGTGGTTTTGCCAAAAGTCACATCCATAGATTTCCAAATATTTTAATGATTCTGACAAGATATGCTTCACTTGGATTGAGCAACCTGCCATCTTCAACTCCAACTCCCTGCAGCTAGAGAAATCAAGGAAGGAGCCCCACAACTCCACATAAGAAAGTTGTATTCTCTTCAAACGCTGGGCCACAAGAGGCGCATCAGGTAGACGGATGAACTCGTATTTACCAGAGATATGAACAGAAAGCGCCCTAACTTGGCACAATACAGCGTACCGGATCCACTGTTTGATGTTTCTGAACGCCTCAAAACTGTCTCCATCGTCATCGCATTCGATCTCGCATTCATCTAGATGCGACCGGTTACGGAAAATCAGGAGGTTGGTGATGAAATCATTTAGGTGCTGGGAACCACGGCAACCGGGGAAGACGGAGATGCGCAGGGCGGGCACGGACTTCCACTGGTGGCGCCAGCGGCGGGCGAGCACGCAAGTGCGCACCGCGTCGAGGGAGGGCAGGAAGGAGAGCGCGTGCTGGAGGAGCGCGTCCGGGAGGGCGCTGATGCGGTCCTCGCCGTCGTCATGCGTGATGGCAACCGCTTTACCCTTCTTCTGCCAGTCAGCCATTTCGTCGAACACCCGATGGGCGCCGCCGGGTCACCTGGGGGTAGCACGGGATGAGCGCGGGCAATCAGGATTCAAGAAGCAGGCAAATTGAGGGATCTGACCTCCACTCACCTTAGCCGTCAGCCGGAAGCGGCAGCGGCGGCGGCGGCGGCGGCGCTAGTGGCCGTTGGTGGAAGAGACCAGAGTGGTGGTTTATATGGGCTAAAATCACAAGGCACAAAGATGAATTTTGTTTGCCACGGTTTAGGGTAGGCCCATGACTAGGATGTACTATGTGGGTTCAAGATGGCCCAATAGAAACGCCGGAGTAGCTAGAACAGAACGTTTGCCAGCAAAAACGGCCATCTATTGCAAACCCCTCTTCACGTCTGGCAATGTTTGTCCGCGAAAAACAGATATACCGCACTCAGAAATGTGTCTTGATATTTTGAAGGGTTTTTACATGGAAATAATATTATTTTTAAAAATTAAATGTTGTTAGAAAAACTTTAGCATGGACTTCGGATAAGATCACATTAACCCACCAATTTTGAATTCAATTCCGATTCTATTGTTTATTGGGAAGTTTAGGAAAAGAAAATCTGGGATGGAATAATATGGATTCATACAGATAACATGGTTGAGATGAGACATGCATTAGATGATCATTATAGTAGTAACAGTAATTACAGGGCAACTTAACAAAAGAGTAAAGATATACAACACAAGAACTGACGAACAACGAATCATATCAGCGTCCGCAAATTACTTAATTAGGTACAAAACAGATCAATAACGCGGGCAGGCTCCATTAATTAATTATTGCTGCATACAATCGTAGATCTCTACTACACGTACGGCGCCGGCCGGCTCTCGAGCTTAAAATTAGAAGGAACGGCGTGTATGCGCACTAATTAAGCTCTCTGATCGATCAGTGTATGTATGCTGCATATCCGGCGGGATTATTAGATGACGATGGATTGGTGAATCATGGCGTCTCGGGGGCGTCCTTGAGGTCGTACTGCTGGAGGAGATAGCCGCAGTCGGCGAGGGGCTCCTTGCGGAAGAAGGCGATGGGGTTGGCGTAGCGGATGCCGTTCTGCTTGAGGCCGTTGTTGCTGGTGAGCGGGACGCGCGAGCGGTCGCGGAATTTCTCCGTCTCGGAGCAGGCAGGGTCGCCGCTCTTGGCCAGCACCACCTCGCAGATCTCCTCCTGGTGGTCCTGGTCTATCTCCACCTTGTACCACCCGTACTCGTCCGTCGTCGCCTCCGCCTTCAGCTTCTCCGCCCCGTCCCCGTAGTGTCTGCACTCTACCGCCACCGTCGCCCCTGCACCCACCCATGTCGGTCCTCGATTACTTCCGTCATCTCAAAATATAGAAACTTATGTCTTTTTTTTGAAGGGATTAAAGTTCACGTGAGAAAGAATTGTGATTGTTTGAGAAAAAATATAAATCAACAAATTAAATAAAAAATGATTGTTATTAGTGAAGACGAGGTAAAATGGTATAAAAGTAATAATAATTAAAAATAAATTTAAATTGCTCAGCTAATATATATTTTAAGATCGAGGATAGAGAAAGTGGTCATCATCATATATATACCGGGAATGCTCTTGGAGACGTTGGTCTCGAAGCCAGCGCGGCAGGGGTCACAGTAGACGCGGCCGGTGACGACGAAGCCACCGGGGCCCTTGCTCGCGGTGGGGGCAGGAGCATAGGCAGCGGCGGTGGCGGCAAGGACGGCGGCGGCGACCAGCAGCAGTGGCGCCGTGGCAAGGGGAAGACGTGTCATAGTTGTTTGTTGTTGTTGGCGGCGTGATGTGATCGATCTCTCGGTCCGAAAGGGGGGATGGAGGTGTGCAGGTGAGGGTCCGTTGCAGTGGTGACGTTTTTATGGGCGAGCGCGCGGCCGGCCTCGTTTTTAGGCGCCAGCGGCGGACGCAAAACGAGTGGCTGCTTGCATTGCATCTCCAATCGATTGGATGGTTTGGAACAGTTCGTGGTCTTCTATTTATAGCATGTTAAGCTCTCATTCATTATTAGACCTTCGGCGAGGAATACACAACTATATATCCAACTCAGTGTTTTTAGAGCACATAAATCTGACCCTATATATATATAGAATATCGAAAGTGCAAAGAGACATGGCCTTAGTTTGTGTTGGTTTTATAAAAATTAATGTGGAATAATTATTTTTTTCTTCTATTCCACAAAGATAAATAATCATGTTTGTTATAAAAATACATGTGTTATTATCGGGTGCACAACTCCACCATGTTGACCTTTCATTGCACGATACAGAACCATATTTTGGCCTTTGGCTGCTGGGCAGAGCACACATATTTAAGGGCGTGTTTGGCTGTAGTTTCAGGCTGATTCAAAACATATACATACCAGGTACTGTCGACGGCTAGCCTGAGCCATAATGTGGGAATACATTGTGCCTAGCTTGTTTGTCTGGTCTCACGTATATGTCCATGGTGAGGTGAAAAGAGATTAGATCAAACGCGGTCTGTCAGCGGCTACGATCTTCCAATCCAAGAGCAAGTGAGCTGCAACCAGTCATCACCACATAGGACGCTACACTTGTCCTCCAGAATTGGTACAGCCCAGTCGACATGGGCCAAATCACAGTGCATAATGAAGCTCGGACGGCATTTGGTAAGGCCCATAATTAGGGCCCATTAGAGATCCAGATCTTTAAGAGTTGGAGGAACGACCATTTATGAATGCAGACCAGGCTTCATGAGGCATTGAGGCGGGAGTTTGTTGTCAATGCAAACAGAAATATTACGCTAATGTACGTTTTGCGACGCAAAAATCCAATAAAAACTGCTACCGGTCACAGAGGCCCTTCTTTGTAGAGCACATGGCTCAAAAATGGTTTTAGGATCAACTCTTTGGCCTCACATATACTGTGATATCTTTTGTGTTTTTGTTGTCGCTTCTAGTTTTAGGCCCAACTTTTTGGCCTCACGTATACTGTGATATCCATTGTGTTTTTGTTATCTCTTCATGAAAAATGATCGAACCGATACGGGACAATTGTGTTCTTAACCCTCTTTTCAACCCTAATTATGATTTTATCCCTGTTTTTTTAACTTTGTGCTTTTGCCCTTACTTTTTCAAACTGAAGCTCATGTTTACCCCTATTCCGTTAGATTTACTTAACGGTGTTAAATATATATATATATATATATTATTTACAGATTTGCCCCTACTTTTTAAGTGCTTTGTGATTTTGCCCCTGATTTGATATTATACTAGCATAATGCCCGTGCGTTGCAACCGGATATTGGATAATGACGTGCTAAAAGCTTCCTTCCATCCCTTAGATTCAAAGAGAAATTTTAATAAATTTCAATTAATTTTTCAGATTTCCAATAGAAATTTTGATCAATATCCAATGAAATTTTCTCAACTGTCAATGTAAATTAAAATAGAATAGTGCAAATCCCTTCAAATAAACAAAGAAAACAAAGCTTCTTAAATTACTATGTTTTGGTCCATTAATCTTGAAGCCCACATCTATAGAGGCCCACCTGAGTTCAATGGACGTATATAAAAGAAACACTAATACCCACTGCCACAAATAGCCCGTCCCTCCCCTCCCTAACCCAGCGCCGCCGCCTCCTGCCTCGGCCGACGAAGCAGCGTCGGCCGCCGTCTCCTGTCGCGCTCGTCGACCACCTCCTTCACACGACGCTCGCCCAGTGCTGCTGCAATGGTGAGCAAGATGGGTTGCCTGCGCCGGCAGCTTTGCCTCGGTGGCAATGGTAAGTTGTTCTTGCTGGTGGTTTCTTGTGGCTTCCTTGTTGCAGCATTATGAAGAAAGAAAGGTTGGCTCTTAATTTGCTGTTAATTACCATTTCTTTTTGTAGTGGCAGCTCAGTGTGTGATGTGTGGTGTGGCTTGCTGCAGATGAATCAACGTCTCGGGCGCCTCTTATGAGCTAGGAACAATAGGGGATGGCGGCCCAACACTCGCGAATCGGACAAACATTGCACGATATTGAATCGGACTCTCGCTCACGAGTGGTCGTGCGAGAGTTGGACTCGGGATGACGGACCAAAAGATGGAGTACAGAAAGATGAGGCGGCACCGTGTGGGCTATGGATGCGTTCTGCCCAGCTGATCTAGCTAGTGTGATGTTCTTGGCTTCTTGCTAAATTCTAACGTATCATCTCCTGCATGATTGGTAATTAGCAATCAATGTTTTATTGTGTGTGGTTTGATGTTCAGCCTCGTGCAATGATGTTTGTGACGACTGAGCCGACGCCGCCGGCCTCAGGCGGTAACGGCTTTGGGAGACACAGTACATGATGTCGGCATCGCTGCGTTCTGCTCGTTGGACGATACATGGTGATCATAACACATCAGGCTCAGCTCGCACCGCGCAACGTTTTGATCTCGTCAAGCCGCGCCCACGTGGGGCCGAAAGGAATCGCGCGGACGCCAGCGCTTCAGAGCGGTGGTGGACGCAGGAATGCAGAGCTGGGGTATTCACAGTTACGAACTAATCGTTACATACAAAACATAACGTTAAGAAAAATATGTGTTAAATTGTATAATATCATAGATTTAATGTTTATATTATAGAAAGCTTACAAATTTGAGCACTTTATAAAATAACTACAAAACTACAACTTAATTTATGTTTGGCTATACTTTGGAAGTGACGGAATACGTGAAATTCACAGGGTAAAATTGAGCAAACTTAATCAAATAAATATATACATATATTGATTTTTTTCTATAAAAATTTTAGGTATTCACAGGAATACTTAGGAACTACATGGGATCCGCCCATGCTTCAGAGGCTCAGGTCCGCGAGGGAATAGGAAGCGAGGCCAGGCCCAGCGGTCGTACACGCTTTGAAAGGCCGAAACTCGATCGCAAATCGGAGAAGACGGACGAAACTGCCCACGGCAGAAAACCACAGATTCATTTTTGAACTTTTATAATAGATAAAGATATTTAGATTTTTTTTTCTATGTTTCAACGTGATGTTTTTTATAGAATAATTTTTTGAAAACTAGGTCAAACATAGCCTTGTATAAATTTTAAGCACGTTTTGACTTGGTTTTTAACACCGTTAAGACCACTTAATGGAATAGGAGCAAACACAAGTTTCAATTTAAAGAAACAAGGACAAAATCACAAAGCTAAAAAAAAGAGCAAAATTACAATTAGATCTTAAAACAATGACAAAATGCAATAGCCCCAACCGATATTACGCACACCGGGCGTCAAGCCTTAACAACGTTGCTGTTGCTACTCGTTGGCCCAAGGGCCAAGGCCTACTGCTCGTGTACTGCTGCTGCTGATTTTCACGGTAGCTAGCTTGCCCAAAGCCCAACTTCCAACTAGCTTAAGGGCCTGGTAGCCAGTTTCTGAGAATCTGGAAAAGCTCTGAATCCCAGCTTTTTTAGTTTCTGGCTTCTTAGTTCATTTTCCAGAATCTGTAACTACAGCTTCTCAGAAGCTGTGAACCGTTTGGGGCAGCTTCTGTCAGCTGCAGCTTAAGCTGCAGCTGGCAGAAGCTCCCCCAAACAGGCCCTAACACACGGACCGCTCCATCTTGGAATTGTGGCTTTTCCAACCGCCGCCGCTCGTGTCGCCTAGGGCGACCCGGGCAGTCCCTGCACTGTGCGGAGCAGCGGTCGCCGCCGACGCCGCAGCCTCCAGTCCCCATTCTTTCTCGTCTCCGGCTTCCTAACCAACGGCGAGGAGGAGCGAAGGTCCGTCTTTTAGTAGATCGAGTCCTCAATCGAGTTCTTAGGTCTAGGGTTTTTCGCCGTCGATGCTTAGCGGTGGAATTAGGGTTTGCCGGAGGAGCGTGGCTCCTTTGCGGCTTGTTTTCCCTGGTGGCGTCGACGATGCAGAAGCGACGACGTTGCAGGGGAATAACTTCTCCCGGCTTCTTCTGTTCTCCGGTGGTGATCTACTCCGACACCAACGGAGAGGCCAGGGAGACCTGTTCAGGAATCCGGGGCCGGCACATCTTCGTCTTTTTCAGGTGATGATGTTGCTGACCCTTTTAATCTCAAGGAAGTTGGTCTCTGGTGGAAATCCGAGTTGTGCTCGGGTTGCCGGCGGTGGAATCGAAGGATGCGTCGTGGGTGCCGGAGTTGGCCGATGCGCCTGGGAGACAGCGTACTCGGCTGATTCGCCTAGCAGTAATGATGTAGACTAGGGTTCCCGATCTTCCGAAAGGTTCTGATAACCAACGATTTGGGCGGAGTCGCAACACACGTCGATCCGGCTTCTTGAGCCCCGCAATCGCAGCACCACGTCTTCTCTGGTTACCACCCGTGCCGGAACACAGATGGCCTCGC
>CM002484.1:13743288-13757005 GCA_000325765.3 Leersia perrieri
CCGGATTCTTTTTCTTCTCCCAAGCAGTACCTCTACAAATGAAAACACACGAAATTCATTATGTAGCAATATTTGTTCAAATATATAATAAGTAAATCTAACATAAAACATATACACCTTTGATTCATGAATATATAAGGTAGTCATGCTCATATCTAAGCTAGTTATGTCCTCATCAAGTAAGCCCTCCTCTGTGGCCTCCATTTTCTGGAGATTGGCTCTTGCGACCGACGACGATTGGGAAGCGGCTTCGGCGGCGGTAACGAACGGATCCCTAAGGGCTTCGAGGAAGATGAATAGAAGTTTTGGACTTCTTTATAATTTTCATTTTCTTTGGTTTCTGTTTGTAAAGAGACCGGTGTACCGTGCTACCTTCTTAAAACAAAAAACTTCCAACTTACCATCGTGGGCCACAGCTAGCTTAGTTCCTCTTTCTTTATTTCTTTCCTTTTCTCATTTTTTTGCGACTTCTCATTTTTTTGTCTCTACTTATTCCAGGACGTCACAATTGCACAGGAATTATATTAATTTTTACAAGATTCCTGAAAATTTTATTTGGTCTAAAAATAGCCTTTAGTTTGCAGCTTGCCCTGACTCTTTATGCCTTATGTGTTTTTATCAACTCAATAAATCAAGTCTTTTTTTTAAAAAAAAGAAAAAACTCAATGAACCAGACGGCCACAATGAAATGCAAAATGGGGCCTTCTTTAGGGCAAGAATAGCCCGCTTTTGACTCAGGAGCTAAATTAACTGCTCAACCCCTACATAATTATACTTGCACTAAGTTGTACGACTAATTATACAACTATGGAATTGCACCCACTCTTTAGTTTGACTGTGATCAAAATAATCCAGCTGGTAAGTAATAAGTTGGTCGCTCAAGTAATTAACCAGTGGGTATTAGTCCTCCATAGTCTTCCAAACCAGCAGCTAGGTGAATGGTTGGTGAATTGGTACGCTCTGATAATATAACAGTTCAAATATCTACACAAGTTAAAGCACGATTATGACCATCAGGCAATCAGCACTATCGCTCGGTGGGGATCCTACCCACATTTTGCATTCTACAGAGTACCATGCGTTTGTATCCAACTTACCCTGATCATGACATGCATATCGGATATAAGTTGTTGTCATCTCTCATGAGATGAGATTAATCATCCGTTTAGTTTGGTACGTGCTGTGCTGCTACGCCCATCAGGCACTGTTATTGTTTCAATTGCATTCTTTGACTTGGGCACTAATGACTGTATAACGCTGGTCCGAAAGAAATGGAAGGGTTGTCTTGTCTTTCGTACCGTATACCAGCTGTTGGATTTTCTGATGATGTGATGTATCATGTATCCCGAAAGTAATAGAGAATTTTGTCCCGATATATAGTGTGACTTTATAGCGGTTTGAAAGTTTGTATATGCATGTATATATATCCTAGATATCACGACGGGACCGTAAAATTATCGAAAAAACAGAGAAAACGGCACATCATTATTTTAATTAATTATAGCTGATTATGTGCTTCGGCCGCTACATGCAAGTCTGCTACCTGTTCACAATGCTTCATTATCATACCATCTAATATTATGGTCGACACGAGCAGTTTTTGCTTGTGGACATGGGACAATTCCTTCATGTGAGGAGCATAGTGAATAAATTTAATGAACAGCTGTGATTTACTTTTACCACATCGCTCCTGAAATAGTACTAACTAGCATACTGTAGTGACTGCTGTACCTCGCGATTTCGATCGTCCTTTATTCATCGCGTGCGTGGCATACTGGCATGGAAATGCCGCAATGCAAATCACTGTGTATCTCATACGGAATACAAGATAGGGTGAGCACTCAACACCTTGCAAGGGTACGCTTAAGCCGAGTTCTTTTCAGCTAATTTAGAATTATTTCTCATTAGATGATCATGTGCACGCTTTCCAAACCACTAAACGATGCATTTGTTAAAAAAAATTTATATATAAAACTTCTTTTAAAAAGTCAAATAAATTTATTTTTGAAGTTTGCAGCAGTTAATACTCAATTAATCATATATTAATGGCTTATCTCGTTTTACGTGCAACAAATAATCTAGTCCTACCCCACTTTAGAACTCGTTGTATGCTTGTAAATACTCTTACCGTAAATATCCATTTCACTCACCCAAAAAAAAAAGACATTTCACGCCCTCTAAATCAATGAAAAAGAGACAGTCATTGCTCTCTTATTCATAAAATAAAATAATATTTAATTTATGGGTGTCCAATGCCATAATTATATTTGTTTTTTAAATTATAGTTATATATAATTTATCCTATGAGAAAAAAAGGCATCAGCAAAGCATTTTTTCTAAATGCTCCCGTGACAGTGATTGAACTGTTTTTACTTTGTGCCAATATTCTTTGGCGGCTAATTCACGATCGTCCGCAAAAATCTGGCAATTGGATTATATTTGAATTACTTTTAATTAAGTTTTTTATAACTTTTAATTTATTTTTTATTATTTGTAGTTTTTTTACTTTCAATAAATTTTTATAACTTTATTTTTTTATTTTAATTGATTTATCTATGTGTGAAATGACGCCAGAAGTTCTGAATCAATTGAGTGTGTGGAAACTGGAAACAGATCGTTAACAACTGACCTGCCGTGAGCCCGTGAGATAGTATTGGCGATATTCTTATTATTACGAAAAAAATAGGGCAATTTTCTTATGTTCCACATAATTAATAGCCCCATAACATAATGACCCCATTTACTATATTCTACCACTTGCGTGTTAGCCGAAGTACGAAGCATGCATGGCTCCTGGTCAGACTATTCCCCTCACTTGACACCAAAGCAAGGCATTCTTAAGATCAACCGAACAAATTCTTCTAGCCGTTGAGAAATGAGAACGGTGGACGTGCTAAGCTTGCTTGCATCTTTATCTGTAAAAATGACACTACTCCCATAAAATCCGGATTCCGCATTGATGTCCGGTAATTAATTAGCTAGCAGCACTATAATTAACCACTGAGGGATGGTTATTTAGTTTTTTTTTAAGAATGGGATGATTATTTAGTTATATATCGCTGTTAGCCTGTGACCGGCCGTCGGTAAGCGACGACTGCTGGAGTGGTAGTGATCTACTCACGTGGGTTTTACTCCTTTTTACCTTTTCGTCGAGGTTGATACGATAGTAACAGCGATTTCCAACGATCGTGCAAATATGTGTCCACACCACAGTCCGTAGCACATAGGAGTACGTGTGTATACCACAGTACGTAGGAGCATCTGCAGAATCCTGTACGCACGTCATAGCCCTGCTAGTCAACGTCAATGCCGTCATCGTTGACTGACAAGCAGAACGTGGCAGTGAGAAGACAAAAGAAAAAGGAAAATGTTTGTACAATAACACTGCCCATGTCCTAAAATACTTATTATTTTGGGTTTCTGTTTCGTAACGTTTGATCATTCGTCTTATTTAAAAAATTATAAAATTAATATTTATTTTTTTATAATTTTCTTTATTATTAAATATGTTTTGAGTGTGACTTATCCTCTTTTATATTTGCAATAATTTTTTGTATAAGACAAATGATCAAAGGTTAAAAAAAATCAAAATGACAAGTATTTTGGGATGAAGGGAGTATACCCCTACCGTCTTGCCAGGGCAGTCTGATTTTATAACTAAAATGGCCTACCGCATACAATTGCATGCTTACCAAAGTTTGGCTCTAATCTAAACAAATACAATTATTATTGAAAGTTACCCAATATCGTCAAGTCTAATTGATGAAACCAAAACAGTCCTTAGTTTTTGATATTGCTCCAGTCTACCACTTAGAGTAGGAAGAAATTTCTCTGTCGTTTACAAGCGTATTCCGGCAAAATTGGCACTTTCGAAGTCTATAGCAACCGAAGACAACCCTGTTCCAGGAGGATGGTTAAAGTGACCGTTTGAGATGTCCTAATCTTTAGTTAATGTAAACAACTCAGTGATTCTTCTACATGGAAGGTTTATTATGCTCCAAACAAATTCGCTCAACAACTTTTGCAATTTTGTAAAAGAAATTCTCAGGGGGGGCCTGGGTTTCCCCAGGCCGGTGAGTTAATTCTCACCGCCATTAGTCAAAAACTAATCGCAACTAGCAGCTAATCTATGATGAACAACGTAGCCCGTATCGATGCAAATCTCTCAAATGGGCTGCTAAACAATGCTAAAGAATTCATCAGCTGCTAGTGCTAATCGGAATCAGGCGAGCTCAAAGTTGAAAAGTGAAACAGCGGTTGATTAGGATCGACGCAGAGCATCAATTTGATGGAGTCAATGGTAATCTAACTCGCCGGGTCCAGTACGTCGATCTATCGATTGATCATGGATAACTGGATATGTGCCGATCGTTAAATTGAATTAAAATGGGGTCACTTACTCACTTAGTGTTTGGTGAGTCCCACTTAAACAGGAATCACGGGGAACAAATTAGGTGTTGCAGTGGACACGAGCCAAAAAAAAGTGATCGTTTATGCCTTCATTTGGTGTTGCAGTGAAAAAGTGATCGTTTTATGCCTCCGTTTGGTGTTGCAGCGGATTCTCATTTGGTGGCTAGCTCTAAGTCCAATTGTTTTTTCAACATATTGTCGTTTGGTGCAATTCCTTTCCTACATGTCTAGAACTCAGGTAAATTTAGTCATATTTAATCCCTTAGAAGGCAATCAAATATTTCTCATTACTCCTTTTTAATATATATAAAAGTTTAAGTTAACAACATATTTGGACATAAAAAATACAAAACTACAATAAATAAACTAACTGTTCATACAATTTACAAAATCTCGTGCATCTGTTGCTTGTACGTAGGGATGAAAATGATACGGAAAGTTTCCGGTTTATAGACGTATTTTCGGAAACAGAAACTGTTGGTCGGAAATTTTCGGAAACATAAACGAATTCGGAATTTTTTTTCTCAAAAATGAAAACTAATACGGTTAGGCCACTATCTGCGAAAACTGGAATCGGTTGGAAATCTTTCGAAAACTTTTCGGAAATAGAAACTTTTCATTTACAGCTCTGATTAATTTCTTTTCAAGGAAGAAGCTCTGATTAATTTCACTTCTCTCTACGCTAGATTTCCAAACTCTATTAAGCATTGAGGTTGTTAGTTGAATGAAGATTGTTTTTCTAGTACGATGTTTAAGATATGCTTGTCTTTTGCTTGATTAGTATTTTTTTATTAAACCATTCATACTAATTACAAATATAGATGAATATAGTTCTTTTTTTTATAAAAATAAAGTGTACAAGTATTTGTATTATTTTTATTATTGATAAAAAATAGAAATATTGATTTATTTGTTTAAGAAAAATAATGTGGTAAATCTCTTCGTTGAATTAAGAAGTTGAGTTTGAGAGTTTTTTATATTCCGATAAATATCAGCTAACGTCTTTGCTCCGATTCATATTCGCTCTGTTTTCGTATTCAATAATATTCGATTTTATTTTCATTTCCGGGGTTTTTGATTCTAACTCTGACTCCGAAGAAAAATATGGAACAGAAATGGAACAGGATGTTTCCTTTCGTTTCCGAGCCGTTTTCTTGCCTCCTCAGTAGTGGTGTTTTTTTTTTTACAAACTAACGCGGAATTTCTTTTTTTTTTTAAAAAAAAAGAAACGAACACCGATCTTATAGGTGTTGAGCCGACACCTAAAGTGTCCCGTATGGGTTCTATGGTAGTAAAATTTCCAGCCGATTCAGACAGAAAAGGAAATTCGTGAGCACCCGAGGTTCTATTTTTGCGAAGAAAATGATTCACAGCGTGTGCGCGTGAGATGATTGATATAGGACGGTACCAGGGAGGAGGGGAATTACCGCACCAGCATCATTCCCGTTTCCAGTTAAGAGGAACACGGACACGCAGCCGTTCACCCACCTGTTTGTACGTAGCGCCTGTGCTACTGCTGCCTTGTGACTTTTTGTGTCATCCTCTTCACGTTTACGTGTTGCAAATTAAACAGTACTACTACTAGTAGTACCATATAACATTCGATGTACTCAAGATCGATTGCGTTGATAGCCTTTCTTTCCTTCTTTCCCCGGCAGTTTACACGCTGATATGATCTACAGGGCGGCCCGTGCACTCAACGCGTTGAAAGCAACTGGACATAACCGTCAAGATTGAGAGACTGGTACTCTTACCACTCCTGGGTGATTAATATCCATTTAAATTACGATACCCGTGAAGCATAGAAAGTACTGCTAGTAAGAATTTTGCATTTCGCAAATAACAAATATCGATGGAGTGATTTTGCTGGGTTTGAATCATGTGGACATTTCCCCCGTATGGTTCTTGAACAATTGACGATTGGGCATCCCAGGGCTTATTCAGTTTGAACAAAAATCTAAGGATTTTAATTCCTAACGATTATTTTTTATAAGTGTCATGCGGTTTAGAGGAAATGAATCGTAAGAAAACCACAAAATTTTCTATTGTAGAGTGAAACCATAAGAAATTTCGATCCACCCAAACCTCATAAAAATTTCCTATATTTGTTATGTGTGCACGCATTTCTATTTTCATGTTTCTATGGAATAAAGTTTCTCCGAACCGAATAAACCCGATGGAGTACCTTAATCCATATATTTTTTTCTTTTTGGAAAGGGTACACGTAAAAAATAGTTACCATAATGCTGATGTGCCGCTCTATATTGAATGTAGCGTTTCTCCCGACTACTTAAATTAAATCAAATGGTTGAGAGTAAAACCTTCTGGCAAGAGTTCTTTTAAGCACACGTGTAGCACTGCGATCAAAATTTGAAGAGGAAATTAATAAGTGAGGTCCAGACTTGTTGACATCTCTTTTTAGGTCATTATCTCTTCTTACATTTCTTTTTTTTTTCATGAGCTCTATCTAAATGTTTCTTTCTTACTTCTGTATTTTCATTTATCTAATGTACACTTACATTTCCTATCAAATTTCTCAACATCAACATGTTTTTATTGCTATTTAACATTCTCATGGAAAATGTTGGTCCAGATAGGTGATAGCTTGCACTCAGGTATAATATTTTTGGTTAAACATGTCCTATGGAAAATGTTGCCATTTCATCTGTCTTATCCTATAGGACATGATTATCCAAAACTGCTCGTTTGTCACATTTTTTTCTAGAAGTACTATGATTAGAATTTTTGTCCCCACAACTAGCTCCTCCCTCTCACCCCAAAATCACAGTTAACTATCGGGGATTCGGGGTGCCAACTACTGCATTTGGCAGCATTGTGCTGTAGGGAGGAGTTCTCAATATATTGGGTATGGTTTGTTCTATGCAAAAGCTCTGCAGGCCAAATGTCGAGCTAGTGGTGGTGAATGTCCTTGGGTTACATTTCTCTCCTAGAGGCGATGTCATTTACACATCTTGCTTCTTTCCATTTTGGGACACTTCGTGAAAACCACATCTTTGGTTGTGACGGAAGCATCCATTTCTATGTTGCCCCCGTTCTTCAAGAAATATGTATTGGATCCTTTGACCACATTATGCTCGGTTCCTCCTCATGCCTGGTTGTCCCTGGCATCAGTCTTCCTATCCTTCTTCTCCTCTTCAACTATTATTTTTCTTCCTTTTCTACCTTTTTTTTAATCTGGTATCCTTGCTAACGTGCCTTCATGGTTGGAGGCTTGGAGCCAATTCGGTGGCTATCCTTAGCCTTACTTCAACCATCTTTGCCTTGATCCGCTAGATACCACTGGAATCATGTTGCCTTATCTCCTTATCTGAATCTGCTCCTGTTGGCATCGTCATTGACCCAAAGTCTGAGTCTGCAAGTGTTTATGACTTCTAATATGTGCTCTTCTCTGCACTATTGTCGATGTTTTCTCTACAAGTGTAATTGCCGCCTCCCGCTATTCCAATTTTGTTTTGCCCCTAGTTTCATCTAGTTTCATGTTTATCCCTTTTTCAATGTTCAACAGCCATGCCTTCTCTGGGGCACCCACAAAGTGTGTTGGAGGGTGTTGAATTGGATAGCAATTTTATTAGCCCTAATTGAAGATGAATTGATTGGGGTGGCCTATGGCCTCAACCTTCCATGGTCATACCTTTTTTAGAGCTTCCTTCTTTCAAATAGTATCGACAACTTTTGATACATGGAACAATGTTGCAAGGTCCGAATCTTGATGGCTTTGATTTGAATGACCTTAAACAACCACAACCTTCAATCACCAGAAACCAAGACGGCATACGCGTGGCAGAAGTCACTCCAACATTATTAGATTATGGGTGCTTTATGACTTGATGTGAAGTAGATGTTGTTGAGTTTGGAGGCCTTTAGTTCTGATTTGGAGTTTGCCACTATGATCTGCAGGTGTAAAATGTGCACATTTCTTTCTATTCTTTTTTCTTTAAAGCCTGGCCAACATTTTTTTTTTTGAGAGATCACTGGGGGAGTGAGAACACTCCACCTGAATAAATTAATAACTGAAAAAGGTTCAAACGAATTTACAGAGGTTGGTTTTATACATGGCGAAGAGCATTACAGAACAACCGTTTCCAGAACGAGACTATGTGGATGTCCTGCTCACTTAGGCACGCAACCCAAAGGTTGGCGTCATTGATACAGGCTTGGAGAAGACGAGCTCTAGACATCGGAAGATTGTTGAAGATGACCTCATTTCGATGATTCCAAATCCTCCAAAAACAAAGAAGGAAAAAGGAGGAGTAATGCTGATTGATCAGAGTTGGAGGGGCTTGTAATCTGTAGAGCTCTTTCAGATAGCCTGGCCAGCATTGATGGTTTTATATTTAGAACAAGCAGAGTTTAGGTACAAATTTTGTTACACAGTGCCTAGGCACCAATCAAAGGGCTTAAGCTGATATTATAATCTCGCAATGTTTGATGTACCTCATATACACTAAATGTTTATCTCCTCGATGATTTTGTTTATATGTTTATCTCCTCGATGATTTTGTTTATGCGTTGGGGGATAGACATCTCTTCATGCTAGAAAACCCGTTTGTTCCGCTCACAACAAATTTGACAGGTAATCAACAGGAATAATGACCATCTCTTTTGTTTTTGACTTGTCACCTTGCTGTACACCGAGGGTCCACCAGTCAAGTAGCGAGGCATCAAGGTTGTAAACTTGCTGTACCTGAAAGTAGGAGATCTTAGTTGCAATGTCCTGCCAAATATGTCTGGTAAACGATCAATTTTTGAAAATATGTCTTTGAAAAGGTGCATGTTTCACTCTCTTCTATTTTGTCTCTTTTATCTGTCAATTTATTTGTACCCTATAAATATTTTATTGCAGGAAAATGCAGAACTTTTATGATCGACTGCATATACTGTTTTCGTGATTAACATGGATAATGTTAAGCCCTTAAAGCAAGCGTAGTGGCTCATTTTAGTTATCTCTTTCTAACATAACAGTTATGTAATGTAACTTTAAATATATCCATCCTCTTGAACTCATTCAAGTACTCAACCATACTGGAATCAAAACTTGTGCTTTTTCAGCAAGCTTTGCCAAAAAGCTCTCCCAGAAAGTTAAAACCATGTCAATAGTTCGATATTAACCGAAAGTTGAACGGCATCTATCACGTTCCGACAACAACCGAATCGACCAAATCTGTGATCTGTCAATATTATTCAGTTAATTAACAACTCGATATTCGATAGTAGTTGCAGTAGTTTTTAATGGATAGGAGTAGTAGTAGTGGTGGTGGCAGCAGTTAGAACGAAGTAAACAAGCGATGTCCATCAAATTGACGTGCAATGCAATGGAAGCTAGTAGGCTGGTTTGGTATGGGCAAAGAGCATGGAAATGAACTGGCAACTTTAACTCCGAGTAAGTTCTTGGAAATCTCCCTCTTCTTGATGTCCATGGGACGATCACCTGCACTATCACTACGCCTTCTTGGTCATAGATTAGGCTCCAGTTCTTCGAAGAGTGGTCCAGCTCAGCAATATAAAATTTAAATGGTAAGGGTCCTCGCAATGGATACCATCCCAATCGGAAGGTCTCACCAAAAAGATGAGCATCTCCAAGAGAGAAGTCAAAATATAGCTAGACAAATATCTATTTTGGATATTTTCTCTTTAATTTGGTATTTTACTGTTCTTGTGAACTCCAAAAGACTCTCTATTTGTATGAGAGGAGACTGACCAATTTGAGAAGAGAGTAGTCAAATTGAAAGTAGGATGTGAGTTGTTGTTGCGTGAAGTCCACGGATGGCTATCTTACTACCATAAGAGATGATTAGCCAGATTTGGCTATTGAGAAAACTTGTTTGGCTATTAGGATGGCTAGTCAAGTTAAATAGCTAATCCCTTAGAGGACATTTTTTTCATATAATAGCTAAAATCTAGCATAGCTAGTCATTTAGCTCTTTTCTTAGAGATGCTCTATGATCGAGCTGCAGTGAGGGCGCATGTTATATACAGTGGAAGCCATACTAAAATATTCTTGTAATTCAGCCTGTGTCAGTCTATTACTTTGTGTGCCCTGCTAATGAAATTTACGTACCAATCCAATATTTTACACCGAAGCCCCGTAGTTAGAAACTAATATAAAATTGCTCCTAAAAAAATCCTCATACGAGGATAGTCTTAGCGTCGTCATCAGCTCTTGTGACTGTAGGTATCACCTTCCCCCTCCGCCTCCGGCTCCACCCCCCCATCACCACCTTCTCTCTCGGCTCGCCGACGTGGATTCAAGCTCTGTCGGCCATCGTTGAGCTCAGTCATTGCGGATTTGAGTTGTGCCCACTGTTGAGGCGAGGAAAAGCCAACGGGGTTGCCGTTGCCTCCTCGAGAGGCGGTGGCCGCCGTTGCTTCCCTCATCCGCCCTCTGCCATGGCCTTCTTCCGACACACACTGGCGTCACCTTCCTTCTTTATCTGTTGTTGTTGCCTCCTGTCATGGTTACAAATAGGCATATCTTATGACATCCTGGCCTAGAACTTAATAGGATTGATAGAATACTCATACCAATAAGTTGCAACTTCTTTTCCGGGAGCTCATCTTGAGAGAATTCTAAGGTTAAGCGTGTTTAGCCTGAAGCAATTTTGGGATGTGTGACCGACTGAGAAGTTCTTTCCAGATGTGCACGAGTGAGGACAAAGTGCGTAGAAAAGACTTGTGTTGGTATATAAGGGAAGTCCCACGTGTTAGCAAGCCTGACCTGGCCCGGGTGAGGGGGGTCGGGGCATTACATATCTCCTACTCTATGATTTATGGAATATACGAATACGGTATACCTTCGTGTACACGGTATCTTTTCATATGAGATAAGGATACCTACAAGATATTGTGGAAAATATCCTCATGGGTCTCTTTCCATATGAGATAAGGATACCTACAAGATGTTGTGGAAAATATCCTCATGGGTTAAGAGGATTGGGTCTTTCCTATATCACATGAGGTTCGATGTCCGAGTTTGACTTGGAAACTAAGGTAACTCACGATATAAAGGGCGTACCCCCTGAGGGGTACAGAGGATCGAATCTTATCGCCAGTGCACCCACCATAGCCTATGGAGCCGGAGCATGTGAAGTCAACTCGCCAAGAGATCTCGTTGAATCCCTCAGCTACGATCTTGTCGGAATCATCAAATTCATCTGTTCCATTGTACTCTGTGGTTTTTTTCATATCAATATCATATAAACTGGACTAAGGGCCTGAACCAGTATAATCTTTGTCTCTTTGTTTGCTAGATGTCGTATCACGTAGATCCTCGTATCGACATACCCCAATACTCTATTTATCCAATCTACGGCTATCCACCATCGACACCTCCCTTCTCTTCCCGCCACCGGTGCAGATCGAGGGATGTCGCCGCAATGCGAGTTGATGCCGGTGGGCGATGAGGCACCAGCGAGCGTCGGTGGCGACGTTGCCCCGATATCAGACTCCTCAGCGGCAGGGGGCGAGGCACTGACGGGGCTGGCTTTCGTCCCTTCGCCTATAGGCGGCGGCTCGGCCAGTGAGGCACTTAAGGATGCCCATGAGGAGTTGGGGTTGAACAACAGGTTATTTCTCTTCTGCTCGTCTCTTTCTTGTTCTTTTCTCCCCTCCCCTTTCTGCAGCTCTAGCAAAGACGTGTGTTGCTTTTAAAGGACGTATACGCCTTCACAGAATCTGGTGCACGGCTTACGTGACAATTTTTGCTAATGTGGTGCACTAAAGCTACTCAACACATAGGTGAAGTGATCTTCTCCATGGCGAAGGCCTAAAAAAATATAAAGAGATAAATATCAACTCTCATATTTTATTTAAAGCAGGTACAATAATAGATTATAAGCCAACTCTATACACATATGTAGTAGATAAACAAAGAAAAACAATGTGTGTTAGCACACATGCAAGAGCTAGCTCTCTATTAGCTCCAAGGCATATGCATTAAAATACATATGTGAGAGAAAGAGATAGAATTTAAAAAATAGAGTAAATCTTATAGCTAGTTTATTGTACGTATTGACTTTAACATATGCTTATAGCTAGTACTGGTACTGGGCTTTCTATTGACCTGCTCTTAAACTGCAGTTTGCATGTCAATTTTACCTGATTTAATTATGCCTATCTCGTTGACTTCTTATTGTAGAATACTAATAAACAGAATTGTAAAGTCAGCAAGTCAAATACACACTGATTTTATTTATGGCGAAGCGAGTGCAATTTTTTTACAAAGGAAGTACCACATTAAATTAAATATAAACCTCATTGATATTTATGACTTGAATTCCAATTTAATTTGATTCAAATCCCACACCGATTTCAATAAATCCTCATCCCCAACCCCCTTTTCATGTTTATCTACTTCAGCTTGTGGATAGGAGGCCATTTCAAGAAAAATAATCGTTTTCTTTCGTTTCCCCCGTGCCGTCCCACCACAGGCGACATAGGCAACGCCTATCCTGCCGGTGCCTCCACCTCCCTCTCCTCCCTCCTGCCTCACTGCCGCCCGAACGGCCACCGGCAAAGCCGGACGACTGCAAGGACGGTGGCAGTGGGGCTCTCTCTCGATCAGTTCACGCTCTCGGTGGGGGTGTGACGAGATCCGGGCGAAGGAGGCCGCGACTAGGGGTGCCGACGGCCAGATGCGACGCCGCCGGAGCCGGATCCGACACCCTTGTGCCCGGATTCGTAGCCTCGGCTAGCGGAGCACGGAAGTAGTGATGTCTGGGCGGCGCGGAGCACCAAGGAAGCCACAGCGGCGGCGCGGGCTTGCAAAGGCGGCAGCGGTGTGGGCTCACAGAGGAGGCCGCATGCAGCAGGGCGGGCGTCGAGGACACATCGGCGGCACGAAGAAAGCTATGACGGCCACGCGAGCACGGTGCGGAGGAGGTCATGGAAGCAGCGGGGATGCGCAGAGACAACGGATTGAGCGCGTGCAGAGGCAGTGGTGGCTGCGCAAGAGTGGCGTGGAGGAAGATGCGGCAGCAACATGGGCTTGACCGTGTAGAGGTTGACCGTGTAGAGGCAGAGACGGCGGTCGGGCTGTGCTAACGGAGGCTGCGTAGGAGGCTTTAGAAGGCGGCACGGTGCTGCTCCATGAAAGGTCAATTCCCTATAGTTGCCTTAGAAGGAGAGATTGAAAGATCTATGATCCTAGAGTGGCATTGGTTTTGGTGATTAATGACAACCAATTGTTAGACTAACCATTTCAATGAGTTGATGTGTTTAGGATTGAATTCCGGCATCAAGTCAAAAGATTAGTGAAGAATTGATGTGAAAAAGAAGAAGTGGTTGAGTT
>CM002484.1:13757105-13812507 GCA_000325765.3 Leersia perrieri
ATGGATTATCCGTATTGATCTTTTGAAGAATGAAGATCAAGAGAAGATGTGATCGTTGATGAACATCAAGGCAAAGTGAATCTTGATCAAGGCAACGGTAAATGAGTTGGGACTAATATGTTCGATGAAGTTGTAGGTGAATAGTCCCGATGGTAAATTAAAGATGCCAACCCTCAAGTGAAGAAAGAAGATGGCGTGAAGGTATTACTAGAGGTATATCTTTTCTATTTTTTTGAGTATATGAATGCCGTACTATTAAGAGGGATGCAATTGTTGATGAGTTTGCATATGTCCCGATGCTCAAAGTGATCATACCTAGTGCTACCTTGAGAGAAACCCAAGCCTTAACCTATCCTATGAATGGTTTTAGTTGTGGTTCTTGGTTGTGTTGGGTATCCACCTAAATAAGCTTTCCATAGAGTCCAAGTTCATCGAAAACGGACTCCGGAGCGTGGAGTTATGCCCGTTTTCGTGGGGTGCTGTCAGGCTGTCTAAGTACCAGCGGACATTCCGGTAAATCGACCGGAATGTCCGGTAAAAACCTTATGTTGGCAACAGAGAGTTTGCACCGGAGTGTCCAGTGGAAGGTGTTGGCTGCATGAAGTGTTTTCACCGGAATGTCCGGTGTTCAAATCTGAGAGGCTAACGGCTGTTTTGGGGGCTCGGGTATTTAAACCCCTCCACCCCTCCTATCCGTTGCTGCTGAGTTTTGGCAAGATTAGATCCATCTAAAGCCAAAGAGCCCTCCCATAATCTCCTATCTTGGTGGTAGTTCTTCGTGAGTGAGATTTGGGTGAAGATTTGAGAGATTTGAGAAGGGATTTGAGAGGAGAATTGATTTGGAGTTGAGAGAAGGTTGGGGAAAGTGAGATTGAGGGTTTGTGAGCTTCATCCCCATCCTTGTGAGTGGTTTGAGAGAGAGTGGGAGAGCTTGAGAGCTTCTCCCCATCTTTGAGTGGGATTTGAGGGAGAGATTGAGAGGTAGTGACCTCCACCATCCATGAGAAGAGAGATTGTGAGCTAGTGAGCTCCACCATCCTTGAGAGAGTTGGGATTTGAATTTGAGAGCTAGTGAACTTCACTCCACCACCTTGAGCACTTGAGTTCATTGCAAGCAAGTCTCTAATTGGATTTATTACTCTTGGAGGCCAAGGACTCCTAGACGGCTAGACGTCGCCCACGAGCATCCGGTTGTGTGGATTGCCGCGGAGAGTTTGTGAAGGTTTTCCTCACCTCCGCAAGGAAAGAGGTAAGTTAGTGGATACCGTGCTAACTCCTAGAAGGTTTCTTGGTAGAGCAAGTCGCAACGAGGGATTAGGGCTCTCCGGTAGGGCTTGATCCGAGGGGATCGCTCTAAGGCTTGATCCGTGGGGATCGTTTGGAGACTTGCTAATCCACGTGTGGACTTGGACACTAAAGCTTCCTTGTGGTTGGTAGCATGGCGAGGCACGGGATCGAGTGAGATCCGGCTCCTTGGAGCACCTCACCATAGAGTAGGATCTTTGGATCCGAACTACGTAAAAAATCGCATGTCTCCATGTCCTCAATTTACCGCACTTTGTGATATTGTGGTTATTGCCTTGGTTGATTGCTTATGTTAGCTTGTGTACCATGTTGCAATATTATGCTTGATTTGTGTGCTAGTTTGTACTTATATATCATATTGCAATATTATGTTTGAGCTTGATGTGCTAGCTTGTATACCTATCCTAGTGCTAGATTGTGGACTATATTGCAATACTTGTTCTTGTGCTAGTTATGCTCGAATTAGCTTTTATATCTTGCTACTAGCTAGTTTTTTTGTGCTTGAACTTGTTGTGTTTTCTCCTTTGAGAGAAAACTTTGTAGACTGTCGGATAGTCCGGTGAAAGCACCGAAGTGTCTGGTAAAATTGTTCTGTTGGCAACAGAACATTTTTACCGGAGTATCCGGTGAATCCACCGGAGTATCCAGTAAGCATTTAATTCCGCAGCGAAGTATTTTTCAGGCACGCCTATTCACCCCCCTCTAGGCGACTTCAAGGTCCTTTCACTCCAGACTTGTTGGCACGACAACGATGGCCAGGGATGGGGCTGCTCGGTCGGCTGGCCAGCTAGGATGGCTTGACGACTCGGGGGGTCTTAGTGCGGAGGCACTTGACCGCATTCGGCTTCGGTTGCCCAGGCAGGTAGGCACGGAGGCGCCGATCTAACTGGGTGGCTTCGACGGTGAGGAACCTGCAAGCTGGACTGCCATGGTGTTGATGTCGAGAGCATTGACATTGGGTTCCCTAGTAATGGATTTGGCTTCTCTCGTTGGAGAAACACCCGATTTGTTCGTCTAGGGGAAGAGTTTGACGGAGAGGCAATTCGTGAGGACGAGGGGTGGTGCCAAGGTGTCCGACGCTGCAAGGAGGCACCGCGGAGCAGTGGAGGCGGCGGTAGAAGGCTGTCATGGAGATAGGCGAGGCGACAGATATTTGGTTGGGCTATTCGAGGCTGTGAATCGTGAGTTGTCTAATTGAGGTGGAGATGACGATAGCACTGTAATAGGGCGGTGCAGACTTCCGGTGGGCCCTAATTTTAGACGTTTTATCCTCTTGTGGCAATGCTTTTTGCTGTCACAAGTTGGCCATATTAGGAGGGCTCGTGTGGGGGAGGGAGGATCCATTCTTCTCTCTCACCCTCTCCCTATCCAACCCAACCGTATGTATGGATTTAGGGCGTGCCAGAGTTTGAGCTCCTTCTTGATGGTTGGCCGACAATGAGGCTTCGGTGCAGTGACTATGCGTTGAAGGTTACCGAATAGTTGTGGCTTCTTAGCTTGACAGTCGCTCTTTAGCATGGGAGGACGGGAAGTTTACGGGCAAAAGTCTAGCCTTCGGACCGGAAATGGTGACGTCTGTGGGCGTCGTTTTCCTCGTGAGGCATTGTTGTGTAATCCCGCTCCCTGCTGGTTTCTTTAGGTGAAAACCACGTCTTGATCTCAGGGCGGGCGGCAGTGGCGCAATTGTCGTTCCCTTGTTAAAGCCGTCGCTTTGAAGAACTTGTATCTTAGGAGTGTCACGGGGTTGTTTAGGTTTTAGTAGCGAGGGTTATGTTGTAAATGCGTGGTGAGGTGGGTTTTTTCTCTTTCCTGATTATGGTTCAGCTGTGGGCTATAATCTTGTATCGCTTTTCTCTTTCTATATCAATATATACGAGGCAAGTTTTTTCCCTTCTTTCAGAAAAAATTCAAGAGCAACATAACTCGGATCATAAATAATAAAACCCAAAAAAACAGCTAATCACTTCAATCCTGACAAGTACATGATGATATTCATACAACATGATGATCGCTTTAATTAATGGTGAGTCGTTTCAATACTCCAATTGGATAAATCCAATGAACTGATGACGTTAGTTATGGTTTGATTTCTTACGTACTTCTAATTATCTATTAGAACAAATATTTTACAAATGATACCTGTCATCGTCCACATGTAACACACGTTTCAGAAAAAAATGTTCTTTATTAAGTAACAGTTGTAATGTATTTTTCAAGTTTTATTAAAAATATTATGAATATATCAACATATGGCAAAGCAAAATTAAGTATAACCATGCATACCATTTTCAGTTGTTTCAAGGTTAGATAAGATAAACGATAAAAAAAAACTAACTTGGCATCCTTAAAATAAAAAATAGTTTCATTGTGGTGAAGAAAATCATAACATCAAGTACATAATAAACGAATAAAAGTAGTCTAAACACATACACACAATGCTAACCTTTGATCGAACGATATACCACCGAGTAAAGAATTTTGTGGTATCTCAATTTCTCAGTGAATAAATTGAAGTACTGATAAAAAAACATATAGTTAACGGGAAATGGCCAAGTTGGATTACTCTCCAGTCTTCCGTCAGCACCTCACAGCATCACAGGGCACACTATTGTGAGTGACGTTATGTTACTAACTCCAGTTCTGTTATCATGCCACTGATAACTGATTGACACTGCCTAACTATTGAAAATCCTTAAATCGTTTCCGTGGGGAACCCATCATTACAATCACAAATGCAAACAAAGAGAAGAATAAATATAGAGCTACCGCTTTGCTAAAAAAAAAATATAGAGCTACTGCCAACAGCAGTAACCAATCAACAGGCGCTCGCTCAGCTCCTCGTCCCTGGTCGTCAGACGTCACAGGACCAGCCGGAGTGGCAAATGTTGGAATCCAGTGCAGTGGGACCCACCTCAGTTGACTCGTTGACCAGTCAAACCGCCCCCACATCCTTTTCACACGTATAACAGCCCGTTCCACGCTTCGTCCTCAACTCGTCCATCCTCCACCTCACCTCCACACCGCTTCGCTTCTGTCGAGGGCAAAAAAAAAAAAAAATGCCGAACACATATCCTCTCCTCCTCCTCACCGCCCTCCTCCTCCTCGCCGGCGCATCCTCCGCCGCCGCCGGCGACCGCGACACGCTCGTGGCCATCCGGAAGGCATGGGGCAACCCGCGCCACCTTGCGGCATGGGACCCCGCTGCCGCCGCCGCCGGCGACCACTGCGGCTGGGTCGGGGTGACCTGCTCCGATTCCGGCGATGGCAAGTCGGTCGTCACGGAGCTTGCCTTGGCGAACATGAACCTCACCGGGACGGTGCCGGCGGCGGTGTGCGAGCTCACCAACCTGGCGCGGCTGGACCTCTCCAGCAACCAGCTCGCCGGCGCCTTCCCCTCCGCGGCGCTCTACCGCTGCGCCCAACTCAGCTTCCTCGACCTCTCCGGCAACGGCCTCGACGGCAACCTCCCACGCGACATCGCCAATCTCTCGCCGGCGACGATGGAGCACCTCAACCTCTCGTCGAACCACTTCTCCGGCGAGGTGCCCCCTTCGGTGGCGTCGCTCCGGGGGCTGAAATCGCTGGTGCTCGACACCAACCGCTTCACCGGCGCGTACCCGGCGGCGGAGATCGGCGCCAATCTGAGCTCTCTCGAGCGGCTCACGCTGGCGATCAACGCGTTTGACCCGGCGCCCGTGCCGCCGGAGCTCGGGAGGTTGACCAAGCTCAACTATCTGTGGATGGGCGAGATGAACATCACCGGCGAGATTCCGGCGGCGCTTGGGAGTCTCACGGAGCTGACGCTGTTCGACATGTCGTCGAACAAACTCGTCGGCGACATTCCGGCGTGGGTGTGGAACCACCAAAAGTTGGAGTTTCTCTACCTTTTCAACAACGAGCTTACAGGCGAGCTGCCACGCAACGTTTCGGCGGTCAATCTGGTGGAGATTGACCTGTCATCGAACCAGCTCAGGGGAGAGATATCGGAGGATTTTGGCAACATGAAGAATCTGTCCTTGTTGTTTCTTTACTTCAACAAGCTCACCGGAATGATTCCGGCGAGCATTGGGCTTCTTCCCAAGCTCATGGACATTCGACTGTTTGACAACAACCTCTCCGGTGAGCTCCCTCCAGAGCTCGGGGCTCACTCGCGGCTTGGCAACATCGAGATCTCCAACAACAATTTCAGCGGAAAGCTCCCGGAGACGCTCTGTGCCAACAAGGTGCTCTTTGACATTGTCGCCTTCAACAACAGCTTCTCTGGCAAGCTCCCGGCGAATCTCGGCGATTGTGTGCGGATGAACAACCTCATGCTCTACAACAATCGCTTCTCCGGCGACTTCCCGGAGAAGATATGGTCCTTCCAGAAGCTAACAACGGTGATGATCCAGAACAATAGCTTCACTGGTGCTCTCCCTGCCGAGATTTCGCCCAACATTACGCGAATTGACATGGGGGATAACATGTTCTCTGGCTCAATCCCAACATCGGCAATCAAGCTGCTCGTGTTCAAGGCAGGGAACAACCAGCTCACTGGTGAGCTTCCGGCCGACATGAGCAAACTCACCAACCTCACTGAGCTGTCAGTGCCCGGTAATCGCATATCCGGCTCCATTCCTGCATCTATCAAGCTTCTTCAGAAGCTTAATTCGCTCAACCTGAGCGGCAATCGGATCTCCGGCTCAATACCATCGGCGACCTTTGGGACATTCCACACTTTGAATTACCTGGATTTGTCTGGCAACGAGCTCACTGGCGACATCCCATCCGATTTGGGGGGACTCAACTTCAACTCGCTCAATATGTCCTCAAACCAGCTAATTGGTGAGGTGCCGCTCCCGCTCCAGAGTGCGGCGTACGACCGGAGCTTCCTCGGCAACCACCTCTGTGCTAGGCCGGGCTCCGGCACGAATCTCCCGCCGTGCGCTGGTGGCAATGGCGATGGCAGTGGTCATGACGAGCTCTCAAAGGGTCTGATCATCCTCTTCGCGGTCCTCGCCAGCATTGTCCTTGTTGGCAGTGCTGGCATCGCATGGCTGCTCCTACGTCGCCGGAAAGACAACCAACACGTCACTGACTGGAAGATGACGCCGTTCACGCCGCTCGACTTTGCCGAGTCTGATGTACTCAACAACATTCGTGAGGAGAATGTAATTGGCAGCGGCGGGTCGGGTAAGGTGTACCGCATCCACCTCGCCTCCCGTGACGTTTCTGGTGGAAGGATAGTCGCCGTGAAGAAGATATGGAACGCAAGGAAGCTGGACGCGAAGCTTGACAAGGAGTTTGAAGCGGAGGTGAATGTGCTTGGCAACATCCGGCACAACAACATCGTGAAGCTCCTTTGCTGCATCTCCAGCCAGGACGCCAAGCTGCTGGTGTACGAATACATGGAGAACGGCAGCCTCGACCGGTGGCTGCACCATCTCGACCGGGACGGTGCCCCGGCACCACTCGACTGGCCGACGAGACTGGCCATCGCCGTGGATGCCGCACGGGGGCTTTGCTACATGCACCATGATTGCTCGCCGCCAATCGTGCACCGTGATGTTAAGTCGAGCAACATCCTGCTTGACCCGGAGTTCCAGGCCAAGATCGCTGACTTCGGCCTCGCGCGGATGCTGCTCAAGTCTGGCGAGCCAGAGTCCGTGTCCGCCATCGGTGGCACGTTTGGGTACATGGCCCCAGGTGAGAAATCCATTCAAATTCTATTACAGTTACTAATAAACAAATTTGATGAGATATCCAAAATTCAGTCCCCAATCAAGATGCCATTTCAGCTCTTGTTCATTTCTAACAGAATAATCAGTAACCATAGGGATTTTTTTTTTGCCATTTTGTAGAGTATGTGTATAGCAAGAGGGTGAATGAGAAGGTGGACGTGTACAGCTTCGGTGTTGTGCTGCTCGAACTTACAACCGGCAAGGTAGCGAATGACGCCGCTGCCGACTTCTGCCTGGCGGAGTGGGCGTGGCGTCGATACCAGAAAGGCCCTCCATACAACGATGTCGTCGATGAGGACATAAGGGACCATGCCAACCTGCAGGACATCATGTCGGTGTTCATGCTTGGCGTGTTCTGCACGGGGGAGAACTCGCTGACAAGGCCGTCCATGAAGGAGGTACTGCACCACCTCATCCGGTGCGACCGGATGTCGTCCCAGGGACTGGAGGTGTGCCAGTTGGACTATGTTGATGGTGCAGCGCCGCTTCTTGAGACGAAGAAAGGCAGCCGACGGATGAGCTCGGAGTCTAGCAGGTGGGATGACGACAACGATGATGGCGATAGCGGCAACTTTGTGGTGCACGTTGTTTAGTAGAATTCCGGTGCATGTACACTAATACTGTTGAGTAACATAGATAGAGCTCATCCATGGAGGAGTTTTTGCAGAGGTGCTGTTCTAGGATGACCTAATAGCTCAGAAATCAT
Source organism: Leersia perrieri (assembly GCA_000325765.3). Taxonomy (NCBI): domain Eukaryota; kingdom Viridiplantae; phylum Streptophyta; class Magnoliopsida; order Poales; family Poaceae; genus Leersia; species Leersia perrieri. Next base: position 13,764,837 of record CM002484.1, read on the forward strand.
GAGCCTTTCTGATCTCAGATTGCAGCAGTATGGTAAATATGCATCCTGGAATCTGTATGTAACATAATGAAGATGTGATCCTGTAACTGTTAGTGTATCATAAGCTAATGTTGGATCCTGTCATGTATTCTAACAGATGATTATGTTTTCGTGCAGTGTTTGTTTGGTTCATTGCCATAGTTCCATTGAACTGAGCCTGTACTGCCAAGCCATAAAACCAAGTGGAGAAGTTTTGGGTAAGATGAGCAGCGCTCATTGCTCAAGGACCAACCAGGTCACAGGTAAATTGGCATCTCCCAGTTTACACTGTATGAAGAATGTAATGGTGGATCCAATATTCAGAGTTGCTTTTCTGAAACTCTGAAACCTTGGGCTTATTTGGATGTTCTGCGGAAACTGGAGAAAGTTCAGTCTTTGGAATGGACTGCATAAAATGGGCGGCTGGACACTAGTGCCGCTTCTACTGCACGGGGCATGATTGTGCATGACACAGGAAGCGAACTTGGGGTGTGATTCGTTGCGACTGTGACTGTGACATAGTGAATGGGTTTTTCAAAGTGGGGGCAGGTTGTCCTGCACAAAGGAACAAATCCATTGGTTTGGCATGAACTGAACATTCTGAAGAAAAAGTGGGCATAAGCACATGACTCAGTGTGCAGATCGTCAACATGCTTTGGATCTATCTCTTGAAGCCATACTGGTATCCATCCAAGCGGCCAACCTTAATTAGGAAACGTGACCTGAATGCAATGTGTACAGGATTCTGAATGATTAGTATTTACTATTCCATTTGCATTCGATACGGTACAAGCCTAACTTCCTGAACATGTCGGTTGGAAATGAAGTGCGATCATTTTCCTGGAGAAGTTCCAGCTCAGCGCAAGTAGAGTTACCAGTTACCACTGCAGTCGAATGTAAATCAGTATCGTCTCACATATGTCTATTACTATACAACCGTATATCAATTTCTTGTACCTTTCCGTTTGTCAATTTTTTTTCATTGACAAATGAAAAGATCTCAGGAACATTAGTTGTATTCTCCTAGTCCTAGCTGATGTTAAGTATACATGGTAGAAGTACTGAATTATGGTATTGCAATAGTGCTAGTGTTCACCTTGTACCTAACATCAGCTAGGACTAGGAGAATACCATATTCATCGAAATTTTATATACTATAAGGGCATGCGCATCAACGTGCCCCGCGAACTGGAAGTTGTCAGGATAATTTAGTTAGAGTGCTATTAATATATCTTGGCAGTTATTTTTAATGTGTCTAGAGTATATTTGGCGTTTTTTTTTCTATCAAAACAACTCGTCGTTTATAACAAGTTGGCATGCCCCAAAAAAAATGGGATAAAGTTAAGGGCTTCTTCGTTTTGCAGTATTTTCATAGGATTTCTGGAGGGATCCTATTCATAAGAATTTTTCCCATGCCCGTCATTCGGTTCTAGAAAAGCACCCTTGGGAATATCACAGGAAACAATCCTTCAAAGCAACTTTCAAAGGAAAAGTACACGAAAAAAACATCCACTTCAACCTCTTTGTTTTTATTCCCATGGCAATCCTGTGTTTTTCATGTGGTTCATCCGAACGTACGTTCCTGTGAAATTCCTGTGTTTTTAATACTCTATTTTGCATATGCATTTCTATCATATTCCTGTGTTTTTCCTATCATGCACTCCGAATAAGCCCTAAAGGTTTCTTGCATGAACCGAAAGATAAGAATTCTGTAGACAAAGTGAAAGATAAAAATTCTGTGTAATCAGTGTTACTAAACGGAATGAATAATTTTCATGGATATATATATGCTTCCTGAAAGCTTAAGATAAAATCTGAAACACCATGCCTCGAGCAATTTAGCATTGTGAGATGTAGAAAACATGTACCGTTTTGAATATACCAAGTCAGAATAACTCATGCGTATAACTTTTAGCCCTTCGCATTGCCAACTCATTACTAATTCCATACTTTGTGCCATCAAGATATTGAGCAAACTGTGTCCTGTTGGCTGTTGCTCCCAGCTCCCCAATCCCTCAAAGGTTCAAGAGAAACCTGTGAATGTTTAGAGTACTTTTGAACCACCTCCATCATGTGAACTTGATATATGTTTCATACTCCTACATAGGAACTTGACAAAGCGCATACAAGCATAGAGATGGCAGTAAAAACCTAAGAGTTCTTGATTCTTACTTAGAACACTAAGTATGCCTCAGATTCCTGTCGCCGCTTTTTTCACATGTGTCATGTTCTGGCTGTTGAAGTAGTCCAAGCAATATCTGATGGACTCCTTGCCACTTGTGTGGAAATAGGAATGGTGCGTTCAACTATTTTTATTTTGGCCTGCCCAGGGAAATTGCAACGGTAAAATAACAAGTTTAAGAAAAGTCATGTTCAGAGAAGTTAAGGACACATGCACTGTTTAAACACTTACAACTCCCCTTTTGTGTCCACTCCCTGTGAGGTTCTGTTTTCAGAGTGTAGAAATGCAAGATGTTGCTACATTAGAAATACTAAATTTAATTCATATTTCAGAACCCAGATAAGAATGGCAGTAGTACATAGTTTCATTAATTCAGACCACAAGAAAGAAAAGGAGTGCCCAAATAAGAATAATAGTTCATAATTTCAGACCAAGCCTGATTCAACATGGCACATATATACATTTTTTTGAGGGTAACGCTCTGCCATTCATTACAAGAAGAAGAGAATTGGTCCAGTTTATATGGTAAACCGGACTCAAAAACCTTACAGACGTCTGGTTAATTAAAGGGAACCGGCAAGAACATTGTCAAAAATGAAAAGGGCTATCCCCGAAGACCTCGACGCACCGACTCTAGGAGTAGTGGTCAAGAAGAGAAAGGACTCCGCCGACCACGCTGCCTCGGAGAGCAACCGGCAGTAAGACGACACCGCTGACGTCGTGGCCCCTAATCCGCGCCGGCAACGGCAAGAGAGCCGCCCCGACGCCGTGGATCTGAGCCACCAGGACGCCCCGCCAACGCCGTCACCACTGCCCGCATCCAAGGTCACCGCCAGCCGCCAACTACCTGACATCATGCCGCTACCACCTACGGCAATCGCCGCCACCGTCTCGGCGCCAGATCCGGCGGGGTGGCCTGGATCTGGCCGCCGCGCGCTGCCTCCCAGCACCCCCAAAGAGGAAGAGCACAGCCAGGGGAAAGCCCCGCCGCCGCCTTCCTAGCAGCCGCCCAGCTTTGCCGGCGTCCGCTCTAGCGGCGGCGAGACGAACGAAGGTGGGGAAGAGCGGGGAGGAGCGCTGCGAGTCGCCCCGGGTCGCCCTGGGGGAGAGCGACGCGGGGGAGAGCCCCAAATGCCAAATTGAAAAACAGTATGGACTGATCGGCACATATATACATCATAGCTTGGATCAAACAAAACTACTGACCGACTCATGAACAAAAGTTTCGGTTAACATATCTTAAACTCAGCAAAAAAATTAGTTCATGAGTCAGTCTCCGACAACCAGAATGGTGCCTTGGATCAAACAAAACTACTGTCCAACACAGGTTAGATACTATTGACTGAAAAATCGGTACAGGCAGAACTATAACTAAATTGAGCAGGTGTGGTCAATGAAAAAGCATGAACACTTCAGGTTTTATTAAGGAAAAAGAAAAAGTGAAGAGAGAAAATGGTTGGGAAAACCATGCACCTGAGTGCATCTTAGTGACTTTTCTTTTGTAAAGAGCAATGCCAACAATTAATTAGCTATTCACATGATATATTTGTTTGACCAAATTGTGTGCTTAGTCGGAAATGACAAATGTCAATACTGAGAAGAGAGCATAATAAACAGTAAGCAACTCTGTCATGTACAGAAATGAGAAATGGCAAACTACAAAAGGAAAACGCCAATGCATGAGCAAGTACAAAATCAGTTAAACTTGATAAGTTGATATGCTGTATGCTCGGCTGCTAGCAGTAGCAGAAGCAGTTTGTTGCCGGCGCTGCCAATGGCGCAAGGTGCAGAGTGTGAGTAGCCAGGCCGTGGGGCAGTCCCCATACGCCTGCTCGATGGCACGAGAGTGCCACCTCAGGCCTTGCTGTCGTCGTAGTGGATCGTCAATGAGGCCAAACATGCGGGGTAATAAATGGATGATTCTTCAAGATCCCAGTTACAGGAGGGTGCTCAAGGTCTTGAGGTTAGTTTCATAGTGATCTGCATGGGTTCATTGAAACATGGCAAAAGCTTATATCTCAAACCAGGTTATAGCAGCATATATATAAAGTATTTCAAGACCTTTTAGATTAAAAATACCAGCTTTCGTATTCTAGGACAAACATATTTTCAAGCATAAACAAGGTCAAGAATGACGTCAAATATACTCCAAGAATGGTAGGACTGTGCCTTATGAAAAAAGTAGGCCTACATGTTCATCAAAAGGATATCCTGTGAGACTGAAGCTACATGAAGATATAGATCATCACAGAATAGCCATATTGTTCAGAGGCTTAAAAGGTCAGCAGAATTAAGGCGTGCAGGAAATAATCAAATAAGAGTCCTAGTCAATGGAAATGTCTGAGCTGTATTATTGAAGCTGTCATTCTGGAAACAATTTCTACCAGGAATTTATAAATTAATGGATCAAATATGGCTTAATATAAGCTTGACTGCTTGGAGCTCCACTGCACATGGTGCCAGAACTTAATGACATGGGCAAGGTGAGTGCCATGGATATTTCCCCACCTTGGTTCATACTATCGTCCTTACACAATCACTAGTTCTCTACTTCTCTTCACCTATTTAATCCTCCAATCCAATTGTGAAACCATCAGTAGGGATGCTGAGAAGGCAGTCCTCCTAAGCCTTGAAAGAAGCTGGGGAAGGCCGGTGACTGTGAATTGGAGCTCTTTCATATACAAAGATCACTGCAGTTGGCCAGGGATCAACTGCACAGATGGCTTTGTTACAGGAATCTCATTTCCCCGCCATGGACTCAATAGCTTACCAACAGCTATTTGTTCATTGATGAGACTTTCACACATCGATCTCTGTTGCAACAGCATTTCAGGTTCTTTCCCTACAGTTCTTTACAGTTGTTCAAACCTTCGTTATCTAGACCTCTCATATAACAGCTTAGTAGATTCTCTTCCATCCAACATCGATCAATTATCACCAAGCCTTGCGTATCTCGACCTTGCATCAAATAATTTATCCGGGAACAGCCCTAGTTCAATCGGCCAGTTTAAAGTGCTTATGAATCTGTAACTTGATGCAAACCAATTTAATGGCTCATACCCAGCAGAACTTGGGAATGTATCTGCAATCTAGGTGACAATCCTTTTCTTTCTGGTGCAATGCATCCACAGTTTGGAAATCTAACGAACCTGGAATACTTATAAATGAGTAGGATGAATGGCGTTGATTGGAAGAGCTAGCTGCTGCTGCGCTGCAGCAGCCAGCCACAGTCCACAGCAGCAGCTACAACGGTTGCTACATCTTGTACTGATTGGTGGTGTAAGCAGCAAAAAGCCAGCGGCAATCCAACACATTATTTTCCACTGCAACCGATCGGCGGTGCTGTTAAGCTGCAGACCAAAACGCAACAGCCAGCACTACCGATCAGCCTCAATATCATTGGCGAAATTCCAGATGCTATGTCAAAGGTTAACAATATTGAATACTTTGATTTATCTGTCAACTGCCTCATTGAGTCACTTCACTTCCTAGTTGGATTTGGAGTCTAAAGAGGCCAGTGACCCTCCAATTACATGCAAACCTCCTGTCCGGTCAGATTAATGGGCCAATTGAAGCAGCCAATTTGGTTGAGATTGATATTTCATCAAATAACCTTTCAGCACAAATTCCAGAGAGTATTGGTAAGCTTGAGCAACTTACAAGACTGTTCTTGTCCAGCAACCAGTTCAACGGTTCAATCCCCCATAGCATTTCCTTGTTCCCAAAACTTACTAATCTGCAGCTTTCAAACAATTTCCTCTCAGGCATCCAGCCACAGGAACTAGAGAAGCATTCTTTACTATATAGCTTGGATTCCGGTGTTACCTAAGGGCCTACCTAAGGGCCTTTGCTCCGATGGGACCATTGCTTATATTTCCATGTCAGACAACATGTTGTCTGGCCAGCTTCCAGCATCGCTCTTAAGATGTAGCAGCTTGAATTATGTCGCATTGTCCAATAATAATTTCTCAGGCACAATTCCAAATGGCTTAACAGAGGTCCAGATCCAGGAGTCTTGACTTCTCTGGTTCATTGTATACCAACTGGGCACCAATCTAATTCATTGACCTCAGAAATAACAAAATCTCAGGTACACTTCCGAACACAATTAGATGACTAAAGTCACTTGACTCTCTTGACCTTTCAGAAAACATATTCTCTGGTCCAATTCCACGAGAAATCGAACTGATAAACTTTAATTTCCTCCATCTCTCTAACAACCAACTGTCTCGGCAGATTCTACCTCATGCAGAAAGAACAATTTCAACAGAGCTTCCTGTCCAATCCTGAGCTGTGCTCTTCCAACCATTTTGCAGACTATCCAGTACACAATGAACGATACTTGAAAAAGAGACTTTTGATCTTTTTCCTTTTCCTTGGTCTTACTAGTTCACCATGATGTCAAGTCAAGCAACATCATACTGGACTTTGAGTTCAAAGCAAAGATTGCAAACTTCAGTTTAGCCCATACCATATCTAAAGCTGGAGAGCCAGAGTCAATCTCAGCAATGGTCAGGACATTTGGATACATGGATCCAGGTAAAACTTACTGTTTTTATATTAGTTTGAACATTCTAAATAATCATATATCAACTGATTCTTTTGTATCCAGAGTTTGGGAGTTCTAGAAAAATCAATGAGAAAGTTGATGGCTACAGTTTTGGGGTGGTCCTTTTGGAGCTAACAACAGGGAGGTATGCGAATGGTGCGGATGGGCATGAGAATTCAGCACAATGGGCATGGGGGTAATTTCAAGATGAGAGCTTTTGATTAATAGAGGTAATCGATGAAGACATACAGATAGAAGATCCAGTCTACTTGCATGAGGTCCAATTAGTGCTCAAGCTAGGGCTAATTTGCACAGGAACAAAATCATCATCAAGACCTTCAATGAAGGAGGTATTGCAGGTCCTATAACAGTGAATAACAACGATGCAGTTCAAAAGTTATCTGAAGGTTGTCAAATACGGAAGATCAAGACAAAGATGAAAAAAGATGCCTTGGAATGCTTCAAAAGTTCTCAATTTACATTCAAAAGGTACTAATTGCTCCAAGTTGTAGATAGCTATTGTATCACAAAGCTTAAAGTTCTCTTAAGCAGTTCCAATTAAAATACAACGCTTCACTGTGCCAATATTTGGCTGCTAGCGGAGTCAAGCAATAATTGGGCTATATATGTCAAACTGTTTCACTATGCCAACTATTAGTATACCGGATTGTCTTTGATCTTTTTGGCAACTTCATTCCAATTTATAATTTCAAAGGATGTTACTCTATCAGTGGCATTAAACACCCTAACGTTTCTGGTAACAGAAACGGGAGATGCCCCTCCTCTCTTGCTCAAAAAAGAAATAAAAATCTGTCGTACTAACAAGTTAACTAAAAGAGCAATTCTGGTAGTCAGGATAAAATACAGTCACATTGATCATAGTGGACAGGACATAAGAAATTGCAGTTAAAAAAACATATTTATCCAGAAAACTGGAAATCTTTTTAATTTAGTACCACACAAATGTACTAGTACATACCTTGGGTTCTGTTCGTCAGTGGGGTGGGCACAGACGGCAGTAGCGAGTAGCGACCGGGATCCAGGCGGAGGCGGTGCAGTTATCTGCACTTCAGGAATCGCTTCAACGTGAAGACATCGGTGAACAGGCACAGCGAGGGGCCATGGCTGCCAGGGACGGACCAAGGAGTAAATTATAGATGTGTCTGACACGCGAGAGAAAAAAATGGATAATCTATTCAGTAGCAATAATAATCACAAAAAACTGCACAACCTATGCTGGAAACATATTACTAACAGCGCTGGACACTAAATGGACCAAAAAAAAAAACATGCCAAAAATTCACATGTGATTACACATGATTGAACAAAAATATATAGAAGTAGAATATAGAATATAGAATATGGTACCTCAGTACTGAGGAATCAACAATACCTAGGTACCAGATTATGGTTCACTTGGATCCAGCTTTCACATTTCCACTTTTCATGATACCTGACCTGTTTGAGCCACTTAACAAAGTGTAATTGACCTTCAAATCTGTGAAACATACCACCATAAAAAGGATAATAATCAAAAGACATCACAAGGAATTGACACAACAAAGACAAAACCCAGCTTTTCAAGCTCAGTTAGCAACTAATTTATCGGCTCACCTTCAACATTGGATTTGGGGTTTTTCCATTCAGGTGCCGTCTCAATTCTCAACTCAATCAGAGCAGCCCCGCCGTTCGCCGCCCGACGCATCCTCCGCCGCCTAAGCTCTCCAACTGCGATGTGCAAACCCTAGCCTCCGCGCACTCTGCCGTCTCTGGTTCGTGGCCGACAGGGCAGCGCGCCGTGATGGCGGTGGGAGGTGGAGACGGCGCCTGCGGCGGATGTGCCCGTGGCGGCGCCGGCGCTGCCGCCGAGCGACGGCAAATCGGCGTCCCCGTTCGTCCCGAGTAATTGAGTTTGGGCTGCTGTGTGTGTGGTGGCCTGGTGGGCCCTTAAAGAGCATTTGGGCCGTCGGCCCATATTGCATAACCAGAAACAACAGCAATGGTTTGATGGTTTTTGTTTGACAAATACGGCCTACGTTCCGGCCTATTTATTTTGTTATGGTTTGATTCATGATATCATTATTATGATGAAAAACATAATAATAAGAAAGTATGTATGAACATGAATCAAACAACATCAATTTTATTTCATAAAAATAATTTTTAATAGAGAAATTATTGGTCAAACTCTTGTCCTAACCAATCAAATTGCAACATATAATTTGGGACGAATGGAGTAGCAGGAATCGGTTATGGGTGTTCCCCGTTCAAAACTAGATAAGTTTAAAAGTTGTTCAGCCACTAGACGAGAAAACCGACCAACCCGACCGTAGTGTTTTTTTAGAGCACGACTACACAACGGATGTCCATCCACCAACGGACTTGTTGATATCATCAATAAAAACAAGGTCATTAGGTACCAGATCTAATACCCGTGGCATCAGATCCAATATCCTGCGTATTAGACATGATACTAGACTTGCTACCTGAGATAGCAGACAAAAAAATTACCTGGTGCTTCTTCCTCACCGGTGTCGACGTGTGGCTGGCCGGAACGGCAGCGGTGGCGGTGGTGAGAGCAACGACAATGGCATCGGGTGTTCCCAGCCGGCATGGGAGAAGGCACAATTGACTGAGCAGCAAAACAACATCGGCGTCGGCGTCCAGCGTGGGGGAGAGGCGTGGCCACCCAAGGCAGCAACGGCGGCGGTGCGGCAACCACGTCAAGTAAGGCCAGTCGGGAGGGAGGAGGGCGTCAATGTAAGTAGTTCTAAGTCAACGATCTTCGGTAAATGTCCAGGCCGGCGGTCGATGATTTTTCTTTGTATCTTTTTGATTGAAGGCAGCCAATCACCTAAGTGTATTTACCAAGGCACACAAGGGTTTACAATTTTGATCAATGCCCATTTTTCACTAGCTATTGGAATGCAAAATTCGTGTAATCTGGTCAACAAGATTCAAAAATCAAATTTTGAATTCAAATCCTTGGTTTCCATTGGAAAGTTATCAAAATCCATTCGGTTTACTGAAATCTCGATTGGTTCTACAAATTTTTGATCATGAAATAACAGATTTTGACAGGGCATTTGTCGGTCGAATTTCGTTCAGAATTTGTCAAAGTTCATGTGAAATTGTCAGAAAAGGGAAAGCAAAAGAAATTGTATTTTTGCTTGCTAAAAATATAAATAATGGTGAAAAATGTTAGAAAATTGTGACTGTTATGGTGAGTTGCATAATAATTTTCAAAATAAATTTGACACGTTGTTTCCTAGAAATTTGATAACTTCAAATCAAAAACACTAGATATGCAATTTAAAGCACATATCACTCATAATTTAATATATACCATAAGTTGACAACATCAACTTATCAACTGTATGTGAAATGTGCTTGGAGAGTGCTCCCTTTCAAAGGATGGCAAATAATCCAAAATCCCATGTACACTGACAACTTTACATGTATGTATCTGAAATGCTCACAATGTATATATGACAATTAATTAAGTACTACAGGACTATATATCCATTAATAGAGGATTCTAGTGGTGCTAATTTTTTAGAGTTTGGGCGAGCATGGCTAGCTGTCAAGGTCTCAAGGATCACCGTGCCATGGGGTTTGCACTTCTTTCTTCCTCAATATATATGGTATAGAGTACCAGATTGATCTCTAGTCTTTTCTACTATTTCCATAGGCAGGGGCCTTAATTTGATATGATGTGGAATTGCTTTCTTTCTAAAACCGGAGCCAGCATCACTGGTTTTATATATAGAAGGAGAGAAATCTTAGTTATTTACATAGAGGTTTACATGGCGCAGAGCGCCAACTGATTTGCTTAATCTGATAATCTCACAATTTTAGTTACTCCACAAAGACACCACAAATTCATCTCCTCAATGATCCTTCCAATCAACCGTTGTATAGACATCTCTTCGTTTCGAAGACCCTCCGATTCCGCTCGCACAAGATCTCACACGCAACCAAAAGGTACACGGTCTTCATACCTTTGCTCTTGAGTTTATCTCCTTGCTTGACGTCGTGTAGCCACCAATCAAGGAATTGTCCTCGGCCTTGTAGTCTTGTTGTAATTACCATATGAGAGTCTTGGGGCTAAGGCCATCCAGATTTGCCTCATGATTTGAACAGTCCTTAAATAGGTGTTGGGCCATGTCCAAGCACCTAAAGCATAGTTGGCAAAAACAATTATTAGGCCACTGACTATGTTGTAGCCGATCCGAAGTCCAAATTCTGTCATGAAGCATCAGCCAAACAAAATCTTTGCACTTGGAGGGGGCCCAAGTTTTCCATATAACCCTTGCCGCAGCCGAACCGATCCTCCCTGCAAACTATGCATTATAAGCAGATTTTGCACTATAAGCCCCTGTCGAGGTCCAGCACTATGTATTGGAGTCTTCCACACCCTCCTCTAGAACTACCTCACCACTCCCTACAGAGTTCCAAACTAGGACAAATTCACTAACTAGGTTAACATTGATGTCATGTCGAATGTCGTCTATCCATTGTCGGTTAGTTAGTGCCTCATAAATAGACCTAGTCTTCCTCCTAGAGTGCTCGAAAAGATTAGGCACAAGAATTTGAAGGGGTCGGTCCCTATCCAATTTGACTCCCATAAGGGTGGCTGAGGCGAACAAATCTCGATTTTTTGCATCGCAGGAAGAGGCGAACCTATCCAAGGTTTATCATGGCTAACCCATTCAAATCAAAGCCATCTAATTCTAAGCGAGGAGGCGGATATTTTTCAAGTTAAGGATGCCCAGATCTCCTACATTCTTCGGCGAGCAAACCTTGGGCCAATTAATTTTACATTTTCCCCTTGATCAGCTCTTTATCTCCTGTCCATAGGAACTTCTTTCTAGCCTTGTCTAGGTCTTCTATGATTTGCTTTGGTGGCTTGAGAACCGTCAAAAGATATATGGGGATTGAGCTAAGGACTGAGGACACTAGAGTTTTCCTTCCACTTTGTGCTAGAAGTCTACCTACCCAGCCAGATAGCCTTCTCTTCAGTTTGTCATAGATTGGTTGGAAGTGGACTCGCCTAAGCTGGCCAGGAGTAGGGGTAATCTTAAATATGTAAAGGGGAAGTGCACGCGTTGGCCCGTGAAGCTAAGGAGAATAGTGTCGAGATCTATGTTCTAGCAACTAACAGTGAACACCGTACTCTTTTCCAAATTCACTTGTAACCCTGTTGGCTCCAACTATTGAGGATTGAGACCAGATTGTCTACATTGCACAGTGACATGAATAGTCATAGAAATGGTAAAAAAATGGAAACCAAAGCATAAAGGAATCACACGTATGATTAGCAATGAAAAAAAAGGATTTCTAGCGCTATGCATACCATGGAAGAAATTTCCCCAATAATTCAAAAATATAGTTCACTAAACTGGCAAGGAATTTGTACGCAATCCAAATAACCCTGCGATGAAATCAAGGGAGAGTTAATCCTACAAAAGGGAGTAATTAACCTGCTAGTGCAAATTGGGTTACTGAAATCTATTGAACATCGATTATAGATTACAACTGTAATACCCAAAAAAAATATATAAAATTATAGTTTTAGTTCTGATTTGGGCTCTTATGGAAAAGAAAGGAAAGAATGGATTTAAAGAGAAAAGTTTTTAGAATTGGGCCAAGTCAACTTAAACCATGGCCCAATAACCCAATCCATTAGCATGCCTCCCCACCTTCTAGGGAGAGGACAGGCTCCCACCCCCTGCCATGCCGCCGCCGATTCCTCCTCTCCCCAACATACTTTCCTCTCCCTCCCCTCTGCAGCAACTCCCCCATCCATGGATCTCCTACACCATAGACAGATTCAAGAAACAAATATGAAAAACGGAACAAGGGGGAGAAGAGGAACAAATGATGGGTTCAATCGGAGTTTTCTCCCTCGCCGCCTTTTTGGTTTCTCAAGGGAAACCCTAGGTGAGCACATTTGTAGTTTTTCCCTGTGTTCCTACATGTTTTGGATGAGTTAGGGTTTGGGGATCAAAGGGGTAATGTGTCGTATAGCATCTAATTGAATTGGTGTACTTACAGTTTAGACAGATTTGTGGTGTTCGCCTAGGGCAGAACTTTTCTTCATGTTAGAGGCGCGATAATGCTATGATATCTTTCAGAAAGTTGTCGATAATGATGTAATCTAGCTCTCAGCCAATTTTCATGTGTTTTTATTGGATGGTTTGGGAGATATATAAGTTTTAAGTCAGGTGTCTATTTTCTGACGAAATCTGGACAATATTAGATTGAAGTGTTTTTAGAGGGACTAATCATCTGAATTAGATATTCTTCATGAAAACAAAGTTGTAGGTATTGTTTTTATCTTTCCAGATTGGTAAAGTACACACAGTGGAGATGAGTAGAACATGAGATATTGAATTTTTACTATTTGCTGTCTGGATTTCTGGACAGATTATAAGCCTTACTTTGACTTAGTTGCTGTCAGAATTTGGTTGTTATGTCTTTAGCAAAGTTGTAGATCTTGTTCTGTAGATTTTCATAATATTATGTTTTGTCATGTTTTAAATAGTATAATGGAAGTTACAAAATTATTAAGACATACTGCTCATGTGGGCAGATTTTCGGTTTTCTTATTGTAATGTTCGAAGGGGGTTTCCGGTGTAGGAAGCGATTGATGTATTTTTGTATGAGTTTCTCTATATTGTTTGTAGCTAAATTAGTTTTTATCTAGGTGGTTCAACTCCGGTCACGACAAAGACCTGTTATCTTCATCTAAAAAGGCAAGTGGATGTAGCGGTGGTGCTACCCTTTACCTTGTTATTGGTTGCCTCCACCATAATTATTCCGCTGAATCATAATGTTATCTTAATACATCAACATGATCTCTATGCTTGTTCATATTATGGGTATTCAATTCTTGCATTCACTAGTTACGTATATAAACTTGAGACCGTTGAATTGTAGAATAAATGTTGAATTGTGGTATTTTTATATTCTTGTATTGTGATGAAGAATGTGTGTGAGCATGGTATGTGGAAGTGTGCCATCATTATGCATGAAGCATGTATTGCATCTCATGTATTGGAAGTTATGTCACGCAGCGTTGTGATCGTACCGGTACACCACCGTTCATTTCCGAGAAGGGGTTCGGTGAGAAAGAGCATGGCATGGCATATTGCATAACTATGCATTCATATGGAAGTGATGTTGTGGCTGGTATTAAAGTGTTGTTTATGTATTATACATGACGATGTTATCGTAAGTCTTAACTTACTTCTATTAATCTTAATGATAATTCTATTGTGCTCCAATAGCTTGTTAAAGAATTCACTTGCTAAGATTTATTCTCACCCCCTTACAGTCTTTTCAGGTACCTGTTGCTGTCTGTTTGCATGAAGGGATGAGAGTAGCCTTGCACCTCTATACACAATGATCTCATATTTCTTATGACGCGGACACAAAACAACTGTTACAATTTCCTAATAGATTAATTACACGTTAGTCTTGTAGTTTGTAGCTTATCAAACTCTTGTTGGTCGATTCGTATATATTAGTTTGTTGCTGTTGGACATAAACCCTTATTTAATTGTTGTTGCTTCCGCGATGCTATCTCAATTAAAATAGTTGATGCCAAATTTCTTATTCTTTTGGCAAGGTTGTTTAGTTTTTTAGTGGCATCCCAGACGTATCCATGTGTAGTTTTTTTCTAGAGTGTTACAGTTGGTATCAGAGCATAAACCTTTGTTGTTCATAGGGTCCCGTGGAGGGCATACGGCACCGAGGGGGAGGTTCTAGGCCTCTGCCGTATATGTGGTGAGCTGCCGGGGCGTCAGCCCTTAAGGAGGGGTGATTGTAACACCCCAGCCCAATGAAGCCTTGGGCCTACTTATAAGCTCTACACGTTGAGCGGACCCACATTCGTATAGTACAACTCTTACACTTTCGTCCTCGTTTCATCTAAAAGGATTAACCCGGTTGTACTATGGTTGGAGCGTGAAGACTTATAAGCAGGTCCTCACCCATCTAAACTTTCAATGTAGTACTAAACCACCACTACACCCTACTTCTGGGCCACTTGGGCCAAGACAACACCACTCTTACAAGGCTTCATTGGGCTGGGGTGTTACAACAACGAAATTGGTTTTACTGCACAATCGACCGGCCCAGCAACGTGCTTGGTTGCGGATGAACCTACACTGGGAAAAATGCAGATCAACCGGCCCAACGACGTGCTTGCTTGGAGGAGTACCACCAACATCGGTACTCGGTACTGCTCTTCTTTGTACAGTGTGTACACGATTAACACGAACCACTGGCCTATACGAATTGGACCTTTTCAGTTTGTAAGACTGGGATCTCTGTTCACTGGGATGATAGAAAGAGACTGATTTGGCTCATTAGATATATATATATATGTATATATATATACATACATATATGTATATACATATATATATATATATACATATATATATATATACATATATATATATACATATATATATATATGTATATGTGTGTGTGTGGGGCTTTCTGGTGTTGGATAGAAAGCTTGCAGTCTCAGGATTGAGATTAAATGTTCGGAAAAAAATGATGACGTGGAAGCATGACAATGCAGGAAATTAAGATTAACTGCATTAAGTGGGGATCAACTGTATAATTATATAAGATAAGATTAAAAATGTTAGAGCTTGATATATATACATTATAATATTATCTAGCAACATTATTATACCCCCTCTTTTTACTGTTGTACATTTCAAGATTCAAAATATGTTGATGTTTGACCAACATTTTTCTATAATAGATAGAAATCCAGCTTCTATATCCACATATGGATATACACAATTAACCAAAGTTACAAGAGTACTTAGACTCTAAGCCTCGACAATAAGGAGAAAAAGAAGAAAGCAAAAGTTACAAGACTAAGAAAGAAAGTTCAAAGGCCAACCTTCAATCTTCTTCGATATCCTGACTTTAAACTACACTGAACCAGGCCTAAAATATTCATCCAACACAAACTGGAACATCTCAAAGCCTCTAGAGGAAAACAACGCACATCGCAGAGTTCATTGCCGAAACACGGATCTAACCTGCCTACTGTCATTGCGCTGCCCCTTCATCGCAGCTTCCTACCATTGTTGGGTCAGGTTGTGTGCGTGAGGAAGGAGCTAGTCCCCTGCTGCACACCACCCTGCTATACACCACCATCGCCGCCCCGCCATTGAGGAGCCTTTCTGTTCTGCCTTGCTCTCAAGATACATGACATCATCTGTCCAACGAAAAGGCAGAGGAAAGAGCTAGACCTCCCCACAAAACGCCACCAGCGCCACGCAACCACTGCCCCCCCAACCCCCTCGTCATGAAGAGGAACTCCATGGACGGCAGACAGAGCAGGGACGATCACAGTCACATCACAAAGCGCTCACGCCTCCACAGGCCTGCCCCCTCGGAACTTTGCCCTCAGTCGTTGGCGCCGCTCCAGACTACTGGCGCCGTCACACAGCCATGGCCGTCCTCCACTCCTCAAGTAGCTAACTTAGAGAGCCTCTCAAGCACCAAACCAATATGCATCTTAAAAAAAAGAGAAGTGGAAGGGATGAGGAAGGACTGAAGGAGGAAGGAGAGAGAAGAGGGGTTGCGGAGTGCGAGGGAGTTGGCGTGAAAGGCGCCGCCGCTGCCAGCACCACCTTCCCTGACCGTGGCAAGATCTGTAGATCGTGGGAGGGAGCCTAGCTCAGGAGGTGGAGGGTCGGGGATATTTGACCAACATACCTAATCCAAAAACAATATTATTTTTGCCACCAAAAAATGGTACCATTAATTTTTGGTTAATTGGAACCATGCTGCTCTAATTAATTTTGCTAAATTGGAGAAATATCATCCTGATCCATATGTCATTGACTTATGTGGGCACCCCATGTCATTAAGATAAGAGTGGCATATCTCCAACTTTATAAAATAAGAGTGGCATGGTTCCAATTAACCTTAATTTTATTCATACTTAAAAGTATTTTCTTGTGATTAGTTTGGTGACCAAGGTTGTTAATCCCAATACGTATCGTAGTATCCTATTATCATAGGATCCTATAAAGTCGAAGCGCGCAACGTCGATCCTACCTAGACCAAAATTGATTTTTTTGTGTTGTTTAGACACTCATTAGATATTGATGTTAACTGGAATCTGAGCTGTTCACGGGTCCGAAGAAAAGGATAGTTTACGAGGTATGGCACCCTAGCTTGTTTGCGTTCATGCATGATGTAGCAAACGCAGTACGTCCAGGATGTCATGTATGTGCACATGCATGCACACCGATGACAATATCTATGATTTACTAGGTGTATAACATTGAGAAGTAGGGGGATAATATTGTATATGATTAATTATACTCTCCTTGACAATGAAGCCAAGCATCCTTCCAAACATGCATGCGAAATCAACATTAATGGAGAGACAACATACTCCTGCCTCAAGTGGGCATGCAACTGCATATGTCGAGAGGCAGCTAACTTCGCTGCTAATTTGGGTGATCGACATGCATGGATGGTCCCAACTCTCAAGTTCGTGCCTTTGTCAGGGGAACATGGTAAGGTATCACGTCATGTTTAATTAGTATATGTGAATCGAACCGACATAAACATAACGCCACACGGGTAACAATAGATATGCATGTCTTTCATTAGGGTGGGATAATGAGCCAGGTCGGCTCGTTAAGGTTAACAAGTTAGCTTCGTACCTTAACGAGCTAGCTCGGTTCGACTCGTTAACATTAACAAGTTAAAAGGCCAACTTCACGGCTCGCGAGCTAGCCCGTTATGCTTGTTACCGAGCTATATCTTATTTATATAATATTTATAATTTTAAATTTAATATTTTATCATGTATTAACATAATAATTAAACACTAACTAATAAAAACTCACTAAATAAAAATATTGTTGGGATGTAATTAAATAACTAATCATCGGATAAGAAGCTACATGAAAATATGATGATCTTCCATACTAGTGAGTCAAACGAGCAGCTTGCGAGCTGGCTCATTAAGCTAACGAGCTAAAAGCAAGCTTGGCTCGACTCATTAAAACTACAGGTTCGATTCGATCGGAGCCGAGCTTAATACGAGCCGATACGAGTCACGAGCTCCGAGTTTTCTGTCCACCCCTATTGATCTTTAAATACATATAGACATACAGTGTCTCCGAAGGGTGCATATCTAAACAGGAGAGTTGAATTATATTGCAGTATATGTGACCATGTGTCTGGTAGTACATAGTGAACAAAGTTATATCTTTGAGCAGAGGTCATCAAACTCCCCGTTGGAGAAAATATTTTATGGCCGGCAAGAAGTGCTAGCTACAAGAATAACACATAAATTACTATTATTAGACAAGGAGAGAGAGAAGGGGAGTGCGGAGGAAACGGTCCTCATGTAAACACTCGAACTAAACTCGAAAAGAAGGGAATAAATGGGAAGATGGGTGATATAAACAAAATATTGTAGAGAATTGGAATTTATGTACTAGAGCTGATATGTTGTACTATGTTATCTCATTTTCTCTTAATGAATAAGCATAACCTATAAGGTTTTAACTTATACTCCTCAGTTTGTATATCTCCAACTTCCCCCCACTGGCTCTAGATCTTGATGAGAGAGAGGGAGGGCGGGAGGAAAGAAGAGTGTCGGTATAATAGAGCCTTTTTCTGTGGATCATGCTCGCCGCGGTGGAGAAGCGGCCGCCATCAACACTGGCGACAAGCGACCATCACACTAATTAGCATGAAACAATGCAGAGTACGTAATAAGATACGATCATGCAATATTTAAGGCATTACAATCTGACCCATGTAAATAGCCCACAATCAGATCATTGCATATCAGATGATAAGCCAAAAAGAAAAAATAATGCAATGCTAACAACATTGCATACGAAAATTGCAAAGATCTGTCAACCTGATGAGTGCTTGTGTTCTAAGAACAATCTTGACATTTATCTTCTTGTAACAAGTGACGTTAATTACATTCCAACACCATTGTGGTGAACATAAATTGTATTGTAGCACCAATGTCGTTCCTAGCCTCTCGATCCATGAAACAGCTCCCCACCATCTCCGGCCAGTACCACAAAAGCTACCATGTGCCTCACTTCTTTGCTCTCCACACCTTCCTGAAAATAGATATTATTACTCACATTATACAAAGAAACTAAGCATAGGAGTTATTCACAGATCACAAAGGAATATCTCACTACAGGAAAAAAGCAAAGCAACTTGGAGACAACAAAGGTCTACCCTTGCTATTCAAACAAAACATCTTCATTTAAGATCAATTTGTTAAAAAATTATGAGAGAAACTAAGCCTATCGTATGATCATTGTTACTATTGTTTCAATTTTTCCTTCATTCATATTAGGAAGACTAGAAGCAAGATTGGCAACATGATTACTATATATTATGAACACTTAATTAATCCATGTGTACTTAGAACAGTGAAACAATATATTTTCAAACTCTAGAGTTAAACATACTTGCATTTCACTGATGGATGAACTTTTGAAGTTCTCTGGAAATTAAAAAGTTACTTTTGTTAGAAGATAACAGACATAGTAGTAACATGCACTAAAACCAAACATTACGCAAAGATCCTGAAATTGAACACTAGCTAGTAGATAGAATTCAAAAGTTTCATACATCAAACTACTGAAAAACTCATTTTATATATCACATATCCAAATCATGAAATCGACCAGGGAGGCTATAAACAACCACATGCCCGCATGCTGAAATGAAATAACAACGAAAACAACCATAAAACAATACACAATCATGATACTAATTATCTCTAGCAATGGATCTAGAATTGTACAACAAATATGTCAAAGATAGAATCAATGCTTAGTTGAGTAGATGAAACTGCAGCTCCAAAGGTAAAAGGTATTGTTTTATATAACAAAACTTAAGATCTATAAGTAATTCAAAACATTTTATAGTAGTTCATCATACTTGATTGTGTAATCCCGTCTTGTAGGCATATAACTAGGCTAATTTGTAGGTCCTAGCTAGAGAGCTAGGTAATCCCAACCTTATCTAGCTAACAAAACAGCCTAGATATAGCCGTCTTAATTATTGGTGCACTCGTGTGTATGTTTGCCTGTAGAGAAAGACTATGGGACAGCCGTCCATTCCTGCAGAAAGCTTTGTCTCTGTGTCCCCTCCTTCATCCTTCCCTCCACCTCCTCCTTCCTCCTTTATCCCTCCTCCTTCACCCCCATTATCAAGGGGACAACCGCTCCCCTTTGTGTGCCTCCCGCGCCTGTTGCTCGCTGTCACAGTGTCATGCCCGTCCTCCTGTCTGCGGTCTAGCTAGAGCGGGGACGGGATGCGGAGAGGACGACACCAAAAACCACGGTGGGGAGGAGACGACGAGGCTAGATCCACCACCGACGAACTCAAGAAATGGCAGATTTGGTGGTGGTGGCAAGAATGTGTGGCTTCAAACAGGTACCTAACTCTGGTGAGGCACGGATAGCATGGTGACGTATCAGTCTCGCTACCCGAGGTAACATGCTGATACCTCCGAAATATGCTTATTTGACAACGTGCACAACAACGGCGAGGTACTAGGGATAAGGTCTGGTTAGGTACCAGACCTGGTACACTGGTTATCAAGTGCTACATAGATCTAGTACCTACTCACGTGAAGCCGGTGAAGAGAAAGACGACGGTGTTAGCAGGCATCGTGTGGAGGGAAACAGATCTGACATATCCGGCAGTGGCCATCGCCGTCCTCTCCGACGAGCCCCTCATCGCCGTCCGAAGATCCGTCATCATCCTTTGGCGAGACCTACAACGAGTCCTCCGACGAGCTGGACCGTTAGTTAGCTAGGATAGTGTTGTCACCTTGGTCACGAGGGGCGATGCAGCGATGGCTCCACAGCATGGCGGCGGAAGCCATGCATCGAAGCAGTGTGGGGAGAAAAAAGAGGTTGTTCAAACAGGTCCGTTCAAACGGACGTCTGTTGTGTAGTCGGGCTCTTGCCTATAAGATAGAGCCATGCGAACATCACTATGGCCAAAACATTTTTTTCCAGACAGTGGAGGGCTCCACATGCTTCCAATTGCCTATAAAAATCGGTGATTTTTTTGCGTGTGGCTCCTCTACTGCCTGTAAAATGCAAAAACGACTATCCCTGACCAAAAAAAAGATCCAAAGAATCCACATATAAATCCCAAAGAGCCATATAAGAGCTCACTCGAGCCCGCTGTCATGCTCATCAGTAGCCACGCGCCTCGGTCACCTAGCCGTCGTCGTCGCCGAGTAGGTCCCCTGGGCCCGCCGTCAAGCTCGGCAGTAGACGCCCGCCTTGGCCACCTGACCACTATCGTCACCGAGCCCACCACCGTCGTTGTAGATCCCGTTGCCTCACTACCGTCGTTTGGATTCGCCTGCCGGCTCCATGTCCTTGTGACCCGCCGTCGAACACGTATTTGGTGGCCTTGAGCTCCTCTGCACTGGGCAGTCCCCGCCCCACTGATGTTGGAGCTAGATATACTGCGGGCTCGAGCACCGCCATGTTGCCAATGTTGCCACCGCCTCTGGCCGACCATGCCAATGCCGCCACAGCCGGATCCGACGGTCCCAAGTACCGCCAATGAGCGCGAGCTTCTCCACGCTATCGCCGAAACCCGGAGCGCCGTTGCTGCCACAAGAGTCAGATCCAACAACCCTCATCACCGCCACCGCCGCGCCATCGCCGGCTCTCCCGTGACTACCGCTCGCAGCTGGCCGTCGCAGCCACGCCGCTCTTGATGTCGGCCTCGCCGCTCTCGACATGGCTTCTCGAGTAGCCAGCCACCGCAACTGTGCCACCCAGCCGTCTGCCGCTGCGCCACTCCATATGAGGGGAGGCGAGGTATGGGAGGGAGAGAGAGGGGGGTGGGGAGCTGGTCGGACTTGATTAGCTGGACAAGGACGCTTGGCTGGTGGCTCATTCTCTCTATTTTTTTTCTTTACATGTGGTGTCCTTTATCCACCGCCTGCAAAAAGTCAATATTTGCCATTGGTTTATTACATGGCCCACCTATAAAAATAAGCATATTTTTACATTCGGCCTATCTAATGAGCTGTCTGGAAAAATTAATTTTTTAGGTGGCTTGTAATTATATGGACGCAAAACTATTTTTGCAGGCATGCGAAAATAAAAGAAGGTACTCTTTTAGTCCGCATGCGAAAATAAAAGAACTCCATATGCAAAAATTATTTTTACATGGTGCATGCATGTGTTTTGTAAGTTGGTACGGACGCATGCACGATGTGGTCGATCGTTATCGCTGCATCTGCATTCATGCCTTTCATCAATCGACCTAGCTCTGGCTGATTTAATTGTGCCTGAAAGTCATGCATTATGCATGAGTGTCCTTCCCATCCTTGTCCGTACGTACTCGCAATGCCCTAGCTGGCACGGCCTATGAATTAGCGTGGCAATGCATGCATATGCAGCTAGCTAGCAATTACCAAGCTCGCGCCGATCGATCGATGATGGATCGACGATGACGACGGTGGATGATATGTGTGGTCGATATATCGAATTATCGTTCAGTGGATAATGAACAGCTAGCTAGCTAGATGTGTTTTCTGGCGAAACCACATGTGTAGCCTCTAGTGCAGGCAAGTACCATTGTCGCCAAAGCCAGCTCTTTGGTGGCTAATTTAGTTAGTATATTTACTGTAGGTATTATTACAAGGAAGAAATGATTCACAGGCCGTACATGGCCAGCCACATTATGCAATCCACAGATTAATTGGCTAGCTTCTGCACTGCACATCTAGACCATATATGGTCAATTTGACTAGAAATGCATATACAGTGGAATTAAATGTCCTCCTATGTTGCTATATTTTAGGACGGAGGGAGTATACGAGATCCTAATTCTTGGTATATGTATGATAAAATGGTTCCATGCTATTTCCTTAAAGTTTATTAGCTTTTGGTTAGTTGTCAAATGTTATTTTTAGTTGCTATTTTGATTATCATATATAATATCAAAAAATATCACATATATAAAAACTGTGGAATTAATGAACCAACCACCAAATGTGATCAAATTTGGCTAGCATAAGTGTTTCAACTGTAAAGCATATTATATCGAACCAAACTGATCTTAACTCTCCTCCTTGACCTGAAATCCTATTTAGTTAGACAGATTAACTCTATATATCATTAACTTTTCGGAAAGTACAGATAGAGGGCTGCACGCATGTGATGATCTGATCGAAACCAAACATGCATGCTGAACTAACTTAAAGACGACAAGTCGATCATCATCCAGTTGTACATGTGTGCAGAGATGGAGCTATCTAGCTTAGCAACAACGTCGACGGCCATGGATTAGTTAATGAAATGAATGGAGCTGGCTAGCTTAGCTTAATAGCCAGGTGATCGACGAGACTGCTGGCACTTTTGTTATCTGTTGGCCTGCAGTGATGTGCAGTTGCAGGCTGGTAGAGAAAGAGAAGGATGGAAAGATGGAGACGGGTGTGTAATGTACGGTAGGAGGTGACCTGCTTAATTAGCTAGCAGAAGGTTGGGGTTGGGAGTCTTTGCCGGTAGGATGGGAAGCCATGTCACGTGCACCCATCGCCCTCCAGAGACTTGCATCGCCTTTCCCGAAATGGACGTCCTAGCCTCCCTCTCACCTGGCACATATATTACTCCGCTACAAAATACTCCCTCCCTCGTTTTTATTAGATTATTTTGTACCATGGTTTTAAATTTATTGTTTCTCTAGAAAAAAATTGTGCATCGGTTTTCACATACAACACTTATTAAGTTCTTTGATATGTTTATTATATATTTTTTCTATTATTATAGAGAAATCCATTATCCATCCATATATTACGCATTTTATCTGAAAAGAAACGCATGCCCTATAGTACTAGTTTTTTTTCTTTTACTTATGCTTAATTCACATGTTTTAATTTAATCAATTATTAATAAATCATAATAATCTGGAATTATTATCCAATTATAGATATAATGATATTGTAATTATAAGAAGCTATTATAAATATTAGTAATAGAATATTTCAAGGTTTACATAAAAATATTTATTTTTTCTAGGAGAAAGCACTGTATATATTTTTTTGATGCATCTTTTTAGAAGAAAGCTAAAAATGTTATGAACGTAATGGTGCAAAAAGGATGCGACAAATATCTTGTAAGTTGGATCTGGATCAGCATGGCAATAGATCGAGAAATCATATCGCTTTCCCAAACAAAGATTCCCTAGCATTATGATATGGTCTGTATGCATGTTGTACCTGATTATAGTTAGTGGCTACTAGCATATTTGTGTAGGTATAGTTCTAGGCAATTCGAAGTGAACAGCAATATGATTAAATGCGATAGACAGACGTGATGTGTAGGGTTTCATTCTATGCATCTAGGGTTGTTTTGTGTCCAAAGACGTTGACATGCATGAACAACGCTTGATAAAATTGAGTGCTAGCTATTCCTTAACTAATACTACCTCCGTTTCAATATTTCAATATGTAAGGCGTTTCATACAACGTTTGACCATTCGTTTTATTTAAAATTTAGTGCAAATATAAAAAAATAAGTCATGCTTAAAATACTTTTGCTAATAAAATAAGTCATAAACAAAACAAATGATACTTCAATAATTTTTTGAATAAGACGAGTGGTCAAACATTGCAAGTAAAAGTCAAAATGTCTTCCGTTATAAAACAGAGGGAGATCTCTTTGAAATGCATGAACATATCTTCATTGAGGATATAATTGGAACTACAAATACTTTGAGAAATTATCACAAAACTACGTATTTAAGGCGTTGTATCCCAAACTACCAATTTAACATAATTTTTTTATCACAAAGCTACATGTTCATTAACAAAATTAACACATAGCACTAGCTCAATCATAAAACATCAAAATTTATAGTTCGGTATAACAATAATGCTGGGGATTTAAAGTATAAATGTATAGTTTTCTGACGAGTTCAATATTAAAATATAGTTTTCTCATAGCTGGCCGTAAACATGTCATTTTATGAGAAATCTGGTGCTAAATATATAGTTTTGTAATACTATATCATAAATATGTAGTTTTGTGATAATTTGGTCAAAATATATGTAATTTTGTGAGATTTACTAGATACATTGTAAATCGTGAGCTCTCATGACATGTAATCAAATTAATTTGGGGCAATTGCTTAATTGGCCCTACTTTGGAGTCCAATTGCAGATTTGGCCCTACGTTTTTCACTTTACTGGTTTGACCCCATTTTTTAAAATTGAAGCTGTCGTTTGGCCCTCCTGTTAACATGTCGTGAGAAATCTAAATATAAAAAAGTGAAAACATGAAAAGTACACATGAAAAGACAAAATACCCCTCTCAATCCTATCCACATCCTCTTGGTGAGCACAACACACACATGATCTCTCGTAGTCCAGTCTCACACACCGGCTAGGGTTGCGGCGGTGGCGTGACTTGGAGCGGCGGCTCCGATGGGCTCAGCTCCGGTAGGCAAGCGGACGGCGGCCTCGCACGAAGGGAGCAGGTGAGCTCGGCTCCGGCTGGCAGGAGGGTGGTGGCCTCGCATGAAGGCGAGCAGACGAGTGGCGGCCATGCGCAAAGTCGGGCGGCGGCCCAGGCGCACGGTGGGGGACGGCGGCCGCGCGCTGCCGTTGCATCCTGGATGAGGAAGGTGGGGTTGTCGACGAGCGGGTTCAAGTGCTGGTGCGGAGGGATCTGATCGACTCTTCTCACTTCCAATTTCCAACTCCATCCATCAAGAATTAATCCTCGATTTTTCATGAAGAGGAAACAAGATGACCTAATTCAGGATAATCCTGAGTCCTGACACCAAGTTCCAAGTTCTAACCCCATCTAGATTCTAGATTCAAGAATCCTCATCAGCAAGACAGCAATACACGATGATGATCGAAGTAGCCGACCAATGATCTGTTTTCAATCTTGTGAAAAGTTAAACCCTCAATCTTGTGAAAGGTCGAACCCTTGTATCAGTTGTTGTATATGCAATTAATGATCGGATTTGCATCGGCACACAAATAATTTGCTGCAACGATTCTTGAAAAGTTATTTTGCTGTGAAAAAGCGAGCTTGCGCTTGATGCATCTGTATGATTCGATTGGTATATGCAGCAAAAGTACACGCCTTCATTTACCAAACTTAGTCAAATATCAATCAAAACTGACTCGAATCTGTTAAACACTAGTCAAAAATTACAAATATTTGTTACAATGGACACATGTGTAAAATAGGGCCAAATATGCAAAAAAAGACTTACAAAATAGGGTAAAATATGCCAGGGTAAAAACGTCCACTTTTTCCTTACTTAACACCGTCAACCCCACTTAACAGAATAGGATAACTCGGCAGCTTCAAATTTGAAAAAAGGGATCAAATCTACAAAGTAAAAAAGTAGGGCCACATCTACAGTTGTGGACTCCAAAATAGAGTCAATTATGCAATTCCCAATTAATTTTCACAACGCTAGTTGGTATAAGTAAGCTGTGCATGGAAGGGCTATATATTGATTTAACATATTTAGATATTTTATAACTTTGAGTGATTATAAAACATACAACTTGTAAGTTATGTTGTTACTAGTTGGTAAGTAGTGTGATTATTATTAATTCTCTTTTCTCTCATGAAACCATGCATGTTATCTCAACTGTTTCATGTTTTTGCTCTGGATGCATGGTTGATCTAAAGGTGCATATTGTAGACATCCCTATTAGCTATCTCTTTTTTATAGCATTTTACAAATTTCCCACATAGCAGGTTTTCTTCTAATTTTAATAATACAAAGAACCAAATATAAATATTTTATAATTTAAAATTTTGATTTCCATGAATGAAAGAAAGTTACAAGGATAAAACTATGAATCGTGAGAGTTAGTTAATTTGAATGTATTATTTACATAATATGCTCTCTAATTATTGTATGGGAGAAATATTATCTTCCTTTGCATTTGAATATTAATTGTATTTTTCTAGGGAAATAAAATCACATTTTGTCATTTTTACATAATGATAGATCCATTATATGTAATATTAGCTGTAATTGTTTTTAACAATATATCATTTAAAAGGTATATATGCTTGTGTGAAATACGTGGTGAAATTGTTTAAATGATATAGATGAGTCAAAGTATAGCCATCTAATCATATATGTTACATGGTTTCACTGTAATGGATTGTTAATATTCTTGATTTTTTTTTGTGTACTCCACGAAAAATGCCTGCACCACTGGTTCCAAACAGACTTCACTACCGGTTTTAGATTCGGCAGTAGACAGATGGCAGTATTAGGGCAAATTGACATCATTCATACACATTGAAACCCAGTTGTATACACACTTTCATACCATGCAGATTCGTACGAATTTCTATATTCAAAATAATACTTGCAGTCGCAGGTATTGACATGGCAATTCAACATTGCAAGAAAAATAATGAACTAATGCCTATTTCAACAAAAGTAAAAAAAAAAAGCATCAGCCTTCGATGCCTCCCCTAAGGGCCCACCAATATATTTTCAGATGTGCTTTTTTTTAGCCGTTTATATATAAAAAAGGTCAATGCCTAAGAAAATGATTTTTGTTATTGTGAGATCTAGATGTCCTGAGCTCTAGGACGCTAGATTTAGTAGTCCCCCTGAACCCATGATGGACACCTCTCGAGATGATGGGAGAAGTGAGCAGTAGAGGAAGGAGAAGAGGGGCATGAACATTGGCGGTCAAGATGGGAGGAGGCAAATGTGCTGTGAGAGAAGAAGAGGAGGTGGCAGTGTGAGAATGGGAGGGAAAGGGGAATGGCGGAGTTTGGCTTTGCGAGACAGGGGATTGAGGAGGAGAAGAGGAGGTGAAGGAGCGCGAGGCAGAGGTTAAGGGTTCAATATACATGAACACGACGGTGAATCTAAACCCTCCAATTTGCATCAAACGATGACTTATCATGGTCAGTCAAGCTATGATCCGGAAGAGTACTCATTAATTCACTTTAAGTTGGGTGGGAAACGATGATAGTGATAGTCTCACTGCAGGTTCAGACCGAGTCGATAGCGATATCTGTTATTTTAGTGTGAATATAAACATTACTTTTGTACAAGTATGATGGTATTGATAGTCCTTTTGTTATGCCGAAAGTTTTGTTTAATATATCGCATAATACAGACGAGATAACTTTGCACATCTGAAAAAATTCAGGTACCAATCGAATCCTGCACGCCCACATGCTGCAGGTTGCATGTATTTCACTGGAGGCGGAAGAAACAGCTTGCATCCAAATGAGGGGTCTGTTTCGTAGTTCCATCAGCACATCTGCACATGGGCATACCATGTCGTGAAAGTGCACTCTCACTTACACTCAAGGAGCACTCATTGGCTCAACTCACTGCAATTATTTGTACATCTACTAGCTAGCATGCATGCAATTATTTGTAACTTGAATCGAACTTTTTTTTCATGCATCCCAACTGGGTGGTCCAGTACGTTTAATGCATGGAAATGACAATCACAACAAACTCAGATGTTAAATCAATTATCATATATTCACATAGATTTCTGATTCTCGTACCATTTGCATTTTGCGATTTTTGTTCTCGTCCCAAGCCAGATGTACCTTAATTAACATCACTTTATCAACGGCCATCCTTTTTTTCAATTTGCTAGAAATTAATTTTGCTACCAGTTATCTAGGTGATGTAGAAACTGCATGCTATACAAGACTGTCGAGCATATACCCAATTTATATATAATCATTTTTTTTTTTGTAAAGCACCCGACATATACCCAATTTGTAGCCGGCATTGATCAATTAGGGGTCATTAAATGGTTGGGTCGTAGAACCGGGATGTCTTATAGGTGCATATTCTCCACCAAAAAATGACTCATATGAGTCTTAGGGGCTGGTATGCCTGGCAGGGCTCATATGCTGACACCTATAGGTGCCGATTATTGCTAAGAACCAGTACATATGAGACCGGCCATACATGATTTGGAGTCATATGTGTCGGTTTTTTGGTGAAAGAAAAATGGAAAAGAAAGAATTACATTCAAAATGGTACGACCTAAACTGATATTTTGTTGCCTAACTATCAATTTGACCACACTCTTTCAGTTTGCAAAATTGACTCAGGTTTTCAAAAACAAAGCTACCGTTTGGCCTATTTTAACTATGCCGTCAGGATTGAGATTAAAAGTAATTAGAATATACATTTAAAGAAGGGATATGATGAAAATGCCCCCGCTTTATCTATCTCTTTCCCCTACTAGCCAAGCAGAGAGGCTACCCGGCGGAGCGACGGCCAATGCCTGGCCAGGGGAGGGTAGCTGGCGACACGCGGCCCATGCCCGATGAGAGGGCACCTTGGAGGCCGCCCGATGCTCAGCGGTGTGCGGAGGGAGCTCAGCAGCCGATGGCCAGCGCCTAGCGGTGGGGCGGCACCTGACGGTGGGGAGTTGTTGACATCTGATATCGTGACTACGGTATTTGTATGGTATGGGAATTGTTGGTACCAGGGTATATGCGAGATTGAAGTATAAGAGATGGGAACAACAATTTTTATACAGGTTCGGGCTCCTTATTTGACAGGTAATATGTTGGCCAAAGCCGGTGTTGCTTTATATTCATTAAAATCACACACCTACAATATTTAGGGTAACCTATCTAGCTATCGTTGACTTGGCGGCTCGTGATCAACGATATATGGTCATTGACATGCCGGCACGTAGTTGATGAAAGGGTAGTCTTCCTCCTCCTCTGTCTCCCCTTTCCTCCTAGCGGGTCTTATATTTATACACATGAAGACCCCATGTCTAAGTAGAACTATGGAGACCAATATGAATACAATCCAATTACTTTATAGTTCTCATATAGAACTTTTCTTGTCCTTTCTTATTCAAAACTCCTTCTATATACGAGATATGATTTCATATAAGACATGGTATATGGTGGGCTCCGCCGAGCTTAATCGATTACTATTAGGTAGGTGGTATCCATAACTCCAACATGAGTTGACTCGGCGAGTAGTCGACACTCGGCAGGAGGGAGCTTGTCAGCCGGTGCGCGCGCCCAGCGGGATTAAGCTCCTTTGTCGGCATTGCGCCCGTAAGGAGGGAGCTCAGCGGGCAGTCAGCACCAGGCGGCGGGAAGGCAACTCTCTCTCATGCACGTGCAGCCACACGGAATCGACGGCAGATGCCAGCGGTGGCCTGGGAGGGGCTCATGGGGCTCCACACGTGTGGTATGGCGTTGGCGGCGGTTTGCAGGTCTGCAGCGGCGTGGGGAGACACATAAGGCGGCTGCGACGGCGGTGTTGATCCGAGATGGCATCGCCAGCGCGTCGATTCGAGACAAACAACGAGTAGCACAAGGGAGCTGTCGGCCGGCGCCGCACCGTGGAAGGGAGCTTGTCGTCCGGTGCCATGCCCCACGGGATTGAACTCGTCGAACGCATGGTGGACAAAAATTATCAATTTGAAGTGAAATTTATCAAACTAAAGCTGAATCTCTCTCATATTTGTAAAACTTTTAGAAATTGAAGCCAAATTTCTTAGGTTGAAGCTAAAACTGTCTCGGATCTAAATTTATGACAAAACCAAATGAGAGTCAAATGAACAAAAAGCTATGATATAAGAGAGTCAAATTTGCAAGGATAAAAATGATAATTTGTCCCCAAATTAATACTGTTATCTGGTTCCACGGAGTAGGGTCATCTTTGATCTACATTTTTGAAAACCAAGATCAAATTTACAAAATCTGAAAAAAAAGTGGGGTCAAAATAATTGTTATGCTTCCAAACGGGTCAGTTTTGCCATTGTCCCTAAAATAAATGAATTCACCACAACATCCACAGATATGGCAACCATATTTGCAACTCCACATGTACACATTTCACATTCAAGAAAGTAGAATTGCCTAATCAAAACATGGTTTTGTTGTAGTTGTATGTGCCAGACAATTCAAGTAAAGTTTACATAAGAGAAAGCACGAAAAAAAATTACCACAACACTTTGGATAGAAGTGTGCTATAAATTTCTACTTAATTGTGCTGACATCATGTAACATTGTGCCACCAAAAGACGTATTAGGGCATGTACAATACCGTCATTTTTATTATGGTTGGTTGCCGTCAAGTTAGGGAGCTGATCAGTGACACCGGTAATTAGCGGTGGCTGTTTTTTCGTTGCTCTTGTTTTCTGTTAGTCGTACGTCTAGCTGTTCTGATATTGGACTGACTACTTACCAACCAACAGAATTTAACAACTCCAGAATGGTCTCTTTTTTTTCCGCACCCGTCTGAATTTAGTAGTAGTACTTATTAGTGATTTTCTCTTTGTTGGCATGCAACGGCCTGTTCTATTCCCTACATTTATATCAACTCTATAATATTAATAGTTGCCCGTGGTTTTTTTTCGCAAAGTATTTCCATGTTAAATCCGTGTCTCTGTTGTGACTCGATTTTCCTAACAAAATTAGCTAGTATTCAAACATATATATAACTATAAAAATAATCAAATGTCATACATTTTTTTTACTGGAGAAGTATTACCAAAACGAATTGCTCAAAATCCTTTCTCGCTTACAAGGAACAAGAAAAAGTAAATGAAATGAAATTGCATGGCAGCACGACTAAAAATACGTGCACAGAAGATTAATTCCACCTCGTATAGCAAAATTCAGTGGCAATCCTACGTCTTCACTATGGATGTGTAATTAGCTATAGGCTAATCCCCGCAAAAAAAAAAAAGCTATAGGCTATTGGGCTACACTTGCCACTTATAGGTTCTCCTGCGATATACTTTAAATTTTCAACGATAATTAATCAGCTATTATTGGTGATGATTAATCAGCTACTTTCTCAAACTTATAGAACAAATGCACAGTATACTTTTCGCTTTCAGTGGACACAGCAGGCATATGGAAATATACAAGGTGTGTGGCTGTACAAAATGCTAGTAGTGTACCTTCCTAATTTGTTTCAGCAAGCAGAGAAAAAACATGCTTGACCCCTTTTTCCTAGCTAGCTAGCTTAGCTAATATCTAAATGTTGGACCACTTTTGCTTTTATGAAAAGTAAGCATGGCTCTCCCAGGTTACTCGTGACGAGCACATCTGTCAATAAAATTTTAGTTTGACGAGTCTAAGCATGGATTAATAATGTATATAAATTAATAATTTCACATGTATAATTCATTGAATCGTTCTTAATCTCTCGACAGGTAGACAGTTCGTATCCCTCTTGAAATTACTCTGCGTGCTAGCCGCTCCCTTGTTTTTAATACTTGGTATTCACTTAATATTCCAAAAAAAATTAAATGTTTAATTTTTGTTGATCCCTCTCGTCCTTTGTCAAATGATTGAAAAACAAGTACTCCTGCCGTTCCAATCCGACACAACTATTTTTTCAGTACGTCCTAAATATAATACGCCCATTAATTATATACAACATTCATCGGCAAAAACTGAATAAAAACAAATCCATATAGCATGTATTGTTGGTTTATATTAAGTAAATATACAATTAAATGTTTTTTGATATTTGTGTATTCATTATATTTTAGAACGGAGGGGAGAGTATTACAAAATTGAAACTGGCCGTTTAGCTTAGGTAGCTTTTGCTTATGTAAAACCATATAATTAAATCTAGCTTGGTCAGTAAATAAATGAGCTAGCCCAATTAATCCCGTCCCAAGCATCATCCCATTAATATCTTAGCACCTATGAATATCACAGTTATTACGCTGATGCGCTTAGAGTTGAAATTCAATGAGTCCAAGAAGGGGACGCATTCACGGGTGTATGGTGTGTGCTTGCGAACTGTATCTATCCTAAAAATATTTTAGGGCGTCTTGTATTCTGTAAAGTTAACATATAAAAATGTTTTGACTAAAAATTAAACCACTGATTATGTATTTTGAGTATTATGCATGTAAGGTCATTAGATTTATGTTTAAAGTATTTTATATAAAAATATTAATTTTATAGCTATTGATAATATTTTATAGAATAAATTAATGATCAAAGTAATATGTTGAAGACCGTATAAAATACTACTATGTCTTATATTTTATAACAGATAGAGTATTTAATACAAAATCCAATTAAATTTTAATTTGCATAGAAAATATTCTTTAGAATATGGCTGACGAATAAATAGGATGGCTATATTTTTTATATTTTTCAGAGGGACCTGACTAGATGGCTACTGGTCTCGCGATAGGGATAACCAGCGACCACTTCATCTCCCTCCCACACTCATCTCTATGTTCCTCGTCGCCGCGCCTCCCCTCCCCTACCCCCCTCTCCCGCCATTGCGTGCCGTCGCCCAGGCTCGCTGGCGCGTCGAGCCCTCTCCAATCCTCCCCTTCCCTCCCCTACCGGCCACCTCCCTTTCCTTCCCCTCCTCCGGCTGCCACCGCCATCGGCTTCACCGGTGTCATCCAACACGGCATCGGTCGCCCCCACCGCCTACCCCGCCCACCGCTAGCCTTTGACCTCGCGGCGCCACCACCGCCTCGCTGTCGGTTCAAGTCCACCGCCCACCGCCGGTCCGATCGCCGCCCCGACCATCCCCTCTAACTCCAGCGACCGCCCCCTTCCCCTCCTCCCCGACCCCACCCCTGAACCCTAAATATAAGGCCGAGGTTTCGCCGTCAACGGAGTCACTGCCACCGCCGTCATTGCCAAAGAAGAAGCCATCGGCGGACGCATCACCACGGTCCTCAACTACCGCGTGTGTATATCCGCCGTTGCTCTTCCACGTCACTCAATAGAGCGAGCGGGTGAATGGTGTCACGATAGAGATATTGTTTAGAGAGAGAGAGTGTGGGGTCTGGTAGTTTGGTATAATACTTACTAGGTAGTAGTAGGCATCATTGGGATATGCATGTGTTTGTTTTTGTGGCGGTGGGCTCCCAGTAAAGCCCAGCCTCGAGAGATCGATCGATGGAACCCTGTTACGTACCCTGAAGAGGTCCCTGTAAGCAAGCAGTGCTCCCTGGCCCCTGGCCTAGCAAGTTCCCTGCTCTTTGTTTTTTTTTTCCCCTCCCCTCCTATCGCACGAAGCAATCACAAGAAGAACATGGTGCATTGGAGCTGCATATGTCCAGGCGATCCATGGATGATTGTCCAGGCGATCGACCACAAAGAGAAGAAGAAAATAAATTAATTGAGCATGTGTCCTTTTGGCCACTGATGATGATCGATGAAATTATAATGTGTTGTTGTGTAGGAGACTTGGAGGCTTTGAGCTTTTCGTGTTTCCCTCCCAAGCCCCGGCTTGCTTCCCCTCCGGGAGGCACGGCTCCCTCCCATCCATCCATCCTTTCTTCCATCCATCCACCACCACGCACACGTCGTTTTGGTAATTATGGCTCCTTGGATTCTCCCTTTTTAATTCCACTACCTTCTAGTTTTTTTTTTCAGCAGTGCCACTGCGATGCCTCTCTATAGTTGTTATTTTGCGGCTATACAAATGAGATTAATTTGTTGCAACCAAAATGTTAGCACGTGTTCTGGAGTATATAATTTGCACACGGTAGGTTTTGGATACATCAGATGATCGTACTGTTTGGTATACGGGTCAATTATCATTTTCCATGTTTTTGTAGTGTTGGTGCTGAATTGGTTTTTTTTTTTTTTGACTCAGTAGCATTCATTTTCTTAGCCAATAGGGGTTGAATTAATTAGAACATCAATAATACACAGAACATGAGAAAAATTAAAGAGAAGTAGTATTAGCGGGTCCTTAAGTTATAGTCTGGAGGTAGTACTCCAATTAATCAGAAGGTAAAGAAAAGGCAGAGAGAGGGAAAAAAAAAATCACGACGCCTACGTGCCTTTTCACCAATCTCAAAGCACCTGGCCCTTCTCATGCTCGGCCTCGTCGTTCGAGATCAACGGCACGTACCCCCTCTTCTCCCCCTGCTTCCCTTTCTCCGGCCATCCCTTCGCCGCCGGCGAGCCCACCTCGATGTCATCGTTGCCGACGCCGTCCGACGAAGACGTCAGCGCCTGCGCGCGGCGAGCCTGCGCCTCCCAGTCGGTGGACCCCACGACGCAGAGCATCATCCCGGCGCAGCAGACCTGCGCGGCGAGCAGCCCCACCCACAGCCCGACGAACCCGACGCCGAGCCCGAACGCGAGCACCACCGCTACGGGCATCCCGACGAGGTAGAACGCGCCGAGGTTCACGTGCGCGGCGCGCGCCGGCCTCGCCGTGCCGCGCACCACGCCGCAGCCCACCGTCTGCGGGCAGTTGCCGAGCTCGCAGAGCCCCACCACCGGCAGCGCCGCCGCCGTGAGGCGCAGTATGTCGGCGTCGGCCGTGAACATCCTCCCCCACGCGTGGCGAACCCCTCCCGCGAACGCCATCGCCGCGAGCCCCATGGCGCCGGCTCCCGCCACCGCCACGCGCGCCGCGGCGCGTGCACGGCGCGGCCGGTTCGCGCCCAGCTCGTTCCCGACCCGCGTCGAGACGCCGAGGCCGAGCGACGAGGGGAACACGTAGACCAGCGCCGTGGTCTGCATCAGCACGCCCATCGACGCCACCGCCGGCTTCGGCTCGGGGAGGAGGCCGCACAATAGTATCATGACCTCGTACCACCACCACTCGAGGCACACGGAGACGCAGCTCGGCGCGGCGAGGCTCGCCATGGTGCGCCATCCGGCGAGCCACTCCGACGTCGGGATCGCCGCCTCTCGCAGCGCCACGTCGCCTCGGCGGAAGACGTAGGCGGCGAGAACACCGAGGAGGACGAAATTGGAGGCCGATGCGGCGGCGGCGACGCCGGGGGCGCCGAGACGGAGGCGGACGACGAGGATGTAGTTCGCCGGGAGATGGAACGCGACGGCGGCGGCGGCGGCGGCGGCGAGCGGGGCGGTGATGCCCTGGGAACGGAGGTAGACGCGGATCGGGTGGATCAACGAGAAGGAGAGGAGATCGGGTAAGGAGAAGAGGAGAAATTCCTGTGCGAGCGTCGTGATTTCGGCGTCCTGGCCGAGGAAAAGAAGGATTTTGGACATGTTGAGCCAGAGAAGGGAGAGGGGAATTGAGCAGCAGAGGAGGAAGAGGATGGAGCGGAAGAGAGTGAGGCCGAGGAGACGAGGATTGTTTGCGCCGAAGGCCTGGGAGCAGAGAGGGTCCATGCCGAGGGAGAGGCCGGAGAGGACGGAGTAGCCGGTGATGTTGGCGAACGCGACGGCGAGGGACCCAGCTGCCAGAGGGAGGTCGCCGAGGGAGCCGAGGAAGAGCATGGAGAGAGCTGAACGGGAGTAGAGCAGCAGCGCCGTTAGTGCGATCGGGCACGACAGCCGCCATAGCGCCGCCGCCTCCCGCACCGTCTCCCCCGCCGCCGGCAGCAGCATCAGCATGCCGCCAACGCCGACGCCATCGTCATCGTCGGTGTCGCCGCCACATTTGCCCTGGTGGACGACACGGCGACAATGCCCGGCCACGTCACCGTGGCCGCCGTCCGCGCATTGGGGCAGCGACACGTAGACGTGGCGGCCACCGGCATCGCCCTTGTCGCCGTCGCGTGTCGGAGCCACCTCCGGCACGGACGGCAGCGACGTGGTGGTGCACATCGAATTGAGGCAGCTTGAGGATTGGGAGGAGGAGATGAGCAGAGGATTGAGAGCAGAGATGAGGTGAGGAAGTGAGCTGAAAGGTTGGAGAGGTTGTGTACTTGGGTTGGCCAGTTGGGGCACACAGCACACCCTGTGGAGGATGAGGGAGTGAGTGCATGGCCTTTTTATAAGGGGAGGGTGGTTGCCAGCTTAGATCAACCTTTTCGGAGGTTGTTGGTGTTACAGACTTGTTATATATTTTTTTCCCATTTTGTATTTCAAGTACATATAGTGGGAAATAGTCCTTTGTGCGTTGTTCCAGTGGCAAATTTTGCGATATCCTAATCTTTGTGCAAGTAGGTATGATATCTCTGTTAATCGTCCTGTTGGAATAATATTTCAGTGGCTATTCGGTGTTGTCAGATTAGTGTTAGACAATACGTGTCATCTTGACGAGAAATGAGAAAGGATATTGCTCGATGTAACCTTTGATCAACATAGATCGTGGATAATTATATCGTCAAAGTGAATAGCGATATTATTTCTTTTTACATGAATATTTTTTGTAAAAGGAAATTCCCTACGTGCCCACGAATTATCCGTCAATCCATTCTATATATCCTTGAAACCCAATCTTTTATATGCCCCTAAGTTTTCATCTTTAGCCACACTTTACCTATTCCGTTAATTGACTGTGAGTTGACTGTTAAATATTCTCTAAAATAATAATATTATCCTTCCCATCCAACACATTTTTATATGGTTGCTTATTGAGAAAAAGGCTGGATTCCAAATCAGAAATTTTGGCTCCCGTCACATAGGTGTTAAGATTTCCTACTTAGTTTGGATATTCCTAGAAATAGTTTTTCCAAAGGACCTGACTAGACCACACAGGTGTTAAGATTTCCTACTTAGTTTGGATATTCCTAGGAATGGTTTTTCCAAAGGACCTGACTAGACACAGACTGGTCGCCTGTTAGCCTTAACGCGCGACCCCCAAAAAACAAAAATCCACTCCACTTAAAAAAGACATCATCTACCTATACTTCAAATACAATTTTTTCTTAAACTACTCATCCAATCTACGATCCGATTACACCATTGTGTTCGTAACAATTAAATCTTTACAACAAGATCTCACATGATTATATTTTGATGAAAAATCATAAATTACTTTTATGATATATCTAAATTACTTTTAGATTTCACTTGTACCTACAAAGTTACGTCCTATAGAAAAGTTACATCCTTCAGAACTAAAAAGTTACATCCACATCCTATAGAAGTTACATCCTTTAAAATTAATAATTACATCCTCTAGAACAAAAATTACATTCTATAGAAGTTACATTCCTCGGAACTAAAGTTACATCTTCAGAATTAAAAGTTACATCCTCAGAATTAATTTGTGATTTTTCATCAAAATATAATCATGTGAGATCTTATTGTAAAGATTTAATTGTTACGAACACAACTGTGTAATAGGATCATAGATAGATCGAACTAGTAGTTTAAGAGAAAATTTCATAAGAAGAAAAAATATGCACAACCTAACTAGCAACCAGTAGTTCTCACAGACGTGGGGAAGGGTGGGCACATGAGGAGACACGTGGCGGACCTCCTTCTAACCAGCGCCCGCGTTCGCATTAGATTTCAAGTTTTTCAAAATTATATAAAGAGGCTACCACTAGATTCCACCTTGACTGCGGCTGGATGCCATCTAACTCTCCATTAAATCTTCGTGAAACAAAGATTAGTGCTATGCAAAAGGAATTTTACACGATTTTCATTGGAATTAATTATTTCAAATTCTCACGAAACCTCTTCAAAAATCTTCCGTTTGAAAGGAGCTCTTCTGAACCTCAAGGAACTCAACTGTTGAAACTTTGATGAATCGACGGCTGGAACGTTTGTTTCAGACGTGTGGAGACACAAAACACAAACTTTTAAACTCAGAGAAACTTGTTATCCCTGTTCCTCGAATAATTAATTTTGTAGCACTATTTATTATGTATAGCAATATATAACAAGTCAGACGACTAACATAATTGGTCCTAGCTAGTTTTTGTTAAAAAAGAAAAAAAATAAGATATTCCCTCCATTCATTTTTTTATCTTCATATAAAAGAAAGTACAATAATAAGCTATAACCTGATGTGAAGGAGAAAGACAACAAAAAGTGAGAAGACTAAGCTCTCATACAAGAGCTAGCTATACACTTGCTTCAGAAAAAATACATTTAATGTATAGAGATAGGAGGAAAAAAATTAGAGATAACCTTAAAGACAACTCTTATAGCTAACAAGTTAGCTCTACTATTAACATTGCTCTAAGTTTGTGCACCAAGACCAAGAATAAATTAAACTACATCGATTAATATGTCATGCATGCATAACATGCATACGTTCTTCCGTAATATATACATCGATTAAGACAACATGCACAAATAACTCTATCGGTATGCACATATTTATTCGTGATGCATTGGTTATATTGCAACGAATTCTGTGTACATATAACTATATATATGAAGATCAATTGTAAATGGTTTGGCTTTCGTTATATGAAGGTAAAAAATAAACGGAGGTAGTATATAGCACACTCCTTCTTTGTCATTGTCCAGGAAACAAAGGTGTAACTCCTTCGGTGTGGAGGAAAAGTGAAGGAAAAATGAGGGATTTCCAATCCTATGGGTTTAGTTCCTGTAGCATCGTTTGAAACACAGGAATGGAACAAAGGAAAACTAAAGAAAAAATTCCTTCAGCACCTATTTCAGAGGAAAACAAAAATCTCTTGGTTTGCTTCCTTTGCCTAGATACTATGAAAATTCCTATGTTTTTCTAGTGCTTCATCCAAACGCATGTTTTTATTAAAATCCTGTGTTTTCCAATCATCTATTTTACACATGCATTCCTATTATATTCCTGTGATTTTTCTATTACTGTGTTTTTCCAATCCTCCGAATCAAAGGGCCTAAAGCATATTTGTCATCAGCTGCATTTAATGTACACAAACTGAACTAGACATGCACCCAATTGATGTTGTTTAAATGCTCCATCACTTATTGGCGCACCATATAAAAGCTAGATTGACTCTTCTCTCCTCTGTTTACAATTATACGTACTGTCCATTAATTGGCTCGTTGATGTTGAGGTTTTGAACTTTGTTTCATGTTATCTCTTCCATATCCACGACGATGTTTAACTGACGTGTTCGTTTCCTGATCATGAGGAAGTACTTTTTAAGTAGAAGCACTTGCATTTAGTTACAGCATAGCAAATAATGGGATCGTTCCTTATGAGTTAACTTTAGTTCTTTCCTATGAACAAGTGGAGCAAAACGATAATGTGGTATTAAGCGGACGGTGAAAAGAACTCTTGCGCAAGAACAAGGGCCGGCCCTTTGAAAAAGTGACAAGTGTAGCAACATGGAACAAATCTCGAATTAAGCAAGCATGCATCGTACCAACAGACCATGTAAATCAACTCTTATGCTTGGCTGGGCTTGCGAAACTGTGGGCATACTACTCTATGATTTGCCACTGGTCCATGGTTTATGGAAGATCAACAATGATTACATAATCTCCCCATGCTAATTAAGCCACAGCCATATATAGTTCTTTATATATGGTACTATGTTAGAAAAGTTACTTGCACAGCACAAGTTGCTACGCCTATGGTCGGCCAACATGACGTAGCTTGTGAATTATAGCCCTGTTTTTTGTTGTACTTTATTTCACAATAGTTGACGTTATCTTACTTGTAACCACACATGCATAGTACACACAATTCTGCAAGTTGCATTGAAAGTTGAGGTCCATACTCCCATGTACATTACTGGAGTAAGGTTTCAAGAGCCGAGCTCAACCAAGCCTGTCTGTCTAGGCTCAACCTTGATATAAGCTCGACCCTAGCTCAAGCGGAGTCTAAAAACCTTCGAGCTTTCAATGAGGCTCATTTCGAGCTCAATCAAGCTCAAACTCGACTATTGAGTTTGCCTTATAGTTAGTATAATATATTTTTTAAAAATAATCTCTTGTTAAATAATCATTTTCTCTTCAACCCTACTAAGTAAAGAGTAAAAAATAGGATAAAATATACAATGCCAACATATAAGAATAAGTCACGTGGACATACATAAATGACATATTTAACGTACTAATTTTTTAAATAAATAATAAAAACTACATACAGTTAAGCTTGTTAGAAGCTCGAGCCTGGCTCGATGAAGCTCACAAGCTTGGCCTTAGGGCCATGTTTGACTCAGTTGGACTTTGAGCAGAGCTCAAGTAGAGCCTAGGACGAGCTAAGCTCGAGTTGCTTGCGAGCCTAGAGCATTTTTTTATAGCCCTTATACTGGGGTGTGTGAATCTGTGATAGATGGAGATGAAAAAGAGTTACATTTTTGTGATTAATTGAATATATAAAAAGTGATACAAAATTGTAGGATATATATTAATATAAATGAAGTATGTTATATGTATATCTTTGGAGACTGCAAGAGGGTTATATGTCATTACTCCGTTGCAAAGAGAGAAATATATCTGCTACATTTCGACGCTCTTGCAGCTTGCAACACTTCTATGGAGCGGATTTTTATCTACGCTATTTTTATTGATGCATATACACTAATATAATATAACAATCACTATCTGTTTGTAATTGGCATCACTATTATGCCAGTTCTGTGTTAGTGTCGGTTCATATAGAACCATCGAAGGCACTATCAGTTTTTTTTTTCTCCAACGCCTCCCCCATGGTGCCACAACAAGGGGAGAAGGGGAAAGGAGGTGGGCAGGAGTATAGTACGGTCCGGGTGGAGGTTGGGGAGAAGAGGACAAATAGAGGGAGCTGGAGAGAAGGCTGGGACCGGCCGACTTATATATTTAGTCCATGCTATTAATTACTGCCAGTTCGGATATAAAATTGTCAGGAATTAGACTTTTTTTTAATAAACTGACACGGGGTCAATGTAATCTCTATCGATTCACTTTGGATCGGACTAGAAAGTCCTGCCGACTCAAGCACTAGGAAACATTTTGTACTAGTAGTATCATAATCATTTTCAAAAAGTTTTTAAGGATTTTAAGAAGGTAAATAATAGCAGATGCAAAAACAATACACTTCACAAAATGCCTATATGAAATTTACTTGATATGGCTCAATATATGAGGACTATATGAAGATCTTGCCATGAGATTCGACTCTCGAAAAAATTATTCTGTAATTATTTCTTTCGTACATACATCTTCTATCTTTGTATCTAGGAGAAAATCCAAATAACCCCTACAAGTCACTTGCCTTTCCATTCTCCCCCCTACAACTTAATTTCATACACAATCCCCCTATAAGTCAATTTATCTTCCATTTTTCCACCTATATGTTTTTTGTTATTTTTTTGTTATGCATGCAATTCATCATGGCTCGTCGGCCTCCAACATGTCGCTACGACAGTGAAATTGCCCCTAACTATCTCGGATGCAAAATCATACTTTTTTCTCTATATTTTATGCCTACTCAAGTCTTTATTAGATTGATTTGATGTGTTTACCCTTGAAACTCTAATGGGATACGCATATAACAAAGTAACACCATGTCATAGTCCCTCGAGGCATGAGAAAATTGAGGAAACCATGAAAAATCGTAAAAAAAAACTTAATAGATGTGTGAATTTAGAAGAGAAATCGACTTCTAGGGGGTTTTATGGATGGAATTAAGTTGTAGGGGCGAGAGTGAAAGGAGAAGCAAATTGTAGGACGGTATTTGCATTTTCCCTTCTATCTATCCATATGTTGTACCATTCCTACACTTTTCAAAGGAGCATATCACTGTCTCTGTTTAAAAAGGGGCAATTTGCAACCATGTGATTATAATTTTATAAAGTTGAAAATATGTTATTGGTATCTCACTGATATGTGGGTTCCACGTGAGTCATAACATATGGGTCAGGATGACATATCTTCAATTTAGCAAAATTATAATGGCAAGAATATAATTTTCCCTAGAAAGAAAACACGAGATTACAAACCTCACTGTTGCTGCCAATTAAGCTACCTTTCTACCATGACATTCACTAAGTTTCTAACCCAAATGTACTAATTCATGAGTAATTGCAAAT
Source organism: Leersia perrieri (assembly GCA_000325765.3). Taxonomy (NCBI): domain Eukaryota; kingdom Viridiplantae; phylum Streptophyta; class Magnoliopsida; order Poales; family Poaceae; genus Leersia; species Leersia perrieri. Next base: position 13,807,296 of record CM002484.1, read on the forward strand.
CACGTCTTCATCACGGTATAGCAAAAGGTGCTCATTTTTCACTCCTACTGCTACATTTTTAAGGGAAAATTGCTACCCATTATAGTTTTGCTAAATTGAAATTTCTACGTACGTGCTCCCCTCCGGCGAGTAGTACTGGCAGGCAAGATCTGACAGTATAATTCGGCATGCAAATCGTCTGTATGGGCTGGCCCATTGTCAGACCAGTCAGACACTCAGACGTAGCCACCTGTACGGCATGTACTCCAGGAACCTGGAAAAGGAAATGGCTAGCTCCAGGCTGGAATGGACGGATTCGCCCGGCTGAGTTTTCCCGAAATGGTAAAAACGACACATGCGTAGTCGGGAAGTGGGGTCTGCCACTGAGCGGTGGGCCCTACGGCCGGGCTGGCTGACTGGCCTTCCCACATGGCTGCAGGACCCTTGTTGGCTTTGGCACGGATCATGAAGAAAGGTCAACTGCTATGTAAAAACTCTACTGCTAGATATACTGATAATATGTTAAAGACTAAGCCTTGTCAAGTTTAATCTGTAGTAATTGGGTAGGTTACTATATATTTTTAAGAGTGCCATTGGATGATTGCCAGTGAGCATGATCAGAACTCTTGCATTGATGTATTCATAAGTTTTGCTTACATGCAAATTAATTCTTGCATGTGACTGCCGATTTGGTAGCATAAATTCCATCAAGTTGCAAACCTGTCCTTTTAGAGCAAGGTGAATAAAAGAGCTCACTTGCTAGCTCTAATTCAAATTGCAGCTAGTATATATAATAGATTGGCTATTAGGTTGGCTCCCATTCTATCTCTATGTATTTGATGTATTTATTTTAAAGTTTGTGTATAAGAGCTAGCACTTGCATGAGAGCCTACCTTTCTTTTTTCTACTATCTCTCTCCTCCCTATAAACTTGTAGTTGGCTTAGAGCCTACTATTGTACCTGCTCTTAGACTGCAGCAGGAACCTAGCTACTCCCTGCACGTGGTTAATTTCAATTAGTGACAAATTAAGTTGTATATAAGTTTCTTATAACAACTTGATCATTTGTAAAACAAAAAAATAAATTGTAGACTTGACGGACGGCTCTTATGAATTGTACATGTATATGTTTGTAGCTGCGAATCAAGTTGGTACCCAATCTAGTTGGGTGGTTACCTAGGCTCCGCCACTTATGTATTATAAAGTACTACTAACACATGAATTTGTTATTGAAAACCAGTAAAGCTCTTTGCCACCTAGACTATGTGACACACACATGCATGATGGATATTGTCGCTGGATATATAGCTCACATGACACTACTACAAAAGTAGTTTCTGCAAGAGAAAATTTTGTTTGTACGGATGGGCGAGCAAATAACCTCTAACAGATTGCCCATATTCAAACTCGTCTACATTCCATAGCCTATTCGATATTCCCCACAAATTGGGAGAACAGACAAGGAGTAAAACGTACACATAGAGAAATGGATCCAGAGCTTGCGGGTAGCAGTGCGGTAGTGCCAGAGGAAGAACATGAGGAAGGGCTAGCAGCCGATGAGACTGCTTGCAGTTGATCCGCCGCTTGATCCTGACTATAGGCCACTAGCGCCAGCGGATCCATCGCTACTGATCGAGCCAATGCACAACGTTGTCACATGCCAAGTCTCATTTGTGTTAAATTTATGACTCCTCACTTCCTTAGGCCATAGTGGTGGATCTGTTGTTCCCAGGTTCACGCGAGGTTGCCAAAGTGGTTGCTGCCTACTAGAGAGAGGGATGTCACTGCTACTTCCCGAGAGCACCATCGGCATAGGAGAGCATGGTTGAGGGGATAGAACGGATGGAGGTTAGGGAAGGATTACAGGGCAAGAGGAAGGGGAGGTGAGGCGAGGTGAGGGAGGAAATAGAGAGAGCAGGGGTGAGGCTGAGTGAAACTAGATGATCACTTGCCTTGGCCTGCCTAGAGGCCGGCTACATACTCATCCTAGCTATATGCCCTCATGCAATTTTCAGGAAGTGAGATTTCAACATGAGGATCGCCTGTGGAAATGTAAAATATTTTCATAAGCCGTCCTCTTTAGCAATTACACGTGAAAATTACAATCCATTAAGAGAACCGCCGGCAACAATAACTCTACTTTTAGCCTGTAAAAAACAACTGTAACAGACGGTACATGACCGAGGACCCTGGTGCATTTTCATGTGGGTCTTGTGTTAGGCCACCTGCAAGAATGACGAAGGGAGCATGGTCGATAATGGTTATATATATATATGGTACTATAAGTTCAAAAACACTACAAAAATCATTGTAATACATGACGGATAAATTCTGTCATAGATTACTAAGAAACCATCACAAACCAATGTTTATAACGTTTTAAGATTCCTTTATGTATTGAGCGTAATAAATTAACTTGCGTGAAAAATTTACAAAATTATCATAGATTGAGCACGACATGTGACGTTTCTCAACCGTCACAGAACAATTCTAGACCCGTGTAGCCCGATCCAAGCACAGTGTTTATGAATTATTATGGAATAAACGTTACAAATCACATATCACAAGTGTGACATGACTGCTGACATCGATGTTGACGTGGCTGCTGACGTGTACAATAATGTCATCGTCGTGACCCATACTAGTGGGATAGTATAAAAAAACGACCCACTTAATGTCACAACCCGACATCCCAAGCCGAGCCCGCTAACATATGGCAGCTTTCTAGGATATTAACACTTCCTGGCCGGTCACTCATTCCGAAATTGCTCTAGGTCAAGAACGCTTAACCTTAGAGTTCTCTCAAATTGAGCTCACGGAAAAGAAATTGTAATTTGTTGGTATGAGTACTCTATAATTACTATTAATGGGTAAAACGGGTATGGGTAAAAATATGTAATGTATATGTGGGTCCCACATTCAAAATTTTCTCAAAAGTTGTACAAATTTGTTTCTCTATAAGGTAAATCCCTATAAATTTAATTTAATTTGACAAAATTTTATAGTGTGTACGCGAATTTAAAAATTTTAGGGTTCGAGTTTAACACAGTACAAACAAAATGAGTATGAGTAAAGTGGTGGGTCCCACATTTAAAATTTGCTCAAAAATTGTACAAAGTTGCTTTTCCAAGATAAATCAACCCTATAAAATTTAATTGAATTCAATAGAATTTTATAGTGGAAAGAAGCTAGCCTGCAACAATTTGACATCATGCAGAGTGCCTGGATCAAGCGACAAAATATTAAGTGAAAATCACTTCTTAGGTAAAAAAAAAATGTAGAAGTGCAAAATAAGAATACTGCACTTGCAGATTAGATGTAAAATAAACAGTCATGTAAAGTTTGAAGAATAAACTAAAGTCCGTTTGTGATGTATAGATTAATAAATCGTTAAATAAAACATAAAGTCCAAATTACCCACTTAACTATTGAGTCTGTCCAGATTTTCCTCACCCCAAACTTTAAAAACCAGAAAAAAAACACTTAGTTCCTATTTTAGACAGTTTTGAGTAGATTTGACTGAGGTGGCAATTTAGTCAACAACTAAAAGTTAAAAAAATAACAAGCCCACATGTCAGACCTTATCCACCTATCTCTATTCTTCTGTTTCAACTCTCTCTCTCACACACACAACATTTAGTCCCTTCCTCGCTGCAGCGGAGGCGCAGCGATGAGGTGGCTGCAGTGGCGGCAGCGGCAAGGCGGCTGCGACGGTGGAGGGGAGGCGGCTACGACGCCGGCAGGGAGGCGGCAGCGGTAGCAGTGGGGAGGTAAGGCGGCGAGGTTGCTGACGAGCCCACCGTTGCCATCTCCGTGCCGCTGGCCAAGTGCATTAATTGACAATGCCCGCACCTTCACCACCATCGCCACAAGGAACACGTCACGTAATGCCGCATATACGGGCCACGCCAGCTGCGTTACCGACGTACTGGAGTCCACAATGACACTGTAGTGCCCCGTGTCAGGTTGAGCCAGAGGTCAAACTCGGACAGGCTGTAAACGTGCGCGCCGCTGACACTGAATTGGCGGCGATCTAGGTGGAGAACGACAGCCTGCCATGGCCTCCTCCACTGTCCCTCTAACCGGGGATGCCGCCACCGCCGTGAATCCTCGAGGAAGCCGGGGATGTCGTCATCGTTGTGAATCCTCTAGCTGGAGATGCTATCGCTGTCGTGGATCTTCAGTTCTCCTCGATGAAGCCGGAGATGACACCCCCTCTTTCCTCTGAGCTATGGCGCCGGCTTGTGCGGTTGACTAGAGAAAGAAAATAGATGAAAAAAGAATTAGAGGATGGCAGGTGGGTCCAGCCATTTTTAGTTTATTTCGGGCTCATTAGGCTGCCACGTGTTTGTCATCTGTAATCAAAACCACCCAAAATTTGTTTGAGGGGGTTTGTTATCCGATTTCAGAAATTTGGGGTGATATATGTCTGGTTTTCGAGTTTAAGGGGTAAAAGGAACTCACCCAGAAGTTAAGGGGTAATTCAGACCTTAAAGAAAACTCCATTCCTATTTTTTTCTTTTTTTTCTTTTTTATCTTTTTTATATTTAATAAACAAATTTGAGTTTACTCTTGGAACTTTGAATGGTTATCTAATATCATCTTGCTATGAGTAACATTTATACGGTGATTTTCAAGGTTTCCGTCATATGTTTATCGAGGTTCACCTATAGCAACATATATGCCGTAATTATTTTAGAATTTTTGGTGAAATTTATTAGTTTGTGTGCACTGGATATGTTTCCAACATATATAATGCATAATTGCATATACATAAGTGCAGAGTGGATGGACAAAAACGTAAACAACACGTATGGCATACATATATGCATGCATGAGCACTGACTCTCCGGGCGTCAGCTAGCTACCCGTACACTTAACTCTCCAGCACTAACTAAAGTGTGACATTCTCCTTAACAAAAAAAGCGTCTTAGACCGTTGAAAAACTGGTCGATCGATAAAGCAACTCGTGTACATATATAATACGCTTGCACGCTTGCTATTTAGCTTTTGGAACAAGTCTAATCCAGAGCTTCAAAGACAATTAATCACTACTAGGATCAATATTAGCCGTCTCTCTCTCCTTTCTGATCCCTTTCATGCGTGCAAGCATGGCATGCTGTTTTCTCCAAGGAAGCAGATTCAGTAAGAAACCATCATGCATGCATTTATATAGCCCATCTTGCTTGACTTTCTCAACAAATTTAAAACTATATACGTCATATATATATATA
>CM002484.1:13812537-13835334 GCA_000325765.3 Leersia perrieri
TATATATATATATGTTCCTAAATATTTGTCACCCGATAGTATTCATAATCGAATTTTCACCACTTCTATTTTAGTACAGTATGCAAGATATCAATTTAAAGGTATATCATATTATCAAAGTACCATGCATGCTAATTAAATATGCATAAATATTCCGATCACCAAAATTGAATGATTTAAAGTTGGCAACAAAAAGTTGAATATTATGTGTATATGCAAAGTGTATATATCCACGTGCAAATATGTGGAGCAGATAAATTAAAATTGTCGTCTGACATGGACACTACCACCATATTTATTTGAAGAGATAATTCCTTATATTCCACTCGAGTTTAGCTGGTTTGCTTATATATCACTCGAAATTGGCTTCTTATATGACACTGGTTCAAGTTTGTCCTCCTTTCTGTGCCACCAGCTAATTCCACCACCTGTTGGTCGTTAACTTCATAGTAAAAGGATGTATTTGCCCATGGTAGTTGGTATACAAACAATGAGATATTTTTCATTTGATAGAGAAGAAGTTGGTTGATATGTATATGCATATAGAATTTTAATTAGTACATAGTTGTTGGATACAACATATGAAAATTGAAAAGGTCCACCACGTGCAATTTGAGCCATTACCATCACATATAATTTTTTAATAATAAAAGCATGAAACATGCAGCTTTCCAAAAAAAATTAATACGAAGAACATTTCTCACTGTTCTAACAAAATTTTATTCACTTAAACGATTTAAGTTGAATTAGTTGTGAAGTTAACGCTTAACAAGGACAAATGCGTCTTTTTATTGTGAAGTTAACGGTAACAAGTGGTGGAGTGACGGTACAAAAGAAAAAAGAAAAGACAAATTTATACCAGTGGTAAAAAAAGAAGCCAATTTTAAATGACATATAAAAGAACCGGTTAATTTCGAGTGTAATATAAGAAGATCTCTTTCATTTAAACGACACTACCACCATATTTATTACTTGAAACTTAATTTGATCGTCAATGAATTGTGTACGATTGCCTGCATGTGATATGACATCACGTATACATCACTGCAAAAATTACGAGCACCATTATATTAGGTGGCGTTAAATTCGTTACCTTAGCTAGCTGATCTGGTTTATTGTCGACCGCCGATCCAGATCTACGGTAGTAATGCATGCTACAGTTATAGCCTACAGAGACTATTTGTAGTAGTTAGATGATCACAATAGTTATGTTCTTGGAAACGTTGTATAATCATCATATATGATTTGCGGATTAAATAATTAGAATCAATTTAGAAGGTTAAAAACATGCATCGGTGAGAACCAATACACATATATATATATAAGAGCATGATTTTATGACCATACGTGCATCTGCACCAACATCGACGAGGTGACACGGGTCCCTGGTAGATTAGAGAGAAAACATTTTTATGTACCTAAAACGCGATCAAAAAAGTTAATATTCAGATTATAATTTCGAAATATAGTTTTTAAAATATAGTTTCGAAATATAATTTTGAAAAATATAATGTTCAGATTATAAATTCAAAAAAGATATAATGTTCAGATTATAATTTAAAAAAGTATAATTTCGATAATATAATGTTCAGATTATATAATAATCTCAAAAATATAATCTCGAAAGCATTCATTTACTCGTTATAAGCTACACTTAACACCAACGGTCGAGATCTTGATTGATCCCACACCAATGGTGCAGATTGTTGGTGCACATGCACATATGATCATTTTTGTATTTTCATATATTCAGATTATAATTTTGAAATAGAGTTTCGAAATATAATTTTGAAAAATATAATGTTCATATTATAAATTTAAAAAATATAATGTTCAGATTATAAATTTAAAAAATATAATGTTCAGATTATATAATCTCAAAAATATAATCTCAAAAGCATTCATTTACTCATTATAAGCTACACTTAACACCAACGGTCGAGATTGTTGGTGCACATGCATATATGATCATTTTTCCATTTTCATATATATATAGGTCTCCGTTTGTTTAATTGTATAGCAAGGTGTTAAGTTGTATGCACCGATCAATTCAATGACAAAAATCTAAGGGCAATTGCATAACTAACCCTGGTTTAAGATCTAACTACATATTTGACCCTATTTTTTTAACTTTGCATTTTGACCCGTTTTTAAAATCTACAGCTCCTATCTTACCCTTCCACGAGAAATCTGAATAAAAAATTAAAAATAGATAGCTGAAAGGATCAAAATACCCCTGCCCATAATATTATCCCTTCCACTGCTTCTTCTTTACTTTGCAGTAGCGGCGGCTAGGGTAGGAGAGGCGTGTGACAGCGGCAGCGGGCACGTCGGGGATGCTAGCTAGACGGGAGGCAATGGCGGCGGCGGTGACGTGGTACACGATGGCGGAGGTGCAGCTGCAAGGTCCATGGGAGGGGCAGCGCAGCGGGCCCCGTCCCTCCACCTCGCTGCGGGAGGGGTTGTAGCCAACAGCAAGGCGCCATGGCGACGGCGGCGGCGCGCATGGGGGCTCCGAGCGGCGATGGGAGGGGGTGGCATCATCTCGGTGGTCGGCAGCACACTCTCCTCGGGTTGGCAGCTGTCGACGTGCTCTCGTCGTCCACCAGCGCGTGGCACGGCGAGCCGCGGGCGGCGGCTAGCGGTGCGCTCTCGTCGTCCACCAGCGCGCGACGCAACAGGGTGGCGGCTGAGGAGAAGGCCGCCGTGGTGACGGTGCAGCGGGCGGCGGTGAACCCAACAGCGCATCAGGCAGGAGGATGAGAGGGTGGCGGGATGACTTCGGGAAGAAGACCGCCGAGGAGGAGGCCCCTTCGGGCGGAGCTGGCCGGCCGGCCTCAGGCGGAGCAGCGGGAGCCATTTTCTTTCTCTTTGCTTTTTTATTTTCCTTTTCTCTTCTCTGCAAATTGATAACCATGTAAATTTTAGCACGGGAGCCATATGTTTAAAAGTTTGTTAAATATGAATCAAATTTCAGTCCAATTTAACTCAAATTTTAGTCAAATTTCACTCAAATATGTCTGAACTACCAAATGTGTCAAATCTGCCTCAAATCCGTTAAACATATGTCAAATATCACAAATACTTGTTACAAAATACACCAACTCCAAAATTAGGCAAAATATACAAGAAGGTATGGCAAAGTAGGGTCAAACATGCAAAAGTATAAACGTCAATTAACACCGTCAACTCCACTTAGCGGACTAGGGTCAATCCCAACCTTCAAATTTGAAAAGCAGGTCAGAAATGTAAAGTCGAAAAAACATGGTCAAATCTATAGTTAAATCTCAAACTAGCATCAGTTATACAATTGTCTCAAAGTCTAAACTACCAATAGACAAACAATTCACTTTGTACCCTCCAACGTAAACGTAAAGGGAACATATCTGTTTAGGACTTTAGGGGCATGAGCGTTATGTGTGTGTATTGATTGTGAACACGCGCATGTCTTCAACAATAATGGAAAAATATAAATATAGTATATCATGATAATAAAAAGAAAAAACATGTTGGAATGGAATTGTAAAAGGAATTAAAAAGGTGGTAGAGATCTAATGCATTGGTATAATAAACAATAACTGCTCCTTTTTCTACAACACCATTTTCTTCAAAGGATCCTCTTTTCTTTTCAAATCTCACTGACTATTGTTTTCTGCAAGTGTGCCACAACTCTTTCTTTTCCATATATGACCACATTTATATATTATTGTGCATTGTTCCGTCATGAAGTGCTCTGATCCTGTGACACATACAATTAATGAATTTGTTTTACCCGTCCCATAATAAAACTATCATCATACCCGATGAGGATTACCTGACAATAGGAATTAGTTCATTTAGTTGAACTATAGTGAGTTAAAAAGTATTCATAGATCGGCTCATACGTACGGGCGGCCACATACATATGTATCCAACCCCTGGACTCTAACGACCTTGTAGGGGTTGTCTAATAGTGTTCATAATAATTTGCTCTTTTGTATACATTTCCCTATACTTACACATGAATTTGGGGGGTCTCAACTATTGTCAATGGAAGCAATGAAACTGGTAAAGATGCCAATTGTTCCCCTCGATCATATATATACCAAGTTTCATTGTATGTATTTTTAAACCCTGATAACAAGCTAAGCACCTGGAAATATATATACATATATACATGTCCCTACAATTTGAAACAGATCGAGCAAAAAAAAAAATGATTACTGCACAATTATTAATCTCAGCTTTGCAATCATGGTGTGTGTCGAACTTTACAGAAAGTACATGCAATCTTAGCATGGTTTTAAAGAGAAACTTAGCTGAGCGAGAATGTTTCAGGTGTAGCGGTAGATCGAAAGCAGCTACTCCAGTAGCTAGTGATGGCTGAACACGCTTTATGCGCGCATACAAAGGAAATTATAGTCATGCATGCATATGGTGGGCCGGCTTGACGCATGCAAATATATACATATATTTAATATATCTTTAGTCGTGTCTTAGTTAATGGTTTTCGACTTGATCTTGGATTCGTAGCAAAAATTCTTTTGACAATGAAGTTCTAGAGTGTTGGCCGAGTAGAAACCAAATGGCCGGAAAGGGTGCAGAAATTAATTTCGGCTCAGTTGTGTTCTCACCCACACGACCAAGCTGACATCATTCATGAGCTAGCTCTATCCCTCTGAAAAACATAGATTGATTAAGTTCATGAGATTAAATTCACGACATATATAAAGCGTGCAATTAATACTACACCCCGTATTGGTCGTAGCTTTTTGTTGAGGTCAAGACTACGATTCTCCATTATCTAAAAATACAATATGCCTTGCATACATATAGCGCACATCAAGTAGTGCGATTATGTTTCCTTGATTTTTGTCGGCAATAAAAAAGAGGATTTTTATGGGAAATCTTTTACGAAAAACACTTGCAAAAATGCATGTATTGTATGAGGCATATATACCTCTCCAATGTATAAGAGAAGCCTCAAAAACAAGTTATTATTTTGTATAACTGCAATATTTATATCCTGCAAAGTTAAGCCACAGAGCACTCTCATTCTTGTAGCATTTCATAATTATAATAATAATTAATTATACCCTTCAAAAGAAGGTTACACAAAAATTATTGGCAGCTTAATTTTTTAATTAAAGTAAAGGGTTTTCTTGGTCATATATCTCAGCTATATAGTTGTGTGTCGACTGCCACTTTGCAACATGCGTCAGGCCAGGATGTTAACATCCACATGTATCTGATACGATATATCTGCATGTGTATGTGCCGTCCTTTTCTTGGTCCATGCATGAGAAGGCCGTGACCAAACGGATCGAAGCTACGTACGTCGCATGCTGTCGTCCACGAATTAGCTTCTTCCTTTTATCCGACAATTTAATGCACACTTGACCTCTCCACACCAATTAGCATCAAAGTGTGGCTATGGCACGTGCATCGGCTTATACTTCGACTTGCTCTCGTGAAAGATACACCAAATAAAGGAAGGCAAAGCTACGCATGCACTTTAGGAGGATATCTCCTGTGCAGCCCACGGTTTGGGGTGGTACATCCCTGCACTCAAAAACATGGTTATGTGTACTATTCGGATTACGGTTGAGCTATTTAGAGTTAAGGCACGATTTGAGAGAGAGAGAGATTTTGACAAGCAGCTAGGTGACAATTAAAAAGCTAGTGTTTTTTTAGCTTTATCATCTAGTATAAGTTTGTAACCCTTATTGTCCAGAAACACAAGTGATTTCTTTTACGTACATAGGCAAATACTTGTTCAAGTGCATTGATAGAATCTCTCGCGTTTGGGATATGGATGTGGTAATTTTTAAATTCAAGAGGTTAATTGTGTTCCACAGGTCTTAGCTCCCATAAAAATTGGGAATGTTACTCCCTTATATTAATATGCAGTACAACAGGCCATGTGTGTCAATGATAAATCAAGGGCAAACAAAAGGGATCGCACGATTGAATTTGTGCAAATAAGAAATCAAGTTTAGGTGGCGTAAATTCACTACGGGCACTGCTACGAGTACTAACAAATTCTTTTTTTAGTAATTAATTATTACTAAAAAATTCTTATAAAATTCTTACTAAGAGAGATCTCAACCATTCAATTTAACTAAATGAAATTAAGTTACACTAGATTTACTTATTGCAACTTACCTACCATATCAGTGTTAGTATCAGAATTAATAAGAAATCTTAGCACATAGCGACCTTTTCCATTCACTACACCCTGCTAACTGTAATCTGCCTGTAACAAAATGATAATTAGTAGTTAAAACTATTTTTTTGGGTTGCAATACTTCAAATTTTGGGACAAAACTAAAACTAATTAAAGTCCCAACTAACCCAATAATTTACATAATTAGTAGTGCAAATTGCAAACTAACTACTCACTCCATTCCACAATACACACATTTCTAGGCTTGGTTGTATATATGCCCGCTGGGATAAATTTTGAATTGCTTGATTACTTATCCAAGTAGTATCACATTGACTAAAATGCTTAGAATTCTGTGTATGGGAATCGATGTCCTAGAAATACTTATATCGTGGAATAAATTTTTGAATTTAAAATATTATTGTGAAGCTGAGGTAGTTAGATTTTAAAGGAAAAGAACAAAATATCAATGCCGGAAATTGGCCCATAGGTTGACCTAGTCATTCCACGCACCGTATCATCTGCAAGCAGTACTCTGCAGCATATGGATAATATTCAGAGATCGACCTGATGATAGAAATGGCTTACGTGAGCACATATACAGATGCAGTGCACGCAGTCCTCTGGGTCTTAGTGAATTGCGGCGAGCGCACTGACGTTCATCCTCGATTTGATTCGATTCTATCCCTGCCTGCCGCGATCGACAACTACGTCTCAGGGGGTTCAGATAATCAGATCACATACATCAAGCTCTCTCGATCGTCAACATTGCTTAGTCCCATCAACAAAAAAGGATAAAGATGTTGATCATCATTCGGTGTTTCCGACTATTGCATCAATATATCCACTTGATATTGATGTATGCATATATATGATCATCAATCAGTTAGCTAGGTGTGTTGGCTGCAGATTTTAAAAAAAAAAAATCGTAGAAGAGGCTCCAATTTTAATGACCATATGGAAGCATGCTTATGCATATAGCCTTAGCTTTGGCCTTTGGAAAGGTCATGGGTGATAATTACTTGGACCACAGATGCACTATACCAGCTGTTCATCAAAACGGGGAGTGCTTATCTACTCTTCCCGCAAGTAGAAAGCACAATTTTCTCCCAAACATGTTTAAACGCAATTGTCATGGCGCACTAAGGAAGTATATAGCACTCAAATATATACTCTGACCTAACATTGTGCATCATGCATGCATGGACAATAGATCCCGGTACAATCATTGCTGTTGTTTGTAGAACATGAATTAATTGAAAATTAAGTCGACAAGAAAAATCTAATGCGTGATTACCACCATAACCATGAAGACACATGAACAATGTTGTAACATCAGCGTCTGAAAGATTTATAACAATACTTCATGTTTAATTATATGATGCGAAGGCAAGAGAAAAGGGAAAGAGACTAATGGTGTCGTATATACATTGATTACTAGATGCTTTATTAGATTAGATAGCTTAATAATCATTTCGATCCTAAATATTTGATATTTAATTAGGACAAGATTCAGTTAAAGCTGGACTCTGACGTACGTGACAGTGAACTGTTTAGGACAAGATCGTAGTGAACGTCTCAGGTGGCTCGATCAGCTGAGCAGGGCACCCTAACACGGGGCATGCATGCTCTAATTGTTAAAGTTAAGAGGCAATCTATCTATCTGCAGATAGCAGTGGGCGATTTCCGATGAAAAAAGAACAGATGTCAAGACAAGCCGACTCATCACATCAGCATTCTAAATTTGCAACGCAATTCGTATGGGTTTAACCTTTTTTTGTTTAGATAGATGTGCAGAAATATAGAGTAGATAGTTGGGCAGAAAGGCGCCCTGGTGGTGAGGGCGTCGCTCCATCTGGTTCGACCGCCGTCTTCCCAGGGTGATTCCGTCCTCACCTGTTTTGTTTTTGCTCTGTTTTGTTTTGGATTTGTTTTATCTTTAGCCAAAGTACGCACGTAGATTCAGCTCTCGCGTGCTTCCCAAAATTAGGAAAAGCAACTAGGCCGGATGAATCACCATGGCTGATGCATCCTATACTAGGGAGGCTTTTGTTTCCATGCCATTGGAAGACGAGCAGAGCTTGCCACCTGGTGCAATGTTGCTCCTTGCCGTTTCAACGGCATCAAGAGTCCATTATATGTTCCTCATATATATACTTACAGAGATCAATGGTATAGCCCGCTGCGAGAGAGTATCGGGTGCTACCGTGCAGTAAAATACTACCGTGATACCAACCTAAAAAATATGCGCCAAAAAGTCATGAAAAACTATGAAAAAAAAACTGAGATGTATAACACTATGGAATGTAGCATCACACAAAAAATCAACTCAAAATTTGACCTACGTAAGGAGAAAAAAACAAACTTGTGCTCCAAATAGTGTCCAAACAGGACACATTACTATTCACTGCCAGCAATAAAAACTACCACACTATTTAGAGTATAAGTCATTTTGACCAAGTCGAATTCAAACTATACTTCAACTTTGATCAATTATACAATAAAAAATAGTAACTTTTGAACACAAGAAAAAATATGCTATAAAAATATTTTTAATTATAAATTCAATAAAGCAAATTCGGTAATGTAAATGTCGATATATTTTAAGCTAATTCGATGATATAAATGTTGATATATTTGACTATAATTTTTTTCAAAGTTGTAGTTTAACTTTAAACAAAATCAAAACGATTTATAATACAATATAGAGGGAGTAATTAGCTATTGCACCGATAATCTCTGGTCGACAGGTCCCCATGATCCTCTCACATATAGTTTATTGGAACTCATGAATTCGCACTGTAGCTATCAAGCTCACATATAGAGGGAGTAGCATGTTTCTTTTCTATCTTCTCATATAGCTGTCTTATTGTATCTGTGCTTACAAAAATGCATGTTTCTGATGGGCCTCTAAACCGAGCTTACTACTAAAAGAAAGTTGACCGTATCATCAGCATCTTGCAGCGCGAATTGGCGTCGTACTATAGCTAGGTTTTTAATATCGTTAGTACCAAGCCCTCCAGCCGATTGAGATTTCAATAGATCCGTTTGGATTCGAATTTAAGTAAAAGGCGAAAAAAAGTTTTGATCAATGCTACAAATTATAGTACTGTTTGGTAAACAATAATTGGGTATAAAATTACATTCATGTGATAGACAAAACAAATGAGAAAAAAGAAAATAAAAACAGAGTAATGGCCCAAGAACCTAATACTATCCACAAGGCCTAGTAAGCCCATTGCTAGGAAAAATGTGATGTCTTTTTGTTGGACTATATAAAATATAGCAAAGGTCATGCCTGACATTTTTGAAAATGTTGGTTTATTTTCTGAATTTTCTATATAGTGTCTACAAATTTATAGATTTATCTAGTCTGTGTGTACCTGACGGCCTTTCAACCAAACTTACTACTTCGAGAAAGGTGTCTTCAAGCACAATTTAACGTCATATTATAACAAGGATTTTCGTCCGTAACTGAGTTTACGAGAATCAATCAAGATGTCGATAGAATTCGTTTGAATTAAAATTGAAGTGAAAATAGAATAATGTTCTTATCAATACCGCATGAATTGAACTATTGTTTGGTAATAGGATTTGGTAAAAATGGCATCGACATGAATTTTCTAGTGCCAAAACGGGTGAGGAAAATAAGAAAGATTGATGGGCCAAGAGTCTAGCACAATTCACAAGGCCTAGTAGCCCATTTTCTATAGCAAAATGTGATGTCTGATTTGTCCACAAATAATCCTTGATAATATAGCTAACACTCCATCAACAACGACGATGGTGGCGTTGGCGATGAGATACAGGGAGATGATGAGTTGCGAGGGAGGAGCAGCGAGGAGAAACAGCACTGCGCGGAATGTTTGAGACATACATTACCGAACGAACGTCCGTGGTGTAGTAATCCTCTGTAACTAAAGCATTTCTAGAACGTCAGTATGTTTTTGCTTGATTTTTTTTATTTTTTCCATAATTTTATAAAATTATCTAGGATTTCCAGGCATTTTCTACATTATTATTTTTTAAAAACTTCCTGATTTCTCAACTAAAATCTTTGAATATCAATAAAATCCTTGATATATTGCAAATATCAACCCATCAATTCTTCCTTTTGTCGATAATTGATCGGTCGTTGATAAATATTATTAATTTTACTTACTCACACTGCCGATTCCAATCTGATTTGGTCTCTTCGCTCGAAATGAATCTGTGCAGGTCAATCGGGCGAACCTTGATTAACGCCTTGGAGGAGACAAACCCAGGTCATTTTGCTACCTCCCCAAGTCCTCGCGAGAAGAGAACTCAACAAACGACTGTCCATCTAACGGCAACAATTTGATCGACTGACCTTGTCTAACAACGGTTTGATGAATACCGATCTCAGCAAGCATCACAATTAACAGAACAAAATGCAAAGAAAAACGGAAATGGCACCAGAATACAAGGACAAGTCTGCAAATCTTATATTACAGGGAAGAACAGAGTACACATGAGCATTTGAGAAACAATGATGCGCATCACAGCAACTATCTTTTGTCTAGACCTACAGCAGAGCACGAGCATCTCTGAGAAAGCAAACAAGCCAACCCAGGGATGCCATACACAAGTTCAGTTCAGCATCCATACAATGAAGCCAGATTGATCCATGATTAAGACAAAACGACACAATGTCGTTATGGAGCAACCAAAGCTCTGTAAAACTTGCCATAGATCTAGGGGGGTTCTCAGCACACATTTCTACGCTCTTCCCTATAATGAAGCTCCCTTGGTTGCTGCCTTATCATTGCTTGACATGCCTTCACCACCGTCTTCCCTTAACAGTCCTCTTTGCTTGCAGATCTGTGTCGAAAAGGAAACTTTGTGAGTCGAGCACTTACCATAGACGACTCCAGCAGACGCGGTATCTTTTGTCCTTTTTACACCGTTTTCCAACCTCATGCAGTTGATGTCAGACTAACCCTGCGATGAAGTAACAAACAAGTACCAAACAGCAGGGTATAAAGAAAACAGAGCAATAGAGAAACTGAACGCACAAGGATTGAGTTCAGGGTCATGCCTCAATGATGCCTTCTGGGATGCCTCCGAGTTCACACCTGCATGAGCTTTAGAAACCACTTCAATCCCATTGTTTGGCTTTATATATCAAATGAAGTAAACAAATAAAAAGGTTCAGATCATCTAAGAAAATCCTAATTTCAAATAAGGAGAGAATGCACCAGAAGCAAGACCTCTAACTCTTCAGGAAGACCACTCTGAACGACTCCATTCCCACTGAAATGCACATTTTCAGCAAGGACACTTTCCATGTCCTTCTCAGCTCTCTCCAATAACTCTGCGCTATTGTTGCCTCCCAAGCTTTCACTTCCAACGAGTTCTGATACAACCTTCTCCGCAACACGCTTTAAAGATGTACATACAGCTACAGTTGTATTGGTGCAGTTCTTGATATTGGGAATACAGTTATCACACTCTTTAGCAGCGTCACCAGAACAAACCACTTCCCCAGGCACACACTTGGAGCCTGATGCAACAGAGTCCAAACTTTTTTCAGATGCCAGTGGGGAATTCAAGCAATTTGCTTGCTCTAGATTGCCATTGGCAAGTGAAACCTGACTTCCACCACTTGCACCAGAAGCATCAGCAGTATTGCCAGACAGAGGTGATGAAGTTCTCTGATGAACTGGACTGATTGAGGGGCTAATTGAGGCCCTCTTAACCGATCTGCCAGATTCACTATCATAAGCCCCAGCTGTATCATGCTTACGCTTCGGCTGCCCATCTGGGGATCGATTCGCTGTACCACCTTCGACATCATTTTTATTGGCCTGCTGATGATTTATATGCCTCGAAGGACGAGGTCTCTTGTAGCCTTCTGGAAACACATAAGACGGAATCTGCTTCCTCCGAACATGAGAAACAGCTAACTCCATCCCAGGTCTCCAGTACCCATACATGCTGATATCGTGCCTAAATTCATCTACTGTTCCACGAATATCAAACTGTTGACCCTCCTGTATTTTTGCACCTTCTTTCCTTGATAAACCCATGAAGAAAGCACAATGAGCACATTGTCTCGAAGGGTCAGCATATTCATGTGGATAAGGATGGCATTGTAACATTCCATATGTGTCTCTTTCAATCTGCACATGTCAACAACAGAAAAAAAAAATACTCTATAGTCAACCACATGAAAAATAAATAATCAGTAAAGTTCATTCTGAACGTTCAGCGATAGAGTGCCTGTTTAGTGGTAAAAAAAACAAGACATGAACTCTGCCTTCCTACTAGTTCTCAAACCAATCGGCAATAGTAACTTGATATTTTGTACCGAATAAACAATAGCACCGAACAGAATGATTCTTTTTTGAAGCTAAGTACACAATAAAGAACATAAGCAAGAAAGAGTAAATTTCAGAAAACCCCATGTTTTATGGTCAAAGTTGCAAAAAGACACATATATGACTTGTGGCATAAAACCACATGTTTTATGGTCTAAATGTTTCATAAAACCCCACATTTATTTAAACTGTAATTTATTTCAGCATATTTAATACAATGTTTTTCAAGTTAAATCAATAATCAGAATATTTTATAGACACTATGGTTTTTAAAATTTGAAGTAAATGTTATCCGAACATGTATGGGGTGGGGTTTTGCAAAACTATAGAACCATAATACATGTGGTTTTGTGCAACTAGCCACAATATATGGGGTTTTATGCAACTTCGACCATAAAAGGTGGGGTTTTCTGAAATTAACTCAGCAACAAATTACCTTTAACGTCAGTTGTCTCAACCGAGACTCAACCCATCCCTTCCAAAGTCTAAGATCTTCTTCATCTTCAGCAATGATGTCAACCTGGAGATAATTCTTATATGCTTCAAAAAATTGGAAAGACTCAAAAAGAGCAGACCAATTAGCCTTATTCATATCGATTTCCTGCATTGAAGAGCAAATAATGCATAGTCAAAACCGGAAGCACTCATTAAAATAGTAGCTTATGCAGTGGCAAAGAATACAACCTGGCAAATTTTGTTACCAAACTGGAATTGCTCCACCATAACCCTCAGTGTGCTTGTTGAAACATTATAGCTGGAGTTCATGCACGGGTAAGCAGGAGTTATGATGGGCATATGATGGGACCTGTCACGGTGATATTTGCGTGGATCCCACACTGGAAAACCAAGTTCATCCTCCTCGATTGCACAAAGCATCACAGGATTTGGCCAGCACCACTGAGTAAAAACTCTAAAGAATCTTGAGACCAGCATACTTGGCACTGCATTAGGGTAAAGCTGGCAGACACGTGCAACCAATAAAGCCCAATTGACACCACCAAGGAAACCAGTAACCTGGCAACCACAGACAAGTCATTAAACTGACTCAAAAGAAATGTTACTGATAATAACGACAACTAGACTCACATTAGAATAAACTCCTCTTTTTTTTGCCCAGTACTTCAAACACCTCAGTGTTGTCCGAAAGTTCTATGATTAAGAGCATGGATATTGTTAGACAGCATCCTAGAAGAGTAAATAAGACAAAACAAGCATAGACTATAAAATGATCCAGCCAACCTCAACATTCGGAACAAGCCTAAGAATCTGGTCAGCTACTCGGCACCCGTTAAGACTGCGAACAGTTACTTCATCAACATCATACAGTACTGATCCTTGGGAAATGTCCAAGTCCTGCAGCAATATGTTAGACAATGTTTCTCTTGGAAAAAGCTAACATAACAAGGGGCACAATGGATCCCTAATAAAAAGGTCACTACTGGAACAATCATGATGATAATAAACAACATAATTGTGAAAAGAATATTCAAGTGTTAACCACTCTACTAAGTTCAACAAAAAATTCAGATTGGCATCCCAACAATTACGGACGTTGCAATTAAAAAAAGTAGGCAAAGTTAAGTGATTTCTACCAAATACTGCTGGAGAGATAACTAACTCCCTTCATCCCCTGAACTGATTTCCTATGGATGCCAGGACACCACTAGGTTACATACAACAATGTTGCCAGGATAAGTTCCAACATAGAAGGTTTGCTGTTTATCATAAAACTATTGCATATAATTCAAAAATCAACCCTATCCTCATGACAAGATCCTAGATTTCAGAGAATGACTATTCGGAACCGTATTCTTAATAACAAAGATACAAATTATAACATTGCACATTCTAAAATAGAAGCCTTAGAACTAGAAGTTATGCATAAAATAACAAGGCATATGAAAGCATTTTAAAATGAATACACTACTTACTGGTGGTACTACTAAAAGAGAGACACTGGCATAAAGAAGATCAATTGATATTCCGTGGAATTTAAATTTCATGACAGGAACATGTGCATCAGGTACAGGTTGAAGTTCGGTAACTTCATCTGTTTGCCCCAATATGTCATGTAGAACAATAAAAAAATCCTCCTGTAGAAAGAGTACCTATGTTAGAGAGTAATCATGACATCTATAAACCGACGTTACATAAAGAATCTAAAGAAGACATCACCTCACGATTCACATATGAAGGCCCAACACATAAAGTATCGATGTCAGCTCCAGGGCCGTGAACCTAGAAAAGCAGAAACATCAACTTGTAACTTTGAATCAAACTATATAATACAGATACTGACAGCCAACATAAGAAAGATGTTAACCACATAAAAACATACAAAGAGAAAATGAAAAACAGCTTTGCAACAAAGCACCAATCCAGATGTTTAAGTAGCCGCCCAAGGATATTTAACAAATCACTGTTCTGCGATAATAGTTAGATGGTACTCAGTTTAGCCTGTAACAGCACAATATTCATGCCAGACTAGGTTTGTATATTACAGACACTGATAGACAGAACAAACTCGGAAAGCATAATCTTTGTTAAACTGGTGTAAAGATAGCTAGAATAATTGAGACGCTATACATAACAAAAAACAACATATTGACCTTAGAGCACAAAATTAATGAAGTTTTCTCAAGAGAACCTCGTGTGTTTATGTTATATTATCTACTAATTGAGCAACTAGAACATACTTTTAGAGCAAAGATAAGTGCTGAGCTAAGAAAATACCAGACTGACAAAGCAAATGTGAAACATGTTTAATTATTTTAACAAACGATACGATGCTAGGTTGTGAGAGCAAAGTTGCTGAGCATATCAAATATTCAAATGTTGTCCATATCTATTTGAGAAGGAACAGCTGAACTTAGTTCATTTATTATAAGAGGCACATAGGATATCAACAAAACAATCCACAATCCACGTTGTACACACAAACCCTTAAACCCTTTAGTGCCCCACAGCCCACGCAACTTATATAGTTCACCAATGCAACTGCTTCTCATTATAACTATGGTCAAATAATTTGTGGCAGCCATACTAAATGTTGGTACTCCTGTAGATATCAGGATTCGGGGCTATGAATCTGGACATCAGCTATGTCAATTTATAGTCTCAAATCCTTATATTGTGACAGAGGGAGTAGTTGACAAAATTACTTTTGAAGTCAGAACTTTAGTATAACACTTATACATGGACTTTAGTCACTTATGCAAATCCTGGCTTGTTAGCATTACTCGTATTCATCCTTCATCCCAACATAAATATCGGATCAGCTTATCATAGCCATTTTTACCCCTGCACCTAATATTATCACATTGATGTTCAGTGCAGAGATTGTGAGTACAGAAAATCACATTAATATTGAGGCATAAGGAAATTTAATCTCTCTTCCTCTGTTAAATGGCACTGGCAGCAAAGGACACTCCATGGTTTACAATAACCACTTAGTTATCGTGGTTATCTACCTTATCAACGGGGGAGCATATCGACAGGATTTGAGATAATTCCATAGAATTAGATAAAACTCAACAAAATTCGAGCGGTTATTGCCAATTTTGCAGGAGGTGATTAACGACGGTAGATAGATATTATAAACCAGGGGACACTGTAACGATAACTGACATATAGACAATAATATGCAAAATGACATGAGTCAGAAAATGTAAACAGTATTACAAACAACAGAGGAGTATGTGGTAGAGAAGAACAGCAACAAAGTCACAGGATGTGGAGGTTACCCCTAATCGGTATGACCCAAATGTGAAGAGCACAGCATTTGCCTCTTCAACCATCTGATCAGTGTACCCTCTCTGGCTAGTTAACTGCTTCACCCAATCTTTTACGATCTGCAAGTTCAAAAATAAAATGATGTTTTAGCAAATGATTTTGGGACTGTTTAGGTTGTTGCCACTCTCAACCATTCCAAATTTTGGAATTGCCAAATTTTTGGCAAGTCAATAAATAACTGCCAAATGTTGGCAATTGTAGAACCTTCTCCCAAAACTTGTACCAAAATTTTTGGAAAGGTTTTTTTTGGCAAGAAGGTAAACAGGCCCTTTGTGCCTATAATAACAATATATACCATAAAATGCATTGAGGTACTAAACATGGTATACAATTATTAAGCTCATTTTGAGCAATCTACTACAGTAAACATCAAAATCCATTCTTTTATAGTATTAACCAGTAGAAAACTAAATAGCATGGCGCCATGGTGCCAACAGAAGTTACCTTATCGAGCTCGCCTAGCACCTCCTCTCGCCTAGCCGACTCCTCCTGACTCTCGTATAGACCGGCTTCAACCAAGAACTGCAATTATGATCAACAAACAGATCATCATTTGAACCGCTCACTATAAACGCAAAAAAAAAACAGTAAAATGGTAAGCAAGGCAATCTTTACTAACCTTCTCCAACTCCGCAGTCTTCTGGAGATCAACATCCGCCGGCCCAGCCAACGATAAAGGCTTCGTTATCCCGTACTGCTTCGGGGGCACCGCGGCGGCATTAGAGCCCGCCATGGAATCTCACAAGATAACGCAAAAAAAAAAAAAAAAAAAAAAAAAAAAAACTTCTCGGGATACCGCAACAACAGAACAGCTCTCCTCTCCCAATCGAGAGAAACGAAGAGGAACCCTAACTAGCGCAGATCGGCGCTTGCAACCCAAAAGGCTGTTCCTCTCACAGACTTGCCGCAATCGCCTCAAAACAAACCAAACTTCTCCACAAATTTGACCAGGCACGATCTCCTCTCCCCTAGGCACAATCCCCCAATCCCCTACTATATCGACGAGTCCTAGTAGAATTCGACAAGTAACCAACCCACCCCTCTCACACGGATCCGGACACCCCCATCGCGGAATCCCTCATGCCCCCCAGCCCCAATCGCCGACCGGATCAGATCGATCCAAAACAGCTAGCCCTGGATCGGCGGCGCCTCCGGATCGGAGGCGGTTAGGGCGGATCCGGCGATCCGCCGCGCGGCCGAGGGCAGGGGGCGCCCGCGGCGGCGGCGGCGGCGGCGAGGGGAGGGGAGGGGAGAGAGGCGGATGGGAAGAGAGAGAGAGAGAGAGGAGCCCGTGCGTTTTGTGAGAGCTATCTGTCGCGATTTCTTTCTCCCTCGGGAGGAGGAGGATATCGAGATTTTTTTTCCGAGGGGTTTAAATGGATATTTTCCGGGAGGGTGACTGCCTGACTGGGCGAGGGGCTATTAGCCTCTAAGTTAATTAATTTTGATTAATTGGATGTATTTTAGGAAATTAATTGGTCATAAAACGCGGCGGGGGTGCTATTTGTTTTTTCCTCGGTGTATGTACTGTTGGCGCCGCCGCGTTGAGGCGCGGGACACGCGGTTGGGGAGGAGGGTTAGGCGGTGGAATGGGGGATGTGGTGTGGTGCCGACGACGCGACGGGGCCGAACGGAAGATCTTCCTCCTCTACAAGGTTAGGATCCATCCATCACGTGTGTGGGCTGTGGAGGGTGGGGGTTGCTTCGCGACGTCACTAGCCTCTAGCCATAAGCAGATCAACTTTTTTCTTCTCTTATGTTTTACTGTTTGCTCCTCTCTCCTTCTGATTTATAAGAATTGTTAAAAACTATAAAATTTACATTATATAAAAACATATTCAAATATAAATTTAATAACGTTACGTATATAATATTAATCATTTGTATTGTAAGTTTAAGTATTAGTCAAAACTTTTATTATGAATTAATAACAAAAGACGGTTATCATGCACTCAATTCAGTAATTAAGATATGGGCACATGTTATGTTTTTAGTACAAACCAGAGAAAACATTGTTATTAGATATTGTCTCGCCTCTGAAAATTAATATATGATGTTTTAAATACATGACACAAGGATACACAGATGATGATATCTCATGATAATATTATGATAATGTATATGTGTTTCTTTTTTTATTACGTAAACAGTACAAGTCATTATTTTTTTACTTTTGGTTTCAAGTTAGTTTTCCCTTAAGACTAGGGAATGATAGGCCTATCAGTAACACATGTCCAGTTGTTGGATTAAGGTTAAGTTTAGATTCCAACTTTTTTCTTTAAATTTCTAACTTTTCACACTAAATATTTGGACATATGTATGAAGCATTAATTATGGAAGAAAAAAAACAATTGCACAGTTTGCATGTAAATTGCAAGACGAATCTTTTAAACCTAATTACGTCATGATTTGATAATGTGGTGCTACGGTAAATATTTGCTAATGACGAATTAATTAGGCTTAATAGATTCGTCTCGGAGTTTACAGGCGGAATATGTAATTTGTTTTGTCATTAGTCTATATTTAATAGTTCAAATGCGTGTCCATGTACGTTAATTTTTTTTTTTTGACAAACAACTAAACACGGACTCTTTCTTTCCTTACCACGGGCAATGTCAGTGTTTTAGTGATGTTACAGTTGAAGAGTTGACTACCAGTGATGTCTTGGTTTTCCAACGCATCAGATAAGACGGGTGCATCATATTAAGGCATGTTTGGCTAGGCACTGTTGCAATAGTAAGAAAACTATATGTAATCATGTCCCCGTATGTATAACCCTTATAATTTGGGACAGGTGAAGTAACACATGGTGCAAAGGATGAAACTATGGGTGGCACAAAAGAATTATTGAACTATTTATTCTAGCAATTGAACAAACATTTTGCAAAATAATTAGAATTTAGCCTCAAACAATATATGATTATCTAATAAAGCCCCTTAGCACTTCGATTTCCTCCATCTTCGTGATTTACCTGGCTTCTCATTTAATAAACGACATGTGAGTATAAAAGGTGTGGAAGCTAAATATACAACTATATAGTTCAATCCTCTATGTTAAGTGCTACACATTAAATATTTTGTTGACTATTAATTAAAAAGTTAGTCACAAAATAATGACATTAATATATTTGTCATTAAATATTTTATTATCATAATTTGTACATCCTTTTTTAAAATAAATCCATTTTATAAATATATTAGTCAAACTAATATCT
Organism: Leersia perrieri; assembly: GCA_000325765.3. Lineage (NCBI taxonomy): Eukaryota > Viridiplantae > Streptophyta > Magnoliopsida > Poales > Poaceae > Leersia > Leersia perrieri. The sequence goes on from CM002484.1 coordinate 13,832,031, forward strand.
TGAAGATCGTGCTGAAATTTTAAAAAAAAATCTTGCATTGTTCAATTGAGGGACTAGTGGATTTAATAAAATTGTAAATATTTGATATCAGATGCCATATCTAAGATCTACTATTGTTATTATACTCTTGGGTGCTTCTTAGGAATGCATTAGCATTAGCATGAGCAGATGTGTTATATGCTATTTTGGCCTACCTAAACTTTCCATGTAAAGTACTTGGTGTCAATGGCGAGGCCACCTTTCCATTCTCTCTTTACAAGATAGAGAACAAGGTTAACATGATCTGTACTAAATGGAATGCAGAGGGATGTCAAGAATAGCTAGAGACAGGACTAAGATTTTATCAAAGGACTAAGAAAGGGCGATGATGAGTTCTTTTTGGCTGGTGGCAGGATGGACGGAGAAGTGAGGCTGGGATCTGTCTTTCCTAGCTTGAGTACAAGGTCGGGGCATTTGACTTCTTTCCATACTTAAGGATAGCACATTTAACCCCAATATCATTGATATGTGGGTCCACTAAGTCATAAACAGTGGGTCCCGATGGCATTCAGACCCTATTTCATTTCAACTTACTGCTCATAAAGGTGTAGGGCGAGCGAAGGAGTTCCAACAAGCGGTAAATAGGGCATGTGTTGGGCACGTCTAGACTATGTATCATAGTCGAGGAGGTCTTCTACATTCTAGTCTAAGGATAGGGTAGACTCGCGGTTGTCTCTTCTATGTGGGTCCAGGTCATGTGGAACTCATGAGCAACAATAGTACAAGCATAGAATCCATGGTACAACACCATCTTCATGATTTTTCAAGCATTTTCTTGTCCTCCCTTTGACCATTTAAATTGACTAGGTCAAAATGAGTTTTGAAATATGGGCATTTTTTATTTGCTGATAGTTCAAGGAACATTAGATTCCATTTGGTAAGGTGGACATTTGGATTCTTAAAAGGATATTGTTAGAAATTCAAGGAAAAGAGAATTTTTTGAATTAATTTATTAAGGGCATAAACTGTTAAATTATTTTCCTTATAACATATTAATCCACACATAAAATAGCATTGGTTAAATCTAACATAGTGGTGACACCCACAACGAGTTCTAGCAAGGTGGGGGGGACTCCGCATCTTCTATTATCGACAATGGAGCAAGAAGCAATTATGACAAACAATGATAATACGAGTAAAAATCCAACATGTCCTGTGCTACTAATAAAGTGGTAGTACATCACCCTCTTCCCGAGCTCTCTTGACGTGACATCTCCACCCTCAAAGGTGGGGTATTGCAACACGTACAAGACGACCATCTACAATATTATGGTCAAATTTCAAGTGGAGGGCGAGTACTTCTGCCAAAACTGTTTATAGACATGAATCAGCAAGGCGGATGTATATTGGACTGCAAAGTGTCGGCCCTAGATTTTTAGTCTGGGGTAATTGGACCCATTCTTTCTTGGGGTAAATGGATCCATGCCATTGCAAAATTTTCAAAGTTCGACAAGTTCACCAGTTGTTGGGGATCATTGATTCAGCGTAGATCGACCTCCATTAATTTAACTGAAGCCATCAACTCCATCCTAATAAGCTTCAAGATTGATTGACCTCTGTTAATTTAACATTAGCCATCTTTTCCTCTATCCTAATAAGCATGTCCAACTCCATATCATGTGTGCTTAGGATTCGTGGTGGTCGAAATGAATGTGGTACGCAACATGGAGACACAATCACTCGAAGCCACACAAGCTCGGCGGCAGCACACAATGTGGTGTCTACTCCCCGGCCTCCTTGCAAACGCGATGATGCAGTTTAATATTTGTTTATTTGTTTTATGAGAGCTATCTTTATTTTTTTCCGCTTCTTCATATGAGGTGCCTGCAAGGAGCCATCGGAAGCCTCCAGAAACACGTGTATCTGACCGTACTTTTCTTTTTACTGCATAAAGTTTTCTAATCTAGCGATCATTGTTTGTTGCCATGCTAAAATATGGATATTATCAAAATCTAGGTAAATTTTAACAATGCAATATTGTGGCAACTTATGTATCTTGTGTTGGCATTTTCTAGAGCAAACGAAATATTTCCAAAACACTGTTTAAATTATCGACGATTTGGTAAGACATATTTTGGCTTTAAAACAAAATACTACGTAATTGCATATATTATACGTTTCCGGTTACGCGGAGTATTGTGGCAATAGGGGAACCTTGCTTATACAGAGATAGGCGTTGGAAAATGAAAAGTGGGTTTTTTTTTTGAGAACTTGGAAAGTGCTGTGGAACAATGATCTGGACTGGTCGTAGCAAAAAGGAGTTACAAGCTTTGTTGGAGCTAGTTTACCGAAAGCAAGGCCCCGGCATTATTGAGACGTGGAGCCGACAATTGCCGTTGACCAACCTCGAAAGGGGAAATTATGCCTCAGTCCAAGTCAGACAGGTCCAACACAATTTTTTTATTTAGTGAAGCAAAATAAAAGAATTTGGAGGGTTCAACACGGTCGCTAAAGCATTTGTGCTCACAGCTTAGATGCTCCATCCACTGTACCACTCGCTACTTTAGAATATATATATTTTTTCTTTAGATATGCAGGTACCTCCCCGTTCTTAGTGAGCTATAACATGGGCTAGCTTTCTAATCACATAATTATATCGTTATTTATTTTTATATATTATATAAGAATGTATGTATTTGTGAGACCAAGTGTGGCTTTTTGTCTAATATGATGGAAAATTGGCAAGTATCCAAGAAGTGATTCTATTGGCTAACGTGTGCCAGGTTGCGATATCTGTGCCCGAAAGATGATGGTTCGGTTTATTTGTGTGCAGGGTTATTTGGGGTCAACCTTGGTCAACGGCGGACTGGGATCAAACTCAGGGGAGGTTGGGATCGGGCACGGTCAGGGATGTCGGGTGACAAGGTGGGACGCAAGTGTAGACGGAGGACGGACATCGTGACGGGAGATCGTCACAAACTTGATGCACAAGTCAAGAAGGATGCAAATCAGACTTCACTTACATGACCTCGCGGTGGGTGGAGTGGCCTGGGATAGAGATGGCCCATCTTGGCCCAGTCCACAAGAGGATCAAGAAAGGAGAAGAATTTGCACTGCACAAGGACTGAAATCAGACTTGAGAAAGGACGCAAAATGGACTTCATTTATCGGTGTTGAAGGACCTCAATCAGACTTCGGAAGCAACAACAGCTGGCGGCTGACAGCTAGGCCCCACAGAGGCGACACGCGTGGACGGCGATTCGCGCGGCGCACGCAGGAGGCCACGCGGCACGCTCCGATTCACGCGGAGGCACGACGTGGAGCA
>CM002484.1:13836524-13868338 GCA_000325765.3 Leersia perrieri
TATAAATTACCATGGAGCTTTGTTTGTTATCTCCTGCTCATTCGCATGATGACTTGTTTTATACATGTGCAATCTTGGTCACTGCTCTAGCTTTTTTTTCATAAGTTGTTATGTGATCTATCTATGTACTCAAGATTGTTGAATCATGCTTTAACCATAAAAACAACTTGAACTAAATCAAATGTGCATAACTCTGTTCAAGTAACTAGTTCTTTTGAGGTACTTTGCTCATAGTCTTGCCATGATTACCCATCTTTGCAATCATTCACATGCTCTTTTGAACTGCTCATGAATGTTTCTTGGTCAAGTCGAGCATCATTCATAGCTTTAGTTGGTTTCTGTTAAATCTTATTGAAAATCTTTGCCGGACATCGTTTTGCGTTTACGCATCGGTGATTTCGAAGGTAGTACGGAGACGGCCTATAATGGGAACTCCAGCTGGCTAACCTATTCGAATGCTTAGATGGCAGCGATGGCACAACCATTGCTTGCTGACTAAAGCCTCGATAGGGGTGTCATCGTGATTGTACTATATTTTTCTATGAAAATTCATGATAAAATTGATATAAAAAAATAAAAAAAAGATGAAAATGATGTGTACAATTTTCTGAGCTAGCTTACCTCTGCTTATGACTTGATGCTCACTTGAACTTGACATTAGCACGACTAGTATGGCTTGATTGTATAGCATGGGTAGACATAGTATTGATCATGAGCTTTGCTTACTTCTTTATGAACTTTTGCTTGCATCGGGTTATTGCCCTTTTTAAACCTGCTCATAAGATTAATACTATGGTTGCTTGATACACTTTCTTGTGCTACATATCTCAGATTACAAAACTCATGAGCATGCTTTACTCTAGATCTTTGATCTTGTTTGCACATTTCATCCCATTTTATGTCATTCATGCTCTCTTTTGCATCTTTGATCTTGATGGCATCATTGTCAAATGGGGAGAAATATGAAAATTAAAGCAAAGGCTGCATTCATTGAAAATTAAAACTTGCTTTAAAACTTGAAGGGGAGTTAATGATTGAGGGGGAGCTTTTCACATTTGCATCCCTTGCATCTTTTTTGTCACTTGGACTTGATTTTCAATTTTTCAAGTTGACCAAGTTTGACTCTTGCAAAATTCTTTTGCTTTGATTTTCAAAAACCAAAATTCAAAATTTTTTGTCTAATATGATGGAAAATTGGCAAGTGTCCAAGAAGTGCTTCTATTGACTAACGTGGGTCAGGTTGCGATATCTGTGCCTGAAAGATGATGGTTCGGTTTATTTGTGTGCAGGGTTACTTGGGGTCAACCTTGGTCAACGACGGACCGGGATCAAACTCAGGGGGAGTTGGGATCTGGCACGGTCAGGGATGTCGAGTGACAAGGTGGGACGCAAGTGTACACGGTGGACGGACGTCGTGGCGGGAGATCGTCGCAAACTTGATGCACAAGTCAAGAAGGATGCAAATCAGACTTCACTTGCATGACCTCGCGGTGGGTGGAGTGGCCCGGGATAGAGATGGCCCATCTTGGCCCAGTCCACGAGAGGATCAAGCAAGGAGAAGAATTTGCACTGCACAAGGACTGAAATCAGACTTGAGAAAGGACGTAAAATGGACTTCATTTATCGGTATTGAAGGACCTCAATCAGACTTCGGAAGCAACAACAGCTGACGGCCCGGCCCGGCTCGTTTCAGCAACGGCGGCTGACAGCTGGGCCCCACAAAGGCGACGCGCGTGGACGGCGATTCGCGCGGCGCACGCAGGAGGCCACGCGGCACGCTCCGATTCGCGTGGAGGCGCGACGTGCAACAGACACGGGCGCGCGCGCAAGCGGGGAACGACGTTGCCGTACGGGACACGCGGCGCTCGCAGATTCGCGCGGAGGGCGCGGACCCGGATCGATTCTAGGCGAGCGCGTGCGGTGATTGGCTGGCGCGGGCGGGGCGCGGATCGGTCCCCCGATGGCTGACGTGTGGCGGCGATCGAGCGGCTCGCGCGGCGTGCGCGCGTGAAGGTTCGGGAGGCTTCCGGATCTTCTGTGGCTGTGCGGGATCGGCTGAGGTAACGGTGCGGCCGGCGACGTGGCGCGATCTGAGCCATTCAAAATTGATTCGACGGCTGAAAATTGTCCAGGATTAGGGTTTCGTCCTAGGGGGTTTTTAGACTTTTCCTTTAGGTGTTTAGGCACCATCTAAGGCTATAAAAAGGGGTCTTAGCCTGAGGGAGAAGGTGCACTTTTGGAACAACTAGTTGATGTTCATTTGGAGAGATTTGGAGATGTATTCTCTTTTGTTCATGTGAGGATCTTGTGAGATTTTTGATTTAGATTATGTTAGGTCTTTGGTTCTTTAGGGAACTTGTGGTAGGCTTGTACTGAGATTTTCTAAACTTCAATTTGATGAATGAAATTGAAAGTTTGGTTTGAAATTTAGATTGTTGAATTGTCTTTTTATTTTCCGCAATTGTTCTTCCTTCTTGATTTGTTCTTGCAATCTTGGTTTAATCTTGTAATCTTCTTGTGATCTTGCAATCTCGACTTACACGTAGCCTTGGGCTAAAAATCTAGTGTCGAGCGCAAGTTATCTCTTCTCTTGTCCTTCTTTTATCTTCATATTTCGATCTAGTCTCTGTGAATGAGTATGGTCGACTGGGTCAAGATTTTTCACAGGAATTTGGGGGTATTCTTAACCTATAGATTCACCCCCTCTCTATAGTGGTGATGCGATCCTACAGTATTGATTTATCTATGACCATAAAAAGTGAGTGCATACACATATTATCAATATGTACATACGTAGCTGAACGTGAAAAATATTTGGGGAACATGAGCTTATTGGGAGAAATATTTGGAGTACCTGCTAACACTTCTCCTGAGGAGGAAAGGAAAAAAAAATAAAAACTGAACCATCACATTTTTACCTTTACTGAAAAGGAAATTAAACGGAGGACCTATTTTCTGTTAAGAATGCATGGGCCCATGTCGAATTAAAGTCCAGGGCTCCAGGCCCATCTTCTAATGAAATTTCTAAATCATATTCCTGTCTAATAAGTTCATTTTGGGTTTCTCATTTTGACACCAAGTTTTACTTTCATTCCTCAGCCGCAATAAAATGTTACATTCTAAACTCTTGAAAACCGTTTGAAAGTCCCTGGACAATATAGATGAGCAGTTTTGCTGATGTGACAATCTAATCAACTTGTAAAACCCACGAGTCAGTCAAAGAAACAAAAATAATCGCTCCCCACTTTCCTCTTTCCCCTCTCTCTCTTCACTACCTCTCCGCCGGCCCATCGCCTACGAGCGCTGGCCACCGTTGCCCGTGCTGCTTCTCTCCGCTGGCCACCCAAAATGAACTTATTTGGGTTCGTGTCAACTCCACGTACTCACATTTCGAATGGGCCTTAATTTGTCATCCTGTAACGAATTCATGTCCGGCCCAGCTAGTCATTAGCACGTTTGTTAGGCCAATGGTAGGATTTTCTGAATAACCTTTCAGTTTCTCCCAACTATATTGTCCAGTTTTCCTTAAAAATGTAATAATTAATGTGCATTTATACTGTGATGAGTTGTACATCGTTAGAATATCTTGGAGAAACAAAAAAACAGAGGATATAGGCCTTATGAGACACATCTATTAATAAATTTTGGAAATTCATTTGCACCAATATATCTCCGAAATCTTGCCACACCACCACTGGATCATACAACCATGGCCACCGACGTATCTGATATGACGTTGCACGTGAACTGTACAGTACTCTTTCCGTCTTTAAATGTTTGACGCTATTGACTTTTTAATGAACATTTGATCGTTCGTCTTATTTAATTTTTTATGAAATATATAAAATTATATATCATAAAAGTTTATTTAACAATAAATCAAATGATAGGAAAAAAATTAATAATTTTATAATTTTTAAATAAAACGAACAATCAAATATATGTTAAAAAAACACCAGTATCAAACATTTAAGTATAAAGAGAGTATAAACGTAATGATGCTATCAGCCTATCACCACTAGATGCATATTGTCTTGGAAGTTGGAAATACCAGCGGTGCCCACGGAAAAGGAGGCCAGTTGTTTTGGCCTCTCTACTCTCTACGGCTCTACCGCACATCGTCGTCGCCTCTGCATTGTGTTTGTGTTCGTCCAAGAAAAAGGATAAAAGTGCGCCAGGAAAGGGACTCCTCGGAGATATATGATCCATGTGGATGGTTAGCCAGCTAGCTGCTATGTACGTGTATTGGAGTAGATAGCAAAGCATCTAGCATGGCCATCTCTATCCACATTCCACCGCTATACACGAGGAAGGAAAGAAGTACTTCTGGTTCTTTTTCTTTTTATATCGTTATATGTATAGCAATGGAGTAGTATATAAATGTGTTAATCTTCACTAACTTTGGATATAGATTGAGTAATAATATATATTTTCAATATCTTTTCTCCTTCTGCGTGGTTCATGTTGGCTATTTGGCACCTTTTAGAAGTGTGACTTTAGACACAAATTTTCTAATAATTAGTTGTAGCTTACTTTAAGCAAACATATATTGGTTTATCCATAATCATAAAAAAATATAATGTATTAATTATGTCCAACTAGCTAGTGGTATACTGGTATATATGTTTTTGAGTTGGAATTGAATGTTTGCGCCACTAATAGTGTGTACAACCTTGTAAAGAAAATTGTTGTACTGTGATAATTCTCAAATACTACCTTCGTCCTTCGTCCTTTTTATAGGGCATAATTCATTTTGTAATTAGGACAAGGATTTAACCAATAATTTCTTTATTAAGATAGGGATTGTAAAATATAATCATAGCTCTTACGAATACAAATCTATTAATATTAATTTTATGTCATAAAAATAAATTTGTAATAGATAAATTATTTGGTCAAATCCTTATTCTAACAAAATGATTTGAGCCCTGCATTTCAGGACGGAGGGAGTATTATGATTTGGAGCTTCGCTCCGGTGCTCCCTACTGACAGTATAAAACAATGTGGACCTAATAGATCTATAAACTTTTTTCAGTAAAAATTTGGAGGGTTCGATCATCTAAGAAAAAAAAGCCATCGAAGAGTAAAACTGTAATTTTGTATCTCCATCCGAGTGATGCCCCTACCGGAATCGCGGGCAATGCGTCTCCACCGTCGAAACCAACGTTGAATCGCGGCCGAACGATCCTCCATTCATTTCGATGAAATAAAGTCGATCGGATTCGGTGCCTTCTACTCTTTCATGAAGGAGATCGAAAACCCCTATTCACCTATTAGTAAATGATTAATATGTCATTTCAAATGATCGATTTATATAATTTGTAATGGTAGTATAATACTGACAGTAAGAAGCACCGGAGCGTTCCTCTATGATATGATTTGATATTTTCGGCTATGTTTAAAACGTGAAACTTGCTTACATTATTATTTAGATAATCAAAATTTTATTGATCTGATCATTGCAGGAAGATGATAAAATTAGTCTCAAACTACTCTCGATCTATGCATAGTTATAGTATATTCACTCCATAACAAAATATAGATGTTTTAAGAATTCAAATGTCTTAAAATATAACTACTTCTACAGCTACCTATATCTCACCTCCACCAATCACTATCATCCCCAATTTAATTTCTTCACCTATTCTCTCGGCCAATCACAATGCTCCCTCACCTCATTCTTAATTTCTTTTTAAAAAGACATAAGTAGCTTATATATATTGAGACAAATGGAGTACACAATTTATAATAATTATATTAAAAAAGTCAATCCATTCAATGCCATTGACAAAACGCAGGTTCTACAAATATGCCACTGACAAAGCCAAGCCAGGTTCTATAACATTTACTGGCCGTTTACTGCCAGTTCAGTACCTAAAATGGACTGAAATGTTAACAAATGAGGTATTTTAACTAGTGCGAGTTTAATGATGTCAGAATATGAGGATGCATGCTGGTGTTGAGTGTCCCTGTGGGCATCCAGTGAAAGCCAAAAAAAAAGTCAAGATGCCGAGATAATCCAGCGAAATCTATAGGACTGCCTATTTTTTATGTCTCTTCTTCATCTGCAGGAATGTTATCAAAAGTGCATGCATATGAAATAACTTTTATATGCAACATGATGATGAGATTGAAGCCCCTCCCTATCCTATCCATTTCTACAGATCCATGGCGGCGGGGAGAGATGCCAAATGTATGCCTAATATGCCATTGTTGCTTTCGTAGCTGTCCAATCATCACACGGGATCAATCACATATTCACATGTATATTTGTGGCCGACAACAATACACGCAATTTGGAGCTCGATGCAAGAACAGATTATCCGTGCAAATTAGAATTTTATTCCTGCGGGTCGCCTTTTTGTCCCAAGCAAAAAAGAACAGCTATTTCGTCCATCATGCATCCATGCCCTGACCCACCCATCAATTATCACAATTATACTCAGAGCTCTTCACATTATATAGGAAAATTTTGCTTTGTTACCAACAAAACAGAAAATCCAGCCTCAATTTAGAACAACATCAACTATTGAATACTGAACTAAGTTACTATAAAAATGCTTCACTGAGGGTTCGAAAAAAACTATTTTAACAATTCTAGACAGTTAGCGACATTTGGTTTCTAACCCATAAGCAGTTAATATATAATTTTTCTTGAAAACATTAGTTACTTACAAATGTATCCCATGGTTCCTAGTCAACGCTACTTAAAAATACTATATATTGACTCTAAAATCACCAAAAAGCATCAGATTTGAAACTGGTATTCAATTCCGAGCATTGATGAGAACTCATTAGTGCCGGGATTGGATCCAACATCGAAGCGGGTTGGAGAAAAAAAAAGAAAGTCTAACCATGATGAAGTGCTTTGAGTAACCCCTTCCCGCCGCAGTGATCCACATCCACATCGGAGATCAACAACACCACAAAATCAACCATAGATCAAGAATATCATAGATGCAGCATCCGCGAGTTAAGGACATCCTGATGCATCTGGCCTAGCTAGTGTTGGCCGAGACCTAATAAATTAAGGTTGTCCAGACTCAACAGTTTTCTTAGACACACCCAGTCAGAGAAAGGCCTAATCTCCCTAAAAGACTAGTCTGATAGGGAAAATGTGGCTCTCCCTTTTACCTTGAGAGGACCAAGCTAAGTAAGATGGGATTATTCAGAAGCTCATACGGCCGCCGTCCAACTACAACTGGGCCACTCGGTCCATCTTGTTGCGTCTTTCCCAGCGGATAATAATGAAAAATGTCCTTATAATTCTCCCCTTCTTAACAAGGATCCAACTCTGATACCAAATGATGCATCCAGCCTAGATGGGGTTGGCCTAGGCCCAACAAATTAAGGTTGTCCGGGCCCCAACAATTTTCTTAGGCACAGCCAGTCGGGGAAAGGCCCAATCTCCCTAAAAGACTAGTCTGATAAGGGAAGGGTGGCCCTCTCCTCCCAAGCTAAGCAAGGTGGATTTCGCGTGCTAACAGTGGGATTATTCAGAAGCTTACACGGTCGTCGTCCGACTATAACTAGGCCACTCGACCCATCTTGTTGCGTCTTTACCAGCAGGTAATAATAGAGGAGATGTTCTCGTCACATCCACAAATCAAGAACATAAAAGTGAAACCTAAGGGCATTGGATCTGGTCGCTGTTACTCGCACCCATCTCCACACCACCTCTACCCTTGAGCCACACCAATCTGATCCGATTGTGTCCGAGCTTATGGCAGCCCCCCAAGTTCCAGTCAGCAGGATATGGGAACCCTGAGCGTGTTGGAGGCATGGTGGTGGCTCCCCAAGCTTGTCCTCATTACTGTCGTCAGAAGGCGCTTGGCTGGTGGGGGAGGAGAACAGAGAGAGAAGATCGGACTTGCTCGGTCATCAATTTCTTCGACTCCATCCTCCTCATTTTTTTTCAAAAAAAAGGAAACGGATTCCCCAATATCACTGTGGCTATTTAAGAACTGATACAAATATTATTGGCGTTAATATGATTAATTAATAAACTGACACCGATAAAGAGTTATATGTGCCGGTTTTAAATTTTGGATAAAATTGATGGGGTTACTATGGTTATAAATGAGGCCACACAAACAAGGAGTGCCTTTGTTGCATTCAAGCAACCCACCGAACTAGTTGAGACGAAGTTTGGATGCCGGTTGGAACAGTGTCCAACTCTTGACGCTCTTCACAAGTGTCCGTATCTGGGCGTTATTGGACACGACGTCCATCCTATTTTTAGAAATTCAATTTGGAAAATTACTAATTGTTCAATTTCATGATTAATAACTATTATAAATAAAAATGCCGGACTACTAGTGGTAATAATCAAGGGGATCAGATTTTCTCACTGAAAATATAATTATCTTTGCTGATAAATGTGAACGGTAAAAGAAAATTCAAGTTCGGCTGCTTGAGTATCCTTATAAGCTAAGAATGCTTAATTAGAAAGTAGAGGGCTTGATCGTTTGACCTAAAAGGTATTTTGTGTTTTCATAATTAAAAAATAATTTATGTATACAACTTTTGTAGATAGATTAATTATTTATAGTTTTTTTAAAAAAACTGCAATGAAAAACATCTAAAATCAATCTCAAAATTAAGTTAAAAAAATTTAAATTTTGGCTTCGGATTGAGGCTCTGTTTAGTTCCCAAAAATTTTCACCCAAAAACATGTCAAATCTTTGAATACATGCATGAAGTATTAAATATAGATAAAAAATAAAACTAATTACACTGTTAGGCTGTAAACGACAAGACGAATCTTTTGAACCTAATTATGCCATGATTAGCCATACGTGCTACAGTAAAACACATGTGTTAATGACGGATTAATTAGGCTAAAAAATGCCATGAATTAGTTTTTTTATTCGTGTCCAAAAACACCTCCCGACATCTAGTCAAACATCTAATATGATTTTTTCACGAAAACTATTCCCGAACTAAACAAGGCCTGAAACAATGAGAGCGAGAGGAACTGAAACGAAGTTGTCCCAATTAATCCTCGTTTATCTTTAGGCAGCTTATCCACCGCTGAGACCGGATAGGTTTTGCTCCGTTCGTAGCCCGTACGTACACTGACAGCCACGATCGAGACACCCTCATGCACGCAAACGCGTGCCTATCTCTCCGCCCGCACAACACGTGTCAATGTTTATCCGCGCCATAATTACCGTATTTAACACGCCCAGTTTTTATCCCAGCGCGTGCGTTATGTACGTCAAGAAATCAATTGCTATGTAGTATCGAATTGAAATGACACAGGTGAAAACGGCAATAATTAATTACTGCTATTAAACCAACGGTAGGACGATAGAATGATCGACAGGGAGGGTGAAAACCACGCGTCACCAAATAGGAGTATACAGAAGAATTAGTTTTACATCTACGTAGTACTATGTTAAGACAATTTGAAATATAAATATTTTCAGCTAAAAATATATAATTGAATAAAAAAAGATTATTTATAGTCAGCGGAAATCCGTATTCTAGAGGAATGATTAACTTAAATTCTATACATTTGCTAAGTTCTACTGAAACCATATCCTTGCGTTTGTAGTAGCACTGTGTTTTTTCCTTAAAAAGTATTATGGAATGAGTCATGGTAACAGATCCATCATCATGTTTTAGTATGAATGTGTTTTTTTTTAAAAAATAAATTTCAGCAACAAACTCCTAATAGTGCTGAGTTATGTACACAAATTTTTTCTATATAAGCTTCCAAAGAAACTAATTTAATTTGTTTTTAAACTCTATAAACCTAACTCATTGGTTTGTACCCTTAAATGATTATCATAAAATGATTAAATTACTCAACCATTCAGATATTGATCTAGAGACTGAATTTTAATTTCCATCATTATCACAAAAAGATAGCCAGCCAACGTACGAACGCTGGACTCGGTAAACACAACTTTTGGACAACGCATCCATCCATTTATCCACCCTATCCTGTTGAGACGATGAGGCCTATCTCAAGTTCTCAACTCAGAGAGGAAACAGCCCAGAGACAGAGATAGATAGAGATACCCTTCCGCCCCCGCCCACGGAAAAACCCATTTCCTTGCATCTGCATTGCATGCATGTATATCTCTTCTTCTTTTTCTCCTCTACTCGATCACTTTATTGCCCTTTTCCATTAATACATCCAGCCCATCGCCTTCCATCCCTGCTGCGTATATAAAACCTACCCAAACGCCTGGAGCGAAGCCTCCTCTCCTTGCATTCCAAGCTACCCAAATAATCCATCCATCCATCCACGGATCGATCGATTCATCGATCAATCGTCTGCTTGATCCGTTCCTGCGTGAATTCGTGATACTAGTTTTTGATGCCATGGGCATCGTTCGACGAATCGAGGGCAGCCGTGACGCTGCTGATAAGGTCTCCGAGCAGCTGTCGGCGGCGTCGTCGTCGTCGTCGAGCCTGATCACCGACGATGGGCATGGTGGTGGAGAGGTGACGTCGACGTCGCCTCGGTATGGGGGAGATGACGGTGGTGGTGGTGGTGGTGGTGGTGACTGCTCGTTTTCGTCGTCGGAATCGGAATCAGATGAGGAGGAGATGGCGGAGCTGGCCGCCGGCGGTGGGCCGCTCTACGAGCTGGCGGCGCCGCTGCTGGCGCACCTTCCGATCAGGTATCGATCGACACCACGCGCGAGAGTAATTTTGTGATTACTAGCCAAAGTTATCTGCACAGCCTGATGTTGCAAATTCAGTTTCAGTTTCTGAATCGACGAGAATTTAGATATTTTGAGATTTATGAAAATTTTTGAAATCCTACTTGTTTGTCCAGATCTAAATAAACCAAAGATTTTTTCACTCTGCTGCCGTAATAGTAATAACAGAGCAAAAGCAACTAGCAGAACCCCCTTTCTTACTTTGATGCCGGAACAATATCCACTTGTCAGCTTGCATGTTATTGTGTATCAAAGATCAGCGAGCCTCTCATGAACTTATCCTCTGTTTCAAATTACTTTGTTTTATGTTTGTCCTCAGTCAAACATATTAATTTTTTACCATTAATTTTAGAATTTCATGCAGTTTATATATACTATGATAATATTTATTTATATATTACGGAATATGTAAGTATTTATCCTGATGAATCATGTGAGCTAATAGAAATTGTTCTATTAATGGTCAAATATTTGAAGCTTTGAACAAATAATTTGAAACAGGAGACAGCGTATGATGACAGTGATACATATTGTTCAGTTCATGATGTCTGACATGTATATTTGACATACTACAGGACAGGGCTATCCAACTACTACCAAGGGAAGTCCCAGTCCTTCACATCGCTCTGCAACGCCAAGTGCGTTGAGGACCTTGCAAAGAAGACCACACCTTACATCACCAGGTTGAAGCTGCGCAGAGGCCATGGCGTTGCCGCGGATCGGTTGTCGAATTCGCGTCGCGCTCCAGGGCCTTGCAGCAAGACGATGGCCAGAAAGACGCCGAGATGTTCCTCTGATCGCTTGCTGTCAAGTGCAAGGAGCACAAGCCTCTTCACATCAGCAGCAGCAGACCACCTGCACATCAGAGCAAGAAAGAGCTGTCATGATGCTACTTGAAAAGGCAATATAGAGTACTACTGCAAAGTGAGATTATGAGGTTGTTTACCAGAGAAGATCACTTCAGCAATCAGCAAGTAGCAATTCAGCACTGGAGCAAGATATATAATTATCTCCCGTCTCATGCAACCGATGCTTTCAGAAGGAAGTTTTGCTCAGTTTTCATTTCTTCTGTGGATCATTATGTATCATTTTACATGCTGAAACGGCTGGGCCAACGTCAGATACATTATGATCAAGCAAACATAATCAGGAGACCAGAATCAACACAATTTCTGTTGTTTCACCAGTTTGTATGCATAAATAGTTTGAGTCCATGGAAACTAATACATTATTTATTTTGACTTTGAGCAAAACATATACATTACAAAGCCATCGTTGGGCATTGGTCCCAAACTCCACTAGGCCTTAAGCATGTCTGGACATAAATCCGCCAATAATGTCCAAAAAAATGATCATGAATTCATTATGAACTTACAGAAACAATAAAGGAGGTTCCAAAGTGGGACGATGTAAACAGTACGCAAAGAACATGACAGATATTATCTCCCCACTTTACACTCATAAATTCAACTGATAAAGTACATTGGGTTTGGAAGTTTGAAGGATCTTGTAGCCATTGGCAATCCCAGTAAATCACTCCACTGATCACCAGAATTACCAAGTATCTTGAATCCTTCAGCTTCTAGTGCTGCTCGTCTTTCTGATTTGTACTGCACGGCTGTCTTGCCAATATCAGGGGATTGCCTGTAGCACAAGCATAATTTTGATTAACAAAATATGAGGTTGCTAATCTAAAATATAGTACTCTGTAACTGGCACTTAGATGTTTTGTTGCCAGAAAGATTTTCTATCAGCATGTCGGCATGTCTGAGAGAAAAATTCTCCAAAAAAAGAATAAACTGATAGGGAAAGCAAAACATTTGCCATTTGGAAGGGAAAGCAGGAACTTCCATTCATAATAAGTGCAGATGCCTCAGAAACATGGTTTATTTGAACTTCCAATATGGTAGTATGAGAAAAACAGGAACAATATATTTATATGTAATAATGCATTCTGGTGCCATTACCAGAGGACATAATGGAGTTTGGCGTCATGCACTAGTTATGTGTCTAATCTCTAAAGTCTAAACACTAAAGAGGACAAGATTTTCTTGAAAAAAAATTTAGTTGAAAAAGATGAACATATTCATCACAACAGTACTGAATCCGAGCTCTGAAGTTCCATGGAAATTCTGGCACCAGCCCTTACATTGAAAGAACAATTCTACTGGTCACTTTCGAAGGGTCCTGAGTTATTGACAAATTGCAGGTCACAGTTCCTCTTCAAGATGCTTCTTTAAGTCAATAAAAATGAAACTGAAATATCCAAATAATCATATAGAAGCTAGGTCCAACTATAAACTGTTATGATCCAAACAGAAGATGTCCTATGCAGAATAATTAATAATGGGTATATTTGATAATAAAATGAATAATAAGTAGATAACTCATTGATACAAGGGTTTGACAAAATACCTTAGTATGAGTTTTTCCCATGAATGATAGCCAGCAAAGGAAAGATTCACTTGCGTGACGTTTCGTTGAAATTCACTTCGACCAGTCAAGAGGATGATGTGGATCCCAAGACCCTGAAGCTCCTTGTACAATTTCAAGCTGGATGGTAATGCAGGTGCCTCTGCTACATCTACCCATTCATCAAACGAGGTCTCGTTGAACTCTTGAGATCTACAAATCAAAGGAAGCATGAAAAATTGAGTCAGTGATATTTTCAATAGACGGACAAACATGATTAACACTTCAGAAAGAGCCAGATTATACATCCTTTCAAAAGAACAAGATACCACTGGATTGCATTTAATTAATGATTTGAACAAAGTTGTTTTCCCTCAAATAGCAAATGAATACAATGTCCATCATAATCGAGAGGAAAGATCTAAAGCTTATCATAAAATCCCATCAAACATTATAAGCAATCATCCCAGTTACAAGCAGAAATCGTCATGAGATTCATGACAAATCCTAAGAAATCATGATAATTGATCATCATGAGTAGTACCATAATGCATTGGATTTTACTGGCAGCTTTTGATACTACAATATAAACAGATAAGTACAACTAATTTTCGCAGTCTAATTATCAAACGTCAGAATCACATCTCATGTTGCCACCACAGAATGCCATTTGTATTGCTACTACAGAATGCCACAGAGTACTTGGGCACATTACTTAACTGCATACCAGTACAAGTAGCAAGAATAGTTTTCACCAACTAGTACCGAGTAGCAAGCGCACAGAAATTCCATACTCCCTCAAACCGGACCCTTGCAATCGTGCCCAAATCCCCCCACTAACTAAATTCGAACCCAACTCAACTCATCGTTCCCCTAAATCGCATCATTATCAGTAGTAGCACACGAACAGAAACAAAAGGGAAAATTGCGGAGAAGTGGATTTCATTACCCCCAGCCGTTGACGGCGTAGTAAGGCGCGTTGGAGAGCAGCGTCTCGTCGATGTCGAACACCCACGCCGGCCTGGCGCCGCCCACCTCGCGCGAGGCCAGCGCCAGCGCCTGCTCGGCGAAGGCGAGCGAGTCCGCGGCGGCGACGGCGGAGTCGGACGCGTAGCGCTCCCCCTCCATGTAGGCGCGCACGAACCCCAGGCAGCGCGAAGGGATGGCTCTCCACGGCCCCGCGTTCCCCGTCTCCACCGACAGCCTCCACCCGTCGCAGTACAGCTCGTCGGAGGAGTCGGAGGCGACGCCGCCGGGGGCATCCGTCACGGTGCGCAGGACGGGCTCCGCGTCCGCCGCCGCGAGGAGCGGGAGGACGAGGAGGAGGAGGAACTGGAGGCGGCGCATTGCTCGCCGGCGGCGAGGTCGCTGGTGGATTTGGCCGGCGAATGGGCAGGAAGGGAGAGGGGAGGTGGGCCCCACGGAGGATATTCCGATGGCGTCGTCGCGTGTGTTTATATTCGTTTTGTGGGTGGTCAGGTGGGACACGATGACACGCTGTCGTGTCGTGTCACCGACAGGGTGGGCCCACCGATTAGTGGGACCGCGACTGTCAGTGGAGTGTGGGCGGAGTCCGCGGTTGGTTTGTGCCGCCTACGGGTTTGGACAGATTATCGGGTGTACCGTTTGGCACGCTAGTTGGGGGATTGGTTGAGGGAGACACTCTTCCTCCGCCGGCATGTGCCTCGTGCTCGTAGAAAACAGGACTACTACACGAGTGGACGTTTCTGGCTTTAAGAGCATCTTCCGTGTGAGGATTAAATCGAACCATCCACTATAAAAACAAATAGACACCATTATGGCAATCAAATGATAGGTGTCAGAAGCAAAATCGTCACCTGCTTTGTGGTCGAACTCTAACGATTAAAATATAGCATGCTGCACAGAGACCATCCGATGCATGCATTGAGGGTGTGTGAACGGTGTTGATTGCTGAAGCTTTTTTTATGTGGGTCCCACCACTTGATTAACAGTTGGAGCAGAACAGTTCGTCTTTTTTGTTTGCACGGTTGGAATCTACACTGGAGGTGCTCTAAATTACTCTAAATTGTGTTCATGGAGACGCACGTCGACGGTGTGAAAGCAGCGCACGCGGGAAACCGTGCTCTCGTCGGCGCTCGACCACATGGCAAGCAAGCATTCGTTGAGGGCGTGTGCGAGGATGCTGTCGATGCGTGCGATAGACACGTGGGGATCCGTGAGACCCTTTTTCCGGTTCGGCACAGGGGTACGGTACACCGAGGGTTGAGCAAAAGAGAAGAAGAAGGTGGACAGGAGAAAAGACCCACTAAACGCTTATGACACCCGGGTTTATACAGGTTCGGGCCGCTGGGGAAGCGTAATATCATACTCCTGTTCTTGTTGTTGATATGATGAATGAAGGATTACAAAAAGGAGTTCTCTCCTGAGTGGGCTGGAGCTGATGACTGAGGTGCACTGCGACGTGAGTCTATACTTGTCCTTCTAAGAATGAGCCAACCACCTTCTATAGGGGGCATGGGTCTCCTTTTATAATGCAAGAGGTCACCACAGTAGCTCTGGGTTTCTCCTCCTTCACTCTATGCTGTGGAGCAGTTCTTGTTTCTCTGTCTTGTCGGGGGTCTACCCCTACGCCTGCTTAGATCGCCACGTTGCGAGAGTTGGTGAAGAAAAACGAGTACGTGGACGCCGTGCTTCTGACGAGGAGGGGGAGCGGTTGACCACCTACTCCAGCGGAGCCCACCTGTCGGCGGCCCCGTGCCAGGGGCGGGGATGACGCAACATCCCCTGCACCTACGCATTATCTCTCCCACGCCGACCGCCTCGGCATTAAATGCGACAGTGACAAACCGGGGGTAAGACGTGGGTGAGCTGACGGCGCTGTCAGCCCGTGACAGCCGGTGAAAACTTCCTTGCACCCTCTCTGCGTAGGGCGAAGGGTGATGATGATCACTGACGAATGCGCCTCACATCGCATTAAATGCGATGGGGCAGCGTCTGTCCATCGCATTAATTACGGCAGCCGGGCTCACCTCTTCCACGGGAGAGGTGTGGGTCGAAGGGGTAGGGGTTCGGGTAATCCCGAACCCTGTGTGGTGGCGGAGAATGGCCTTCGGGCAGCCTTCGGGTCGACCCCTCCCTCGGGGTGCCACGTGGCCGCCCGTGGCCCGGTCCGCCATAAATCAGTGGGGCATATCAGCGGGGTGCCTTGGCGGTGAAAACGTCTTCCTTCTCAAGATATCGCTATCTGACGATACCCCCGGGCCCATATCACCAACAGATGCAACAAAAAAATACAGGAACCTGACTTTGTTTGGCATGTTCTTGATACTTTTGCTGCTGACACTGAAGTTCTAGATTCTTAGTTCACCGTGGCTACCGCGGAGCACGGCGATTCTCAAGTCGCTGCGGACGACACAGTCGTGGGCTTGATGCAACACTTAAGCACCTTGCTTCAATACAAGAGTTTGTGTTCGAGATTGACAAGCAAGCTCATGAGGTTGCTAACTTGATGTCTCCTATCATGCTCCCTTGCTTGTATGGATGCCATGACGAGGAAGTTCTTGATGCGCAGCAAGGACCCTACTCTGGACCTGGTATGGTTACTAATGAAGTTCATGATCGAGGTCAAGTAGCATTGGTTATATTTGTTGTCTCATGCAAGATTATGTTGATCATTTAGTTTAAGCTATTGTAATCCCGCAAGTGTAAGGCATGATACAATCGTATAAATTCAAGTTCGTTCCATGCATCATTATGAAAACCAAAAATTTTAGAATGATACATGTTCCATCCATATTTACTCCAAGTCTAATTGTTCTAGTTCTAATCAAGGCCAAATTGTTCCATGCTGCAAACTTGATAGTAGCATCGGCTACTACTGATGCATCCGAAGTGATTTGCAAAGGGAGGCACCCCTGATGCCTCAGAAGTGATTTGCAAAGGTAGGCACCCCTGCAAACTTGGTAGTACTTGTTACCATTGCAAGATATAATCTCTTAAGGTCATTACATTAGGCTCTGCATGATCGCCAAATTCTTATGCAGAATAATGGTGGAATATTGACCGATTGATAATGAAGCCTTATATACCGCCATTGATCAAATTTGTTGATCGTCTAGCGTCGTTGAGATGAATTGGTTGGAATTGGCTGCCAGTGAGGGAGATGTCACCGATGATGGAGATCACTAAGTGATTGGATTTCGTCCTTTGATCTCCCTAACACGCTATTCTTAGAATCGATAGGATTTTGTTTTGAGGAACGGGTTGTATGTTGGTTTGTCAACTCAAATGGGAATTAGTTCTCTTAGTTTTATAACGTAGGGGAGTCGGGCGAGTCCCTTTTTCACTAATTTTTAGCGCATCCTAACATTGCACTAATTAGCTGATTTTGCGTTTAAGTCATTTAAAGACTGCTTTAATTTGAAAACGGCTGACTTGGGGTGGGCCAAGCCCACCGCACCTTTTCTTGTTTTGTTGCTAGAGATCAATCGAACAACCATATGAAATGTCAAGGACTATATTGTCCCAGAGCAAAAGTTAACTATTCACTTATATATTCTCAGTTATCTTTCGTTTTCCCTCCTGTAATAGGGATAGCCGGTGAAAATAAATAAGGAGGAAATAATGATAGAGCAATAAGTACCTGAAATCTTGGAGGCATGCATATATTTAATGTGACTTATATATTTATATTACCCCACTATAAAATGACAAATATATGGTCCAAGTGTGCAGGTGCATGTCAGGTGATGGCAAGTGCCCGAGCCCCATGTGGTACGTATTCTGGCACTGAATGTAGCAGGTTTTGTAGGATTTGCTTCGTTGTTTTGCACACATACACTATTCTTTGATTAGGAGGTTATCTCCAGAGTCTTCAAGTTCCATTTCGAACATGGCACCTTTTTATAGATTATCATGGGTCGTCCCCCTAGACATTGAATCAAGCGACATAGATTGATCAAACGATTTGTCATACATGAGGCAAGCCACTTGAAGGGATGAGGAACGAAAGGATAGCCTGGGGTGAGAGTAGGCTGGCCGCCTGGCCGGTAGGCCTCGTCGGCGTGTTGGGTTTTGAGGGTGCGATCCGCGAACTCGGGAGCAAATGACGATGCTGAGAGGAATCCCGACGAGAAAAATGGGACTACGGTCAAATAGGAGGGGGGAGGGTTGTATATTAACACGGATATAATATAAACCCCCCTCCCCCATCATCGTTGGTTGCTCAGAGTAAAACTAACACAAATTAGCTTGGTCTGACATAGATACTCCCTGGTGAAAAAATTAGACGTTTTGGACAAGGACATGGTCTTCAAACAAAAACTTTAACTATATTTTTCTATTATAATATATATATAAATACCAAAAAAAATATGATTTTGTGAAGTACTTTTAACATTAATCCATACGAATAATCTTTATGTTGCTAAAATAAATATTTCTAAAGTTATTTGTATTCAAAGTTTGAAAAGATTGACTTTAGGATAGTCTAAAGCGTTTAGTATTAACAAACCGGAGGGAATAGTATATTATAATCTGAACATTGCATACTCTGCACTCCACACAGTACTCCGTATATTGTATACATCCTCTGTTAAAAATATAAGTATTTAAAAAGTTAAACACGACATATTCTATAACAATTAATAGATGATAATATTAAATTCGTTGTATTAGGATGCATCATATCTCACCTAAAATATATATTTTTGAAGCGGAGGGAGAACTAATTAACCGAGTCTCTGGCTGCCATCAGATGGCTGTTTAGAATATGGTTTTTCTGCAAAAGTTCGTTGGTTAGCGTATTTAATTATATACATGCCAATTAATGAAAAACTTTGGCTGAAATAAAACAGCCAATTCGGCTGATGCTTGCCAGCATCATGCTTACCGATGGCAGCCTCCATCTACTATAGCTAAGTAGCCTGCAATGGGCACCATATTTATAATCTAGCATCAGACATGAATTGACAGTTCCCGTATGTGTAGTTTTTCACGCCAGTGTGCAGTTGACCAATGCTCAGTTTAATTATCCCCAAATCTAAGTTAATTACATGATCAATACTTCTATGCTACTGCACCAGACCACACTGTATCTCAGCGAGCAGGTAGCTACTGCCTGTCTGCTAGCAATCAGAGGTAGCAGCAGAGTATCCGAGATAGCAACGTGTTCTTGTCCTACCCTACACCTCCACCTGCATGCTCCACGCCTCCTCCGCGATCTACTCCTCTTTGTTAGCTAAAGAACCAATCCGCTGACACATCGATCGATCAATTTATCCTCATCCCAATACAGCCGGGGACACGGAGTTATCCGATCATTAGTGACAGTTCGATCTTCGATTAATCTTGGCGGATCGATCGATCTCGTGCAAATGGAGAGCGAGGAGGCGGCGCCGCTTCTCGACGCCGGCGGCGATGGCGGCGGAGTGGACGCGGCGCTGCTCCGGCGGCTGTACGTGGGGCACTTCCTGGCGAGGTGGGGGGCTCGGATGTGGGAGTTCTCGGTGGGGCTCTACATGATCCGGATCTGGCCGGGGTCGCTGCTGCTGACGGCGGTGTACGGCGTCGTCGAGGCCTCCGCCGTCGCCGCCCTGGGCCCCATGGTCGGCGCCGTCGTCGACCGCCTCGCCTACCTGCACACGCTTCGCCTCTGGCTGCTCGTCCAGAGCCTCTCCTTCGCCGTCGCCGGCGTCTCGGTGACCGTCCTTCTCCTCTTCGACGGCGGCGTGATCGCCTTCCCGGCGTTCGTGGCGCTCGTCGTCGTCACCAACGTCGCCGGCGCCCTCGCCGCGCTATCCACCCTCGCCGGCACAATTCTCATCGAGCGCGAATGGTAGGTAATCGTAATCCATCGATTCGATTCGATTGAATTGTGTGGAGAACGATCGATTTCGTTGGATCAGGGTGGTGGTGATCGCCGGCGGGAAGCCGGAGACGGAGCTGACGAGGATAAACTCAGTAATCCGGCGGATCGACCTGAGCTGCAAGCTACTGGCACCAGTCCTCTCCGGCTTCATCATCAGCTTCGTCTCCATGGAAGCCTCCGCCGCGTCGCTCGCCGCATGGAACCTCGCCGCCGTGTGGGTCCAGTACCTCCTCTTCGTCTCCGTCTACTCCGGCTTCCCCTCCCTCTCCTCCCCCACCCGCGTCCCTTCCATCGCCGGCGCCGGCGCCGACGAATCCCCATCGTCCATCTCGTCGATCATCCCGTGCTGGGAATCATGGGTGGTGTACGGACGGCAGGAGGTGTTCCTCCCGGGCCTCGCGCTTTCGTTCCTCTACTTCACGGTGCTCAGCTTCGGGTCGTTAATGACGGCGGCGCTGGACTGGAAGGGGATCCCCGCCTACGTCATCAGCCTCGCGCGTGGCGTGAGCGCCGTGGTGGGGATCGCGGCCACGTGGGCGTACCCGGCGGCGCGCGCGCGGCTGTCGACGATCCGCACGGGGCTCTGGTCGGTTTGGGCGCAGTGGTGCTGCCTCCTCGCCTGCGTCGCCTCCGTCTGGGTCGCCGCCGGCGGCGAGAGGGTGTCGTTGTCGGCGTGGATGCTGATGGGGGGCGTGGCGGCGTCGAGGCTGGGGCTGTGGATGTTCGACCTGGCGGTGATGCAGCTGATGCAGGATGGAGTGGCGGAGCAGGAGAGGTGTGTCGTTGGTGGCGTGCAGAGCTCGCTGCAGTCCATGTTCGACCTGCTCACCTACGTCATGGGCATCATCGTCTCCGACCCAAGGGTAAGGAAACAACCGATCGCATTTAGTCAAGTCGTTGTTGCCGACGCGTCTGCTGCTACATTGTTCCATTTATCCAATATTATTTATTATAAAAATTGCTTTATGGATGACTTACCAATTTTTTTGTATGGACACTATTTTTTAAATATAAATAAAATGGTCAAATGATATAAATAAAAAGTTAAACGGTCGCCTATTTTAGGATGGAGGGAAGGACGCAGGGAGTATTCTAATCTTTTTCATGTGTTTTTGACAGGATTTCGGAGAGTTGATTGTGCTCTCCTTCTTCCTCGTGACATGCGCGGCGGTGATGTACACGCTGCACGTGTACCGGGTGCGGAAGCACCTGTTCCATCTCGACAGGATCCTGCCCAAGATCAACTGGTGGGTGAGCTACTAACAGCTGCAAATTAATTAGGATCGAGTAGTTAATTGCCAAGAAGGATACGGTGACGTTGTTTAGTGAAGTTACTGATGAGTTGTTCCTGTTTGTTTGGTGCCGATGCATGCAGGATCAAAGTTTCTTGATATGTATGGGCCGATCCACATGATCGATCAAGGTTCATCAGTGATTTGTCGATCCAGCAATTTGGTACCGGTGATGCTGGTTGCTGCAAAATTATCTTGTTTTGGTTTTCCTTATTTTTTAGACCTGTTCACTAGCTACTGTAAATTTGTCGGCTTAAGCTTTTGTTTATCACTAGTGTTTAGGAACTTCGGAGAAACGATTCGTGGAATTTGGAAAACTGCACATCTGGCCAATGACAAAATAAGAAGATCGAATCACGGTGCAATCGTTCTTTCAAGTATCTGTATGCTTGATTCCATGATAATGGCTTGGATTAATGTCTAGCTAGGGCGATGATGTCCCATCCCACGATAATCCTTCAAAAAGGCAAAATGTTCGAAGAGGAACGTGAAGATTCCGAGTGCAACCTCCTAAGCAAATAATAATAATACGGGTATAAAACAATAAAAAGCAATTCCATAAGAAATCTCTACTCTCCACATTTAAATTTATAAGCATTTGGGATGCAATGTGAAACATTAAAGTATAATGAATGAATCTATTCACGACGACCATCTTCCCCAACCTCGGTGATTGGGGTGTTACATCACCCATGCCTTACACCCCCTCTGATGACCAGAGCGCTGGCCTATTCTCTAGCGACAAAGCCCTCCTCGCCATGTGTCCCCTCTGACAGGCCCACACCGCACATCAAATGTGGTCGTTAGGCGCACCACGCTGAGGAGCGTGAGCGCTGGCTCAAGGTGCGGTGAGAGGTCGGCGACCTGAGCAAGAAGATGGAGGAGGAGGCGCCATGGCGCAGCTCACCGGTGCTGCTCATGAGAGGAGGAAGTGGCCCTGCGGCATGGAGGATTGTGATGAGCAGGAGGAAGATTGTGGCGCTGCTCATGACGAGGAGGGAGCTCACATGCAGCTGGATGAACTGGGCATTGGGTGATATTTGGTGCTATACTCTATCATTCGGCAATTGGTTGATATTACAGTGTTATTTAAATATTTCACTCGACATTTCTTAAGATATTTCTAGCCTATTTTCTTATAAAGTTATTATGAAAACAACTCTATGACCTCCATAAATCCAGTTAAGAAATTGTACTTGGAAGTTGGAACCATAACACGTTTATTCTATCTGAGAAGAAAGTTGTTCTTTTGCTTTCACTCCAGTATCGGAGAAAAAAAATTGTCATGGTACAATTCATATAGGTCATTAGTGGAAAATAACTTTCAAGAATAACACGTTGCAGATGATAATATGATAGAACATGATATCCTACAAGGAGTTGGACGTTAGATAATGAACTGAGTTCATTACCCACATTAGGAATCATGATATTCACATCTGAATATTGAAAAGATATTTAGTCAGTTAGGTCTCGATTGGATTATTACCTTAAGTGAGCAATTTACTATTTTATTCTCAATATTGCACAGTACATGTGCAATCCCAAGTTAGGAGTGCATGCCATCGCTAAATTAATTTGTTAGAATATCCTCTAAATTATAATTTGATTTTTGAGTGATTTTTTCCACGTTTGCCACATCAGTAACTATGGTCTGACTTAGTACTGCAAGGTTAATTATGATAACAAGCATTTCAGATTAGAAAGGAATTAGATACACAATTATGTGCTTTTGTTATTCTGATTCAGGTGCGTCCCCTCTAAAATGAGTTTCTTCCTGTATTCTTTACTAAGATTGTCCTGTCTTGAGCAATATTAGTTAACTAACATTATAGCCCTTTCCGTAAATCAAGAGTGAGAATCTATGAAAATTTCCAACAATGCTGGAATATTCACACTAGATTTGTCGCCACCATCTGGTAAATTCTCTATATGTTTATACTAAATGTGTGAAACTTAAGGTCTTAACTTCAGTGCATTGGACCAATGTGATATTACATTTTTAAATCAATATACTTTTAGTTCTATATTGGTCATGCTCATGATTTAATTTTTTTTTTGTCATGGCAAGTGGTATAGGAAGAGGTGTCATGTGCCTGAAATTTCAAGAATCATCCACAAGCACTATATTAAGACAAGTGCGGTATTCATAATCCAAAGCTTAACCACTAAAAATATTGAATTATTCAGTACTACAAATGACTGCACAACAGAGCTCAATTTCCTTATTTTCCTGTCAGGTTTGCCTTGTGGATTGCACCTCAAACTTTATGGTCTCCAGCTGCAAACAATCTATTGAAGTTTTATATGTTTCCTATGACAGGTATATAGCCAACCAGATTGATGACAAAAAGACAAGGGATAATTGCAAATATACCATGGCTCTCGTCCCCTAATTCGAAATAGCCATTAAAAAACATGAATTGCAAATTTGCCACTAAACTTTATCTCGGTTAGCTCTGTTTGCCGCTACCGTTGAAATCAGTACAGTCAAGATAAAAAAAATAAATTTATCAAACTAAATAAAGAAACAAGCTAAGAAAAATAAGACTTCACACTATAACAATGGCAAGTATGCAATTGGCCCAAAAGACAAAAGGCTGATGTACCAAAATAACACTTCACACTATAACAGATTTATGACAAAAAGTCAACAACATTAGTATTAATCTCATAGATTGGTACAAATGAAATGTGAGGCGCTTATGGAGCGATAAGCATGCTAGAGACTGAAGAGTAGAGACGACCTAAATGCAAATTGTAGTGGCTCACGGTGTATGGTTTTCTTTCCTTACAGGTTTCTTGATAAAAAGCAGGACTGCTTTTATCTTTGTCCTCCATTATATTTTATTTGACGGTTATGATTTATTCTATTTATTTTGTCCTTTTATGAATCTAATAGCTGAAGTTGCATTGCTTAAGTGGCTCAACCATGTTGCATATTTGGATTCACAATTCACTTATCCATTCCATGTTTTCATAAGTACTAACCTTTTGAGTCCTCGTGTGACTATAACCTCCCTCCCTAATAAAATGTGTTTAAATGTTCCGTGGCTACCTGCTCCTTCAAGCCATGTTGACGTCACGATCTAACGGATTATAATTTGAAAAGTGGAGTATTTCAAACAATAATCCTATCAGAGTAATGCAGTAGAAACTAGTCAGAAGTCACATATAACTTCTCCTTATTATTGAATTATTGAACAGGGTTCTATACCGAGGTGGGCATTATTTAATTATAATCTCACTTTCAGTACAAACCTACAATACATATTAATACATATGATACCTAAGCAAAAATAACATAGTTTGGTTCTAAAACCTCTAAGTATCTAAATCTTCAACTTCGCCATAGAGGCCGTAGGGTTCTTGCTCCTGTAGCTTCTCAGGATTGACCAGATAGAATATATCTTCTGATCCAAAAGAAAGTATAGGAAAGGCCGAAATATAGAGTATATAGCGTAAGGGTGAGTATAAGTTGTACTCAGCAAGATAGAAAGAAAAGATTTTATAATGAAATGCAAAAGAGTCAAAGGATGATGTTTATTTTATAAACACTAGTTGAGTGCCCATGCATTGCAATGGGTGAAAAAATATCACTCATATATTGAATAGAAGATTTAGGAGCAAATCACCAAACTTCTCTAAGAAAACACCGAATACAAGTTTCTTTGCTGAAAATAGGAAAAAAATTGCTTCTTAGTCAAAAAAAAAAAGATAAAGATGAGAAAACCTTAAATGTGGACTTGACATTAGTGTTATTGCAAATACAAAATTTGGCAAGTCTGTTTCTTCCATAAATACGTTACAAAATACATCCTCTGTTAGACATGGACATCCCTGTATTAATGTCACTTTCAACCTCTGTATTCGAAAGAGGTAATACTTACATTATATATGCTTTAACTTTTACACTGTTGCTTATAGAAAGCAAGTCTCTACAGAAACCGTTTAAAAAACCAATACGCTCTTACTAAACAGCAAAATACAAACGCAATTATCTGATTGAACAAGTAATACAAAAGCAAAATGCCGATCCACTTGATTTGCTCTGACCACCATCATATCGAGGCCAAGCGACTAACTCTCTAATTCTGGTGCCATAGATAGGGTGAACTTTTATAAAACAATCAAAGCATGTCGTTAAACAAAAGGTGATGGATTCTAGTTAATCAAAAAAGTACACCAAAAAAAAAAATCCCCGTAACAAAAAGTACACCAAAATCATGAGCATGCATGATGGGTTGGTGGTGGTGGTGTTGCTCAAAATTACGGGAATGACATTGTCATCGTCGGCACCACGCGCGTCGGGTTGCTCGGCGGCGGTGCGCACACGTCGGCGACCACGGTGGCAGCGACGGAGTGGGGCGCCTCGACGGCGTCGGCTTGCAGTGACGCCGAGCCGAGGCTGATGAACTGCATCGGGATCAGCTGCTGATGATGATACTGGTGTTGGCTTCCATCTTGCTACTTCTCTTCCGTATTGAGGGGCTGCTGAAATATGAATCTGATTGGTTGATTATTGCCATGTGGAAGCAGTACTGAATTTTGCGTGGTGATATGATTTAATTTGTTTTATTAATTACCTCTTGCTGGTGGATTGGAGGGCCAAGGAGTGGTCTCATCTGCTCCATCACATCAGTGCGACAAACTGCATCCGGAGAAGGCTGATGGATAAGCTGCTCTTCGTGGACATTTTATTCTCCTCGCTGGGTTGCCCAATAACGTCAGATTTGGTCAATGGCAACTGATGATAAAAGAAAATAGTAGAAAATTACCATCAGATAATTCCAGACAATCTAAAGATCGATCACCGTACCTCACATGTAATGTTACATAGTTTATACATCAAACGACCTATATTCATAAACAGAAAGATTCCATTTCTTTAATTATGCAAGTGTTCCTCACCGTCACTGGAGGTATGGCTTCCGGCCGGTGATCCTCGTCATTGGAGGAGATGCCGTCATCGACAATGGACTCTTCGCTGCCGCTGTTCCACCTCCGCCCAACGTGCAACCCCAAAGATCACAAAAACCACATCAACTAAAAAAATCTCGATCTCAAACATGACGTGTCAATCAATTTCAGTTTCTTTACCAACATTAACAGATTAACTACACGTATAAATTTATGGATACTGAGGTCCTCCTTGTTGAGGCTAAGATCCTCCGCCGACGAGCCGTTGTGTAATGTCGTCACCGCCGACGATGCCATCGGCGGTGGCGGCTTCCTCCTCTTTCCCCTTCTTGTCGCAGTCGGAGCCGCTATCCTCCAAGAGTTGGTCATCATCCATACATCGTGGGGAGCTTTTGTGGAGAGGGCCAACGTGGAGTGTGTCTGATGTGTGGTGGGAAGCGACAGCGGTGGCGGTGGTGACGTGGATCGTTAGAAGCAAAGGTGAGTTGCGGGTGGGATTGTGTTGGGCGGCAACGATGCTGCGGCGTCAATCTGGGTGCAAGTGTGGCGGCAATGGTATGACGACGTCGATCATGACGGGCGGCGGTGCTTCGGCGTCGATCTGAGTGCAAGTGCGGCGGCGACGACACGGCAGAGTCGATATTGATTGGGGGGGGGGCGGAGTCGACTTGGGTGGGAGTGCGGCGGCAGGTGGGATTGCGGTAATCAAACGATGCGAAGGCGTGGGAGGATTGAACGAGATCGATGCGGTTTAGAAGGAAGGTGTTGCGGGATGACCCCATTAGGTGGAAGGAGTTACGGACCCGCGGGATGATCTGTAAGCGTCGATTCTTTGGGAGAATTCTTGGAACAATATGAGCCTTTAGAATTTTCAGGACTCACAGTCACCACTACAGTCTTTCTAAGCAGTATAGATAGGTTTTTTTTAAAAGAATCATCTTTATTTATAAAAATTATTTTTCGCCTATCGCACAGGCCAGAACCACCTATAGGTTCCTTTCCTACAACGAACGTAAGTTTCAATCCAGAAACAAAGGAGTAAATATCAACACAATACTCGTACTATTTTACCCACAACTGCTCTTAGCTTTTGTCGCCAACCGGGTTCCACGTTCCATTCGAACGTGTGGCCTAGCTAGAGAACAAAGCTGTTTCCCAGAGTCAAGTAATCCTAGTCCTTCTCCCAACATAGTGATAACCATATTGTTTGTTTGTAAGTGGATAAACTCTATCCCCCTTACTCCACCGGTGGAATATAGCGCCATGGCCGCAGCCAACCGATACATGGCATTCCCTCAGAACCCATGCATCTAATATTACTATATGTTCCCATGAGAAGGTAGGACACTTTTGACTAAGGTACTCTACTCAACCTGGTCCATACCAGGACTATGGTTAGTACGAAAATACGGCATATAGGGGTAGGTGAAAACTGATTCTTAACCTTATATTATAACATATGTAGTGGATCCTAATGCACTAAATATCACTCAAACCAAGGCATCCTCTACCAACCAATATTACGAGTAAAGGACATCCATCATCCGAACTACAAGCATAACAACTAGTATTTTCTACTTTTATAGAAAATAGATATTTCATGCATATAATAATGAAGTAATATTTATGAAATCATCTTTTGTAAAATCATAGGAATTCAATATGATCAAAAAGTATCTTGCTTGAATTTTTGGCCTCGGCTTCGGCTCAATAAATTTATCCTGAGATTTCGGTAATTTCTTGATGTCCCTATCTTCAACTGTAATAAAAACAAAACTGGGTTGTATCTATTTATTTTGGAAAAATAACAACAAAACGAATGAACAATTTTTTAAGGTTCTACAGTCCACGTAAAATTAGTCGTAGAAGATACCGTATACAAATTAATTGCGCACGAACTTTCTCTCTCCTCTCTTCTCTAATTTACTAACCTTTATTTTCTTTTCTTGTTCTTCTCTTTCCTCCTTTATCTCTTTGCTTCTTCTTCCTTTTCCCTTCCATGCACAGAGACAGCAGCCCTGCTGCTCGCTGCTACAGCTGTCAACGCCACCGGCGCCGCTGCCTCCAGCTTGTGCCGCCGCCACCCAGCTTGGGACTTAATCATGAGATCGTCCGGGGAGTAGCTTGTCCAAGAGCTCCTCGGAGATCGAGGCTAACTTGTGGGAGATAGAATGGTGAGGTTTGAGATCGTTTGATCTCGCTCTCCGGAGCGCCTCAACGTGGAGTAGGGTCTTTGGATCAGAACCACGGTAAAAATTTCATGTGTTTTTGTCTCCCTGTCTATATTGCTTTCTGGTTTCACCCCTATTCATTTGCAGATTCCCTTCGAGTAATCTTGTGTTCCCAGGTCCGGACCATCCGGCAGCAAACACCGAAGTGTCCAGACACCGAATTGTCCGGACAATTGGTTCAGAGTGTCCGGAGAACTGACTTCCGCTACAGAGTGTTTTCAGGCTTTTACAGGCTGGTCCATTCACCCCTCTAGATCGTTCAGCAGGTATGGAGCTCCTCTATTTATAGGCAAATTTGGGATATAACAAATTTAATGAGTTGGCAAGGTAATCTGATAGCTGCCATAGTTATCTTCATGGTGAAATCAGTGGAAAATTTCTGTTTTACTCCATGTTCCTTGGTGAGATGTTTGTAGTGGTATGGTGCTGTAACTTATCCAATATTCTCCTTCCATATCCATTCCATTTTGTAGCTAAGCTTGTTGAATCCATGAATGCCAACTTAAAACTTTTAGAAAATTCTGGAACAATGGTTGGCTAAACTTTTACTTGACAGGTTCTAAAAAGGTTCTGGAAATTTCTGGGTTCTAATGCCAAGTTGATTTGAAAAAAATCTAATCTTCGTGTTAAGCAACCAAGGTTTATTAGCTCTAACAAGATTAGCCACATTCCTTTCATGTTCTTTATTGTAACCAATTAACAACATTAATAAGTGTGTGTAGTTGGGCAAGTTCGGCAAATATCTATACTAACTAACGTAATCACTCTTTATTATAAATTGAGCGTGACATTATAGCTTTCTTTTAATATAATATTGAAATTAAGCATTGCATTATATCTTTGGTGGTGAAAAGAAGATTAGTCTACATATAGGTGTCATTGAGCGGTATGTGATTTGACACTAAAGTAAATTGATAGGTGGTCTAATATGCAGGTGGTGTTTTTCCTTATTTATTCATTTTAGCAATTTCATGGGGGTTATTATAATGAAATATTTGTCTCATGCTTGAAAAAAATTATTTTTGTGTGTTGGTTAGGTCATTTATTTATTTTTAAGAATAATTAATTTAACCTTTGACTGAGTTATTAATTTACAAAAATAATAAAAGTATCCAATAGATAATCCCTGACAATATATCAATATCAAACATTTTTTCCTTCTTCCTACAAAAAGCAAGTGAGGCGACAAAAGCCGACTACTGAATCAACTCTTATTTTTATCATATTAATTTATTCTTTTAGTATATAGCTATTATCCAACTACTTGTGTTGTTGCCGATGAACAACAGTGGAATCCAAAGGCTTTGGTGTAGCAAAGTGCGAAGGAGTTCTTAGGATTGGTAAAATGGTGGTAAACAATAGATATATTAAGTTGTACTGATTTTTGGAAAAACTCTCCTATTACAGGCTACATGGGTCCCTTTTTATAGACTAAGAGTAACTAGGGTTTGCCCCTTTCCACTAGAGTTTCTCTTACCTAGGAGATTACAATAATGTCCTTGTGATATTATTACGTGGTGAGGAGTATATAGTATTTTCCTCTTTCACAGGTCCTTAATGAGCTAGTTACGGGCCGATCTACTGTTGAATATGGGTCCACGTTAGGACTCCAATTGGGCTTGACCTATTGGAGTCCTTAAAATATAAAACACATACTCTGACTCGCATCATACATAGCCTACTACTACAGAACACCTAATAAGGGACGCCTATATAGGTGGCGGTTCCCCTAAAACCGCCACCTATAGACCGATTCCCGTCTATGGAAGATTGAAAAGTTAAAAACCGTCATCTATAGTCGGGTATAGGAGGCGGTTCTTAATAAAAACCGCCACCTATAGTATTGACAATAGGTAGCGGTTATTTAAAAGAACCGCCACCTATAGTATAGTTAAAAACCGCCACCTATAGTGTTGACAATAGGTAGCAGTTATTTAAAAGAACCGTCACCTATAGTGCTAACAATAGGTGGCAGTTTATTTAAATGAACCGCCACCTATGGTATAGGTGGTTGTTCTTAACAAAAACCGCCACTTAAAAAGAACCGCCACCTATACTTAAATTTGTAATTGGTATTTCTTACTCATAATAACTCCAAATTTGATGATTCTTTTTTATGTTTTTTCCTAAAATCATGATCTATTATTTAATTGTAATGTTTTAATCAATTTCTATTTCTTGAATCTTTATCATATATTGTTTTAGGCTACATATAACCACCATTATGAAGTAACACACAAAAATAATTATCTTATATACATAAATATATTTTTCATATGTAAGTTGACTCGTAAATATATTTTTTATATGTAATAGGCTACATATAAGTTGACTGATAGAAGTTTCAAGAATTTTGGAGCCGATTTACTATTTTCTATATTGTAATTAAATTTCTACATGGTTATTGAAATTAATTCAAAATTGAACTACGTGTGCGTCTTAAGAAACCACAAATTGCATAAAAATGATATTTGGGCTCATATGATCCATTATAGCTCATGTCCTGGATAAAGATGAAAAATTAAATTATTTTCTACGGATAATTCAACTTTATATATCCAAATTAACACATAATAATTGTAATAATATGTAAATTTTGTTAGAAATTCTACAAATTGACAGTCCAACATATTTTTGGTCCATAAGCTTTACATAAAAAATTCAGATAATTTTAGTAAAGTGGGCCATACATTGTTCATAAACGGATACTTCTCTCACATAATGTCTTATACTTAAGATAAATGTATCTATTTGTGAACAATGTATTATCCAACTTTATCAAAACGATTTATTTTTTTATGACAAGCTTATGGACCAAAAATATGTTGTCATACCAATTTTCATAATTTCGTGACCAAATTTAGATATTATTGTAATTATTATGTGATAATTTGGAGAGAGAAATTTAAATTTTCCCTACAAGACAATTTAATTTTTGATCTTTCTTCTGGACATGAGATAGAATGGAACATCTGAGTCCAAATATAATTTTTCCAATTTTTTATTATCTTATTAGATGCACATGTAGTTCAATTTTGGATTAATTTTGATAACCATTTAGAAATTCATTTAACATATAAAAAATAGTAAATAAGTTTCAAAATTTTTGAAACTTTTACCAGACAATTTATACATAGTCAATTACATATACAAAATATATTGGTGTGTATACAATAAATATTTTATGTGTTACTTCACAATAAGACAATGAAATAAAAAGAAAAAAGAAAAATGTTAAAGCCCGTTCGGCCCAAATGGCCTAACTATTTCTGGCCGTTGATTGCCCATTCGATGGCTCGGATGACGCCTCCGATGATATAAAAGAACCAAACCTAACCCTAATCCTCCTCCCCCTTAGCCAGTCCTCCTCCTCCTCCCTCCTCCCCCTTCTCTCTCGCCAACTCTCTCTCACTCCAGCGGGCTTGCGGCG
>CM002484.1:13868438-13886804 GCA_000325765.3 Leersia perrieri
GGCGATGGCGGCTGGGCACGGCGACGGCGGCGAGCGGCAACAACGGGCTGCGGAGGCGCTGCCACCCGCCCGCCCACCGGTGGCCTGCCATTTTTTTATTTTTTTTCTGACTATAAATGGCGGTTCTATAGTCAATATAGGTGACGGTTTAAAAAACGCCACCTATAGTCAATATAGGTGGCGGTTTTTACACTATAGTATAGGTGACGCTTAATAGGTGACGGCTCTAAAAACTAGAGCCTAAGGCCAGTTTAGAGCCGTCACCTATGACGGTCTGGCCCGTGATGAAAAGCCCAATCGAAAGAGGTGAACGTCACCTAATCTTCCCCGGCCAGCACGCAACGCACGCCAGCGTTGTGTCGATCGTGCCACGGCCGCCGCAACGCCCGTCTTGTCGCACGCGCCCGGCCACGAGTCCTCGCCGCTGCTGCAGCTTGCTTGCTCATGCCCCTACTCGATCCCGAATGTCGCGGGCTCGCGGCCGCGCGCACCACAGCGATCTCGCTCGCCTTCCCGTCCTGCACAGGTTGCTCCCCCCAAACGCCCGAGTCGCCGCCGCCCCTCGCCTTTCGCTACGTGCTTCAACTTTGGGATCCCGTGCGGCGGGCTGATTTAGCATTTGACTTGGGCCCGAGACGGGCATTTCCCCGGCCCAAAACCTACTAAACCCGGGCTACCTCCACGGCTCCAAGCGCTCCTACCTAGCTACACGTTGAATATCTCGCAAATAGAAGCTGTCTATGTGTATCCTTCAGGTTGGAAAATATTCAGGTTGTTAGCTACCCGGCCTGATCGATGTGTGTCGTACACCTCCTCACTCATAACACACCATATATGGTTAACAATTCGATCGTCATTTTCCATATATATATTCAAGGCCTTTTTTTTTTCAACTTGGGATGGAAAGCTTACGATACGTGTACGGATCAAAAAGGACAGAAGCTCAAGTTTTGAATTGGCATTGCTGGAACTAGCTCTAGCTTGTTCCCACAAAGAATCAACGTTATATATCTACTTGGAATAAAAAGCTTTGAGGTCATATATATCATACATATTTCAACTTGTGCGATCTCAAATCCACAAGCCAAGAATATAATTTGAAACTACTGTCGTACGTCGTCTTAAATAAAAAACACAGCAACAATTTATTTCACATGGATCAAGCACACCTTTCTTATGGTTTAACCATTAGTACGTAGCACCCTGCACCTTTGGTGACACATCCTGCTTAGCTAACCCTGTCCATTTTTAATTGTATTATTGATCAGCCATTGGCAAGTTTGTTTGTTTTTTCCTAATATAGCACCGGATTGAGTACATAATTAAATGTAGAACTATGTGGTTTAGGACAAAGATAATTTATCTTCAGATATCATGCCATCAAATCATGCAAGGAAAGATAAATTGAATTGGCCTCGTGTGGATGCTAGAGACATTTCACTGGTTGCAACACCGTGTTAATTTTCTAGAACTAATATTACCATGTTTGTTTGAATATAATGGCTGGAAATGTAATTTGCTACAAAAGAAATTAGTGTTATTTATGCAATATTTACATACA
Organism: Leersia perrieri; assembly: GCA_000325765.3. NCBI lineage: Eukaryota > Viridiplantae > Streptophyta > Magnoliopsida > Poales > Poaceae > Leersia > Leersia perrieri. Next base: position 13,870,000 of record CM002484.1, read on the forward strand.
TCAAATGCGTGAAAAAACTGTTAAGGGCATGTACAAGTAAAGGTACTGCTTCTATTTCATAATGTGAGGGTTTTGACTTTTTTACTTGCAACGTTTGTGAGGGTTTTGACTTTTTTAGTTGCAACGTTTGACCATTCGTTATATGCAAGAATTTAGTGCAAATATAAAAAATATAAGATGAGTTTAAAGTACTTCTAATAATAAATTAAGTCACAACCAAAGTGTGTGATACTTACATAATTTTTTGAATAAGACGAATGATCAAACATTACAAGAAAAAAAAATCAAAACCCTTATATTATAAAGCAGATGGAATATTAATCAGCAGGCTCTGTCTTATGGTATGTAGGAAAATGTAATGACATGGGGGGAGGGGAGTGTGTGTGTGAAAGAAAAAAAAAAAGGAGAAACACCGTTGTTTTGCATGACAATGACTCAAAAATATAGGAAATTATGTTGCATGTGAGTGGATAAAAAAGAAAGAATGATAATAAAAAAATTATTTTGGTTCACTAGCTAATGGTTAGAGCTCTTGATGATGTCTCAACTATTGTATTGCACATATAGTCTGAAAGTATGGTGTATTATATGTAAGAAATCACAGTGGTCTGACCTAAGAAGTGGTACTGATATTTAAAAAAAGGCCAGGTAATCACATTCACATTAATCTCAGTTTGGAAGAATCTGAAAAGGGCCGTATCAGGTTCATGCATGCATGCCACGCTCATATTCTTCCTCCACTACACACTGGAAAATTCTCTTGCAAGTTCGACTCTGACAAGATGCCAGAATGCAAAATAAACACATGCAGATAGCTCAGTTTTAGCATTGGCCATGGTCCAATTTAAATCTTTTCCAAAGAAAAAAAAAACAAAAGCAAGAGAGGAAAGGAGTAAGAGGTGAGATCAAGCTTTTCGTTTATAGCATGCAAGAGATATGGCAAGCTTTTACTTGCGCTTAGCTAGCTCTCTTCTTTTGCATGTTAGTATGAGACAGTATCACAGAAGAATATGGATACATTTATTCCCTCCTCATGCATGCCACTGAGGAGTTTTTGGAACCAAAGATATTCCTTAGGAAAAAGGATGATTTTGGAACTAAAGCTAGCTATCAACCTTACCCTAGCAATCTTTAGAGTTTCCTTGTACATGGAATATTTCTTGGCAAATGTGTATCTTGAGAAACTATAAAAAACTGAAATCTGTAAAACAAATGGACCAATCAAATGAGAACATGTACCATCTTTACAAATTGACCCTTTCATTCTTTTCCAACATGTTAGTTTCTTTTCTCAGTATAAGACAAAAGGAAAAGGTAATGTATACAAAATTAACCAATCAAACCAATACAACAAAAGTAATAAAAATGTATCATATTCCTGATTATTAGACTAAGATTCAAACACTTTGTCGGAAAGGCGTCGATAAACAATGATCGCGGTGATGATTTTGCATCAATCCGCGTGAGCAACCGACGATTAACTGACCTTCCTTGTGATGTCACCTTTGTTTTCTCTTCTTTTTCTTTTTCTGTCTCCCCCTTTTGCTTTCCTTCAATATCATCTTTGTCTCTTTAGACATGTAAATTTGAGCACTCAAGTGAAACTTCCATCTCGTTATCCAGACACATTGGGTGAAGAGAAAGATGAATGAGGGAGAAGAGAGAGGAGGAGAGGGGGCGGTGGGGGGGGATAAAAGCTTGGGCTGGATTTTGTTGCAAACTTTGCCTTTTGTGTGTTTCTTGGAAGCCACTCCTCCTATGCTGCTATGCTTGTGCTTTTTACTCTTGTAGCCTATATAATGCATGTATGCTGCTCCTATCATGGTAGTAATGATGCTGTCAGGGTTCTGGTTTTGCTTTTGGTTGCCTCTCCGAGATTGGCTACTTCTACTACTCAAGGTGCAGCTAGCTAGATACGTTGCTCTTTTACCCATGATGATCCTGGCTGTCAGATGGCCAGAAGGATGGGTACTGCCATTCTGTGCCATCCTTACCACCTGATGTTTCCTGGAGAGAAAAAAGAATGAAAGTTAAAAAAGATTAAAGGTTGTTTACCAGATTCAAGTATATTTAAACTAAATAAAGGAGACAAAGACCAAAAAATGTGTATATCCGATAGTAAAAAAATGAATTTTTCACCATGAACAAGTGCATGTAATGGAGCTATTTTTGGTTTTTGCCCTGACATAAAGCCCTTTTTTTTCATGAGAGTTATTGGTTAACGAATACCTTTATGATTAATAAGAATGCCAACACAAGTGGTAAATTATATTTGCACACATAAACTTCATCCTAATACCATATATAAAATCGTGTTAGGCATTTTCCAAATTTAGACTGCTAGGGACATTTTATGATAAAAAATAGTAGCTTATAGCACATGAGATTATATATCACAAGAAACAGAAACTGGTGGCAAGTAGAATCTGACAACGCTATATTCCAAAAAAAAAGAGGTTGTTTTTATTGTGCCCACCTAGGATCAAACCCGGGTTGATGGCCTTTCTAACATGACCTCGCACCATATGAACTCGTATTCGGATAGTCACAAAACTAATATAGTAACCAGCGAAATAACATTCATATGCAAAGTAATCATAAAAATCCCATGCAATTACATGCCTAGAGGCTAATTGTTTATGCCTTCGTGGTCTCTAAGAGGTACTGGAAAGTGTAGTGTAACTGTTGGCACCTCCTAATATTTTTTTTTGAAACTGTAGTGTAATTGTTGTCACCTCCTAATATTCTTTTTGAAAGGGGTAAAAATTGTTGGAGTACCGGGGAGGAACTTAGCATCCATTATTGATAGAGAAGAAACTGATGAGATAACCTGTATTCGAAGGGATTCGAACACAGTCCGATGCGTTACTCCTAGCGCCTCTGTGCTAGCCGAGCTAGCGTCGTTCTCTTGGCACCTCCTAATACGTTTTTGGTATTAAAGTACCAGAAGGTTAACACAAATTAATTAATTAACAATAAAATCATGATCCCCAAATATCTATTCAAGGACTATATTATCACTCTTTATAACCTCTCCCGGTCTTTACATCACGTGATGCACACAGCACAACAGCAAATGCTGTTATGTGCTACTATATCCTTTTCTTTGTAAGTACGGCTACATTCTTAATCAACTTAAATGTAATTAGCTACTAATAATATCTGATGAAATGTATCTACCGTGTTAAACGTGGATGGCACTCTCTGCTATAAGTCGTTTCATGTGTGCAACCGTACAAGACATAATTAGTGTACGTGAAATGGTAGCTTACCCCTCCTTTGGACCTCCTTGAGGTGCAGCCCATGATCACCTCCTCCAATCCAGAACCAGAAGTTGACCTCCCATCAAACTTTCGCGGTTGGTGTGGCCGTTCATCCTCCTGTTGATCGTTTTCCCACAAAATCAAACCAAACAGTAGCTAACAGTCAATACCAATAATCTACGGGCATATATCATGACGACGTGGCTTACCAAGGTCTACAATTCCAAAAAAGTATAAGTACTACACGTAATTAATTTTCGAGTCATGATCGAAAAGAGTGGTCGACTTATGAGATTACTTTAGACACATAAAACTGTAACTTATAGGCAAGTTTGCATAGCAAATGCTCCCGCAGTATCTCACACATGTGTAGCTTTTTTATATTTATGCAAAAGAAATAAATTTGCCACCTTGCAATATTGTATTAGTTTTAAAAGTCAAATGACAATTTAGTTGTAATCTGCTATCTCGTTTCGAACCGGATCCCGTCGTCTAGTCGGGCTCATTTTATTTTTTTAATCAATCGGACGCCGTAGACGCTAGCTAAGTATTACCTGGTGATGGTAGTAGGATGGCGGCTGATGATCTGGTTGCCGGAGCATGACGGTGCCCTGGTGAGCCGCCGGCGGCGAGATCAGCGTGGAGATTGGGTTCGCCGGCGAGCTGACGACGTGGAACGTCGCCGCCACGCACTGCTGCTGGCCGACGTAGTGGTGGCCTCCGCCGCCGTCGTGATGCTGATGCTGATGGTGGTGTTGGTGATGCCCTGGATGCAGCACTCCCTCGTCATCAGCTGCCCTCCCACTTTGGTGATCTGACGACGACGATCCCATTCCCGCCTGAATATATAATTTCAATGATTAATTAATTCAACATGCTAATTAATTAATTAATTACTTGCAGGATATAACAAATACTGGTCGTTCGTAGTTAAACCATTGTACATATGGATAAATTAAGTACTCCTGCATGACCATCACACCTGAGGTTTTGATGGGTTTATTACATCTGTCAGTTTTGGGTAGATAGGGAAGGTGAGCCAATTTGGAAAGCGAAGTAAATTATTCTATCTTGGAGTTTTTTTTTTGTCTATTCATTAATTTGCTGCTACATTGATCATACATTGCACGAATGGGTGAGTATATATATATATGCAGATCATCCACTTGATTAAGGTTGCTTGCTGTTTGAACAAGTTTAATAATTATATTATGTTTATGCCAAAGTACAACATTAATTAATACTATATGCAGATTGTCTACTAGGTACTACACATCTACCAGATCCAAGATCTTTCATGAAGGTCTATATATGTGTGTACTGTACGTATAGTGCTGTCTATATTAGTGATTTTGTTCCTAATTTCAACTGGTTTAATTGTATGAAAAGAACATGTGCTGCTTCAACCCTACATGTAGGTCGGATACATCCATCAATTTAGGTAAGATCTCAGCACAAGCCAAGTACTGTTCACCTGAAGAAATATTTCCTCATCCTATTGTATGATCACAGATTGATCCGGACGCACAGAAAATTTGCCTTGTCAACCCTCACCGTACCCTCCTAAACAAAAACATCTCATCCTATTCCTACCTACATTTCACTGACCAAGAAAAAAGGAACCCTTCATCTACAAGGAACCTACATACAATGAAAGAAAACATTAATTGCATTATTTATAGTGGTCCAATAACTAATAGAAATGTATATGAATTCGATTCCTCAACCGTCCCCATATGTAAAGTCAATACATTTAAAATGACGTAACAGTTACACCGTCGGATCAATATTCAACGTCTGCGATATGTATGTGAGAATAATTCCATAATGTTTATAAAAAAATAATTACTTTGAGATATTGTTCACTTTATTTTTTGTCGTATATATGTACCCTCATTTTCTGTTACCTTATTAGCTTAATCTAATGGACTGTATATTAGATGTCGAACATCTAACGGACCGGAAATAAAGGAAAATCAATCTCGATGGTTACAGAAATCTTGCCGCGTAGTCCCAATAATTAGGGACATGGACATCGCAAAACTAATTTTTATCTTACCATAGCATTCACATATGGTATTTTCCATGTGTTTAAAATTATAATTTCATGTGTTTGCAATAAATTTCATTTGAATATCAAATTTTGTTCTCAGTACATATTACAAAAATTCCATCTTTTTTAGTTGTGATATACTGGTATTTAAATCTCTAATATGAATTACCTAGTGTGACAACTCAAAAACAATCTGGCCTAAACCTTTAGAATGTACAGGAACAAAGCTAAATAAATTCCCAAACTCTAAAAAAATATCCATCAGTCTCACTCACCTCCTCGAAGCTGCTCCTGAACTGCGCGAAGCTGAACTCATCAATGCCACCGGCGCCGCCATGATACCCCACCGCCGCCGCGCTGACGTTAGACGACGAACCCATCGGCGCCGCCGCCGCAGCCGCAGCCGCAGCAGCAGCGGCCACAGCACGGTCCCTCTCCGTCGTCGCCGTCGTCCTCCTACCGATCCTATGATCCACCCCACCACCACCGGCAGCGGCAGGAGCGGCGGCGGCGGCGGAGGATTCGCCGGCGCCGGGAGCGGCGGCGCACTGCCTGGGCTGAGTCTGGTAGAAGATCTTGGAGACGACGAGCTCGCCGTCGCGCTCCTCCTCCGCCACTCCCAGATGGTACTGGTGCATCACCCAGTTGGTCTTCTCCGGCTTCCGGTGCTTGCCGAAGTTGGTGTACAGCACCAGTATCTTCTTGCAACCTCTCTGCCTCCCTCCCCCAACCACCGGCCGTGTCTTCCCCGTCTTGTGCCACCTCGTCTCGCTCCTCTGCTGCTGCTGCGTTTGCTGCGATTGCTGCTGCTGCTGCTGATTCTGATTTCGCATTGCCGATTGTGATGACGATGACGACGCATTGTCGACGGCGGAAGGAGGCTGGATCTTGCGGCGCTTGCGGGTGCCGGTGGTGTAGGCCTTTGATGGGCGGTGGAAGAAGTGGCGGCTTAGGCCGTCCTTGCTGACGCCTGCGTGGATGGGGAAGCACACGTCAGCATGTATTGGCAATGTCTGTTAGTAATTAGTTTGCACTGGCTGCTGCTGCTGTCTGTCTGTTTGTTTGTTTTTCTCTTTGTTGAAAAAAAGGGGAAATGAAAAGATGGGGTGGGGGTGATGATGCAATGGTCAAGCCATTGGGTTGGCTGTTTTGGAGGATATAACAACCTAGAGAGGAGGACAAAACCTAACTTAATTTGGAAGATGTGTGTAGGTGTAGGGGCAGAGGGACAGAGCTCATGTCACATTTTCATTCTCTATCTCCCTCTTACCTTCTAGAGAGGTAGAGAGAGAGATGGTGTTTTGAGATTTTTAGAGAGAGAGAGAGAATATGAGAGATGTGCTGCCACAACAAGACATTAATTGCCTTGCTACATGCCCACATGTACTGGAGGATTTGGTGTAAGTGTAACACTATTTCCCTTGTTCTACAAGCTAGATTCCTACTGTGCATGACACACCTGCAAAATAAATCTACCATATATTGATGCCATTTTTTTGTGTATGTGGGGAAGTGGGTATGCTTAGCTAGCAAGTATCATTAAAACAATTCTAGGAATGCGAGATATGAGGAGGAGAAAGATATGAACCGAAACAAAAAGGAAAAAGAAACCGAGAATGGTGAAAAACTGATGCCAATAAAAGAAACAGAAAGTGCAAACCTCCAAGAAAAACAAACAAACAATTAAACACCATCCTTCGAAAAAAACTGAACTTGAATAATTAATCAACCTGGCAATTTCTCAGGATGGGTGTAGCAGATTCCATCCTCCCCTTCAATGGTGGGTATGAACTCGTCGATGAGCGGGTGCGCCGCCGCCTCGCCGCCCGGCCGGACTTTCGCCTCCAGATGCTCAATCAGCTCCTGATCCGTTGGATCGAATTTCACACCCGCAGGAAGTCCCACCCAGTCCTTCATCATTAAACAAGCAAAATTCAGACATCAACACACAATTCCATCGATCCATCAGAATTCAGACATATATACACATAGCAAACCTGATAAAAAAAAAGTGTGACACACACATATACACAAGGTATAACGTACCAGCTTCCGGTCGATCTTGTGACCACATCTTGGGCAGCAGCCCGACTCCGACATGTACTTGCGGTGCTCCTCGATCCTCGAGCCGATGAGGTGGTAGCCGCCGCTTGCTTCTGTACCATCCATGGCTGATCCCTGCACTTCCTTCCTCTAGCCCTGACAGCTATAGCTTTCTTGGAACCTCCTGATCAGGGCTAGCTACCTGTGCATGATCACATGCAAGAGGAGAGGATTACTCACATGGGGAGGGAGGTAGAAGAAGACTGCCGGGGCCAGGCAAGAAGAGAAGGATAGAGAGAGGAAAGGGAAGAGAGAGAGAGAGAGAGAGAGAGAGAGAGAGAGAGAGAGCGAAGAGGGGGTTTTGAGGATGTAATTAATAAAGATTTGGAGACCGGAATTCCATATGTGTTGATATGGCTTTAACTGAAGATAGAGAGGGAGAGAGAAAGGAAAAGGTTCTCCAGGCACACACGAAACACCTTTGGACATACGCCAGACCAAGCTGTCCCTATGGCCTCCCCTAGCCCTCTCTCTCTATCTCTCTTTCTCTTTCTATCTCTAGCTTAGCTCCACCTATCCCTGGAGAGAAAGGGACACACAGACATGTCTACACCTATATTGTTGTTTCTGCTGCTGCTGCTGCTGCTGACTGTTACTGCTGATCTCTCTATCTATTTATAGTTGATACTAAGTAAATGTAAAATAAATCCTGTTGATACTCTAGTAATACAGCAATCATGTGCTGAATTATATTTGCTATTTTTAGGATTAGAGTTGCAACTTGTGATTGTAATTGTGTTCGGTCAAATAGATGGTTGTTCACAAAATAAAATTATTTATTTATTCCTTTTGGCCTTCTAATTTTGTCAAATATCGCTGAAAAGGGAAATAGAGTATTTTCCAAGTAAAATTATTTGAAAACTATAATAAGGGGTGTTCAATATATATTATTTTTTAAAAATAGTGTTTTTTCAATTGTAATTTTTGTTTTTACAGAACATAAACGCACCATATGTTCTGGTTTCTTGGTCTCCCATTTTTTTCGTATACTATACAAGGACAAAAGAAGTCTGTATATTAATATACAGAAAGATATGTAACTTAACTCGCTGTACTAATATTGATCACTCTTTGTCTAAGTTTAGGTTTCTGCGGTCTACTCATGTCAGCACAAAACTCAAAAACAATATTGTTGCATTGAAAAATACCCATTAAATTTAAATTTATACCAATGATCACCATTAAACTTTAATGCCATACAAAATTCACAATTGGTCTTTTGTTTAATTTGTTCTGTAGTCATGCATCTTTTAACAATTTTATCTCTTTTTTTATTCTTGTGTACCAGGCTTTTCCCTTCCGTTGAGTTGGAAGTATTGGACATGGCTTGATCCATATACTCCACGGCACATGGGGAGGAACCTGGGTCACGAGGATGACGCAGGCGCAACCACGATAGGTTGTACACAGGTGAGGTGGTGCTGGTTTTGAACAATGCGTCGATGCTGGACCGCATGCGTGTGGTGCAGATGCTACTTTTATTTGAATTTGGAACCATGCATAATTTTGTGAAAGCATGGTGAAGTAATCATAATGGGACAAAATTTACTCAAATTTGAATTCCTTAAAAATCATTGAAATATCAATAAATTATTGGTCACCAAATTGTTTTCTAACCTTGGTTGGTGAGTTCATGTTACTTGTTAAACTTACAAAATATTGTATAGAACAACCCACATATTAATTACATATGTATGATGGTCCTAATTTAACTTTAGTAAGATTTTTGATTTAGCTAATAATGATATATATGGACTAAGAACTTTTCCTATATAATTTTTTGACGGGAAACTTTTCCAACTTTTAAAAAACAAGTGGGCTGGTCATGCATTAAATTAATTTCATATATATACTAATGGTAAAATTAGCTTAGCAGCAGAGCAAAGAAAATCAGCCAACTTCCCTAACTTCAAAAAGAAAGAAGAAAATAGCGATATCTCGTGAACAAACATTCAACTTTCTGTGACTATATAGGGTTTTTTTAATAGTAAATAAGATTTCAAAAGAAAAGTAAATGAAGCAACACATAGTAAATTATATATTTATATTAGCTGAACATTCCTACATAAGTTATATGCCAATAAAAATTGAAATTTGGCACTCAAAAGTCAAAACAATACCTTCTTTTCCTCGTGGCATGTGCAAATAATGATTTTGATTTGTTCTTTGAATAAAATGATTATTTGGATTGGCATTCTATATGTACCTGAAATGTTCTATCCCATCAGGTAAATTTGTTTAGCTGCAAAAGATATTTTAATTGAAACTTCAAAACTGTTTAGTGTTTTTGGCTAGGGCTGGCATATGACGGTTAGGACATATGTACTTGAGAATGTGGTTGGTAAAGTGAATGTTCCTCTCGATGCCCTTCAAGACAAGTGCACTAGAGATGGCAGCAGCATCTCCAATTCACAACAAGCCCCTTTGAAAGTAGAGGTAAGCGACCAGAGAAGGAGGATGAACATCAATATGTAGCAGAAAGGAGAAAAAAAGAGTTGTGGGCGATTCTGAGGCACCGACAATGATTAACAGAGGGAATCGACACTAGAGTAATTTGTAGGACCGTCTTTACAAGACAGTAGGAATATAATTTAGACATCCAAGATCAATACCCAAAATTTTGAGATAATATATATAGGTACCTTTTTGCTAAATTTCTTCACAAACATTAATTATGTTCATACATTGAATGTTTTCAATATTAGTGCACACCCCCCAGTTTTGTGTATAAATGTGAAATCTCTCATATTATAAACACCTATTAATTGTGCCAAAGCATTTTAAAACATATATTTGTCTCTTTAGAGGCCAGGGCATTAAAATAAAGTTTTATGAGCATGCCCAACATAATGTATACGAGCACAGATGTCTTTTCCTATCAAAATATTTCTTTCAAGCATGTACAAAAGATTTATGAGTAGCACCAAATTGTGCTACTATCACAAACAAATTGAACTGAGAAAAAAAATGTGCCTCTGCTATATATGGTCAGCCAATCCTTGAATTGTACAGCTATAATGAAAATCTAAACGAGCTAATAATCTCAACCACACACCACCTTTGTATTAGTCATATATTTATTTAGTTACTTAAAAAAACAATGTCCTAAGACTGCTTCCAAAGAGATAAAAGAGTCTCAAGAGAAAATGCATATACACACTAATTGGAGTGTCTCCAAAGCATCTCTCGAATAAAGACATTTATGTTATTTAAAAAAAATGTCTAAGATGAATTTTGACTAAGAGCTGCTCATCTTTACATTCCTGAACTTCCACAGATGTTTACAATCATCCTTCAGCTTTAAAACAAGCACTAGTAATATCTAAACATACCGTACCATTCACTTTTAGTCCATTGATCAGATTTGAAGTGATTCAGACAACATGACCTTGTGATTTAAGACAAAAAAAAACATGACCTGTATAAATTATTACATGAACTAAAAAGTTTCTTTAAATTACTTGTTCTTTTTTACGGCGTTTACAACCTATATAGATCACTCTTAGGTGATCTATATAAAGAATAATGTGTCTGCATAGTTTTATAATATTGTTCAAATTTGTTTTTGTGTTTGGAATAATCTTTTTTTTCTACAGAATACTAATCTTTCTTTTTTAGTGGGCTTAATTAATTTAAGTTTAATACAAACAAATGTGTAGATGAAAAATTATAGAATTTTGTAGGTAAATTATTTATTTTAAAAATTCAAATGAAATGTCATTATTGGGTTATGTATTTGAATTTTAAATAATAGAAACAGAATTATGAATTTTGTGAAAAAAAAACTCTAGTTAGAATTGAACAGATTAGGACTCACAATAATTTGGTACATTGTGAAATAAATTTTAATTTTCGCTTAAAATATGTTTACTCATATTTAATAAGCACTATTTTGTATGGGAAAATTATATTATATGTTGATTGCAGAAAAATATTATGGTTTTAGATTCTCCAAAATTCAAAGAGTGATTAAGTTTGGAGAATATTTTAATGTCATTTACTAAGTTTTTAGTAATATAACACACTACGACATCAACGGCAATGTCATTAAAATATATTTTGAATTTGGCCAAAGGATAAAGGGTTGACCATATGGAAAGTTTAGAGATGAATATTGTCTTGTCCGGTTTAATGTTTATGGATGAATCTTGGACTTTCGTGAAAGTAAGATGGATGTAAAGTGGTGTTTTTGTTTAAAGTACTAATAAAATCGCCTCTAGTAACAGGATGATGTTTTTTTTGTTCTAGTATGCCATGTTCAACATGCTCGTTCGAAACGAAGGTAAACCCCTACTTGAGTATTAGAATTAGGCATGGCTGGAGAGCGAGCACGAAGAGGTTGATGTAGCCGAGAAGTTCGAAGATATGGAGAAGATGGTGTGAAAGAAGGGAAGGAGCTTGACTAATCTGGTTGGTTTCTCCTAAGAAGTGTCTATGTGGCTTCAACAGGTGCCCTACCTAATTCTTCCTGTGTGTGGTGCGCACTTTGAGTGCTGTCATCTATTGTTTTCCTCTGCTCGAATCTGTAGCAGCGGTAAAACTCTTTTGTGCGGCTGTTTACACTGTAAGAGAACGGGGCAAATATCCAGAGTTTTAAGTCCCGGACAAAATTGCGCCTGGGATTAAAATATTTTTTTAGTCCCGATCCGTATTACGAACCGGGACTAAACTTCCCAAAATTGCGCCCGGGATTAAAATATTTTTTAGTCCCGGTCCGTATTACGAACCGGGACTAAAGCTCCGGATCCCAACGGCTACTTTGGCTGGGGTCCGGCAGAGGGACATTTAATCCTGGTTTAACTCAAGAACCGTGATTAAAAGTATTTATTTAATCCCGGTTCGGGTCTCAAACTAGGACTAAAGGTCCCCCACCTTTAGTTCGGGTTCGTGTCTCAAACCGGGACTAAAGGGTGACTTTCAGTCCGGGTTTAAGCCATGAACCGAGATTAATTTGTCCACCCTTTTATATACCTTTCCTTCTTTCCCAGTCGACAGCTCCGAGACCATTTTTGCTTGATCAAGCTCTCAAGTTCTTCCTCTTGTTCAAACTTGTTCTTGACGACGCCACCATTTTCACGAGATTTTGATCGATTCGTCCGTGCATTTTTGCTTGAAAGGTGCCCATATTCTTTCTCTCTATATACCCTTTTGCCAGAGCTCATTTTATGCTTTATATTTAGAGAAATACGAGGTGGTTTACAGAGTATTAGTCATTTGAGTAAGAACTAGCTAGTTCATGTCATGTAGTGAAGAAATTATCAATTGCTTTTCTTATATATGGCGCGACATAGTCGATAATGGTAAATATGTACCATACAACATTCCAGTTCATCGTTCTCGATGGATTAGGTGGTAGTTTTGTCCTCTCATTAACATTTATTAATGAGGCAACGAGACGAAAAAAAACTACCACTTATTCCATTGAGAACTATGCACTGGAATATTGTATGCTTCATATTTTTTAGGTTATTAAGTCATCAAAGAGTGTGGAGTGCTTGGTCATCGAATAGGAAATTTTGTTTAAAGAAGTAAATATTGTATCATCACAGAGTCTGAGGTTCAGATGGTGTCGCAGTTATCACGTCATCACAGAGTGCAAAGTGCTTGGTCTTCCAGTTGGTTTGTTCGGGATAGCGCATGAACGAAACTGTCCAAGACAACTGGAAGATTTCAAGCACTTCATACTCTGTCATTTCTTGATAATTGAGAAATTTAATAGGAAATTTCCGCGTGTTGGATTATCAAGTCATCATAGAGTCAGAGGTGCAGATGGTGCCGAGGTTGGTTTGTTTGGGACTGTAAATGCACGGAACTGTCCAAAACACCCTCGCACCACCTAGACCTCGTGCTCTGTCATTTCTTGGTAATTAGGGAATCCAAATAGGAAATTTCCGTGTGTTGTATTATCATGTCATCACAGAGTAAGAGGTTCAGATGGTGTCGAGATTGGTTTGTTTGGGACTGTGAATGCACGGAACTGACCAAAACACCCCCGAACCACCTGAACCTCGTGCTTTGTCATTTCTTGATAATTAGGGAATCGTAATAGGAAATTTCCGCGTGTTGGATTATCAAGTCATCACAGAGTCAGAGGTGCAGATGGTGCCGAAGTTGGTTTGTTCGGGACTGTGAATGCACGAAACTGTCCAAAACACCCTCTCATCACCTGCACCTCGTGCTCTGTCATTTCTTGGTAATTAGGGAATCGTAATAGCAAATTTCCGCGTGTTGGATTATCAAGTCATCACAGAGTGGGAAATGCTTGGGCTTCTAGTTGGTTTGTTCGGGGTAGTGCATGAACAAAACTGTCCAAGACAACTGGAAGCTTTCAAGCATTTCATACTCTGTCATTCCTTGATATATATATATATAAAAGAAACCTTAATATATATATATAAAAGAAACCTTAATAGGGAATTTTCTCGTGTTGGATTATCAAGTCATCACAGAGTGAGAGGTGCATTTTGTCCACGGTTGGTTTGTTCGGGACTGTGATTACATAGAACTGTCCAAAACACCCGCAGACGATCTGGACCTCGTACGCTGTCATTTCTTGATAATTAAATCTTATTAGGAAATTTCTGCATGTTGGATCATCGAGTCATCATAGAGTGAGAAGTGTAGATGGTGTCGCGGTTGGTTTGTTCGGGGCTGTTATTACACGGAATAGTCCAAAACACCCGCGCACGACTTGCACCTCATATACTGTCATTTCTTGATAATTATGGAACCTTAATAGGAAATGTAGTATTTCAGTATCAAATATAATTTATTTATTTTATTCATTTTAACACTAGTGTAAAGCAGATGAGCCGGCAATGGATGTACGCCGACCGCCGCTCGCAATAGTTCAATGACGGCGTGCATGATTTTATACGTGTGGCGGAGGCAAATAAACAGAACGGATTCACATGTTGCCCATGTGCAAACTATAAAACCTTAAGAGAGTTTTCTTCCTCGAAACCCATTCATGCACACCTGTTTAGGTCGGGTTTTATGCCTGGCTATATATGTTGGACAAAGCACGGAGAGAGGGGGTTTATGATGGACGCAGATGAGGAGGACAATGACGACTGCACATTCATGGGTTCCCTAAATACAATTAATTTGATGATAACGATTTTGAAGAAGATGTGTCGTCTTTAGATGATGTCACAGATGATCTTGAACAAGCTATTCGTGATGCACAGAGAGACTTTGAAAGTGAAAAGGATAGGATCAAGTTCGAACGTATGTTAGAGGATCACAATAAGTTGGTGTACTCGAATTGCGAAGAGGGACAAAAAAAAGCTAGGTACAACAATAGAATTGTTGCAATGGAAGGCAAAGAATGGTGTATCCGACAAGGCCTTTGAACAGGTACTAAAGACCATAAAGAAGATGCTTCCGTAGGGTGACGAATTGCCTTCCACTACGTACGAATTGCCTTCCTCTAGGATTGGAGGTACAGAAGATACATGCATGTCCAAATGACTGCATCCTTTACCGCGGTGAGGACTACGAGGATTTGGTTGCCTGTCCTGTATGTCAAGCATCACGTTATAAGATCAGGCCAGATGAATCTGGTGCTGATGAAGGCGAGCATCCAAGAAAAAAATTCCAGCCAAGGTGATGTGGTATGCTCCTATAATACCATGTTTGAAACGTCTGTTTAGAAATAAAGAACACGCAAAGTTGATGCGATGGCACAAAGAGGACCGTGAGATTGACGGAGTGTTGAGACATCCCGCTGATGGATCCCAGTGGAGAACAATCAATAGAGAATTCGCCTCGTTTGCTAAGAACGCAAGAAACTTAAGGTTTGGGTTAAGTACGGACGACATGAATCCTTTCGGGGAGCAGAGCACCAGTCATAACACTTAACCTGTGACTCTGTGTATCTACAACCTTCCTCCATGGTTGTGCATGAAGCGTAAGTTCATTATGATGCCCGTCCTTATTCAAGGCCCGAAAAAACCAGGGAACAACATTGATGTGTACCTAAGGCCATTAGTTGATGAACTTCTTTTATGGCAAGATAGGGGTGTACGTGTGTGGGATGAATATAAACAGAAACGCTTTAACCTTCGAGCATTACTGTTCGTAATAATCAACGATTGGCCTGCTCTTAGTAATCTATCTGGACAAACCAACAAAGGCTACAAGGCATGCACACACTGTTTAGACGATACCAAAAGTATATATTTGAAAAAGTGTCGAAAAGTGGTGTACATTGGTCATCGTCACTTCCTTCCTATGAAGCACCCTGTAAGAAACAAAGGCAAACATTTCAAAGGCAAAGCAGATCGCTGGACTAAGCCTGAGAATAAAAGTGGGGATAATGTATTCGATATGGTAAGGATATCGAAGTAGTATTTGGGAAGGGATCTACGAGCAAACCAGTTCAAAATGACTCTGCGGGGCAAGCACCCATGTGGAAGAAGAAGTCCATATTTTGGAAGCTTCCCTATTGGAAAGTCCTAGATGTGCACAATGCGATTGACGTTATGCATTTGACCAAAAATCTTTGTGTTAACCTTCTAGGCTTTATGGGTGTGTTAAGTCTAGGTAACTACACTCTAAGCAAAGAAGAGAAGGATGTCATATTTGAATGCCTAAGCAGCATAAAGGTCCCATCAGGCTTCTCTTCAAACATAAACGGGATTTTAAACATGCCAGAGAAGAAGTTCTAAAACCTAAAGTCTCATGACTGTCACATGCTTATGACACAATTACTTCCTGTTGCACTGAGGGATTTTGCCGGAAAACGTACGATTATCCATCGTGAAGCTATGTGCATTCCTAAATGCAATTTCGCAGAAGCCAATTGATCCGATCAATCTAGCAAAGCTTCAAACTGATGTCGTTCAATGTCTTGTCAGTTTTGAGTTAGTGTTCCCGTCATCATTCTCCAATATTATGACGCATCTTCTTGTTCATCTCGTTAAAGAGAATACCATTCTTGGTCCTGTATTCCTACACAGCATGTTTCCCTTCGAGATATTTATGGGAGTCCTCAAAAAATATGTTCGCAACCGTGCTCGATCAGAAGGAAGCATCTCAAAGGGTTACAGAACAGAGGAGGTCGTTGAGTTTTGTATTGACTTGATTCCTGACCTTAACCCGATTGGTGTTCCTCAGTCGCAACATGAGGGGAGGTTAAGTGGAAAGGGAACGATATGAAAGAAATCAATAATTGATACGACAAATGATTCTTTCCGTAAAGCACACTACACTGTACTACAGAACTCGTCACTGGTGGCTTCATACATTGAGGAACACAAGAGCATGGTCAGATCAGACAACCCGGGTAAACCTGAGGAATGGGTTATACGTCACCACATGGAAACTTTTGGTGGTTGGTTGCGTAAACTTCTTAGGGGTAACGATACAATTGATCCCCAGCT
>CM002484.1:13886904-13907430 GCA_000325765.3 Leersia perrieri
GTGGTAACCAGAGGGAGCCATCGTTGGTTATCAAAACCTTTCGGAAGATCGGGAACCCTAGTCCACATCAGAAAGGGACAACTCCAGATTGGGATGAAGGCAAGCTCTTGAAGACTAGAGATCATTGGGACGCTTTTGTTGAATACAAGAACTCTAAAGCGGCCAAGAATCGGCAGCTAAGAAACCAACAGAATGCCCGAAAGAAATTATACCATCACGTACTTGGAGTGTGCGGCTACAGTGCTGCAGAGCCCAAGTGAAGGCCGATGGAGGCCGAGTTACTTACGAGAGGGATTACACCACGTACATTGAATTGGCCAGACCGCATTAGGAGATGGTGGTACGGGCATGGTGGATCTCTAAACCCTGAGATAGGGGAAGTAACAAACAGTGACAGTCTGCGAGAACTAGGATGGCGTCTTTTTGGAATTTTAGAAGCAGCTGAAAAGGACGAGTTTCAGCTGAACCGAGAGAAGGACGAGCTGACTTATGCCCTCGAGACCCCTGAGCATCTCGGGCGGACGCAAGGGATGGGAGTGGTTCCGTGGAAGGTTGGATTTCCTGCGCACGCAGACACCTACAGAAAACCGAAGAGGAAGAAGGATGAAGAGGCAGACCGGCTCTGCAGGTTAGAGGAAGTGATGCTATAGTCGCAGCAGCGGGAAAGAAATCTAGAGGAGAAAGTGCAACAAATCAGCCGACAAGTGGGGTTGGAAGGTGGCCTGAGGGATCCAGCATCAGAGCCGATAGTCGATGTCAGCCCCACCCAGCGTCGGAGCAGCATGGCATCCACGAAGGTCCCAGAAGATGAAGATGTTCTGCGACGCTATCCTATCGATGATATCACCGAGGCAACACCATGTGAGCTGCATATGCCTACAAAGAACCTTACCATCATGGTGGCTAATAGTATTGTTTCTCCTCATATAGACCTTCAGGGATCGCCAAAATACCATGGAAGGTCTATTCCAGCCGGCTATGCTAGTGTCGGCGTTGACAGGGTAGTAGCAGAATACAAGAGGTTGGCCCTGGACTTCCCTTGAGGTGAAGACGAGACTACTCTTGGCAAAATCGAGCATGGGATTGTTCTTTGGCGAAAGCGATACATAATGATCCCAGGAGCGCGATCCAGACCACCGTCTTCGCCACGTCGGTATGATTTAAATTTCATATATCTAAGATTTTAAAAAATTTCTACAACCAATCTGATGGCATTCGTGTCGTTCTTCACAGGTCGCCACCTCCAACTCATCGGTCCCCGTCTCCCGTTCGATATCCTGATCGTTAGAGTGCACCTTCAATCCCCCCGTCTTCATGTAGTAGGTAGGAATACAATATCTATACAACTATTCTCAAGTTGTTCCTTTCATTAATAAACGATGAATATCATTGTTGTCCTTATTCGTAGGTCTCCTGCTCCACTTCCATCTTCAAGTCATCAGAGTGCACCAGTTCCACCTCTCGTGACTCATGAGCAACCCGTGCGCCAAAGAGGGGTGTCAAAACCCCGGGAAAGACGAAACGGCTGGCCGGTAGAGCCGAAAAAAGCCTGCAAAAAAGAAGCTGGCTTATGAGTTGACACAACCGGAATTAGATGATGTGGTTGCCTCCGAAGTTAAGGAACATTTTGCCAAGGTTAAGGAGAAGATGGACAAACCACCCCCTCACCTCCGATGGCCCGCGGAGCACTAAGGGCAAAGGTCGATGCGCACGAAAAGAAAGTGGCTGCCATGTCAAAGTGACCTAGAATATCAGACTACGAGCGTGCACTAAAAAAGTCACATCAAGCGAACGTGAGAGCCAGAAGAGAAGTTCCACAGCTTGGAGAACAATCGAAGCAATCGGTCGAGCCGCTCATCGTCGAGTCACCAGTGGTACAGCAAGGCCAGCAAGTGCTCGATCATGAAGTCGTGGCCCTCCAGACAATGATGAACGAGACCGGGCTTTCATTGGAAGAGGTTACAGGTCGGAAGTCTCCGCCTAAATATGTCATTAAGCCGGAAGAAGAGAAATGGAAATATAAGTATGGCGAGCCTCTCATCTGACCTGACTTGGTTCGATCGCTCCCAACACAAATGTTCAAGCTGCACAGGTGGTACATTGAAGCCTGCAAAGATGGTATGCAGTTCATACATGTCAAGATCAAAGACGAGCACAACTTTTGTGGAGAAGACCTGATAAACATCGAGGTTGAGGAGTTGTACCAGCTATTCCACAAGGACGCTCTCGACAAATCCCTCGTTAACTGCTGGTGCCTGTGAGTGCACATTTAATACAATTAACGTATCTTTAATGTTATTACACGATTCTTCTCCTATTGCTATTCTCGTTAACTATATAAACTTATCCGATTTGCAGATTAGAGATGCTTCGCCACAAGAGAGAAGGTGTGTACGACGTTGATTTTATCAATCCATACGTCGTGCACCCAACAAACGTCAAAGATAAACCTGAGGAAACAGAACGTAACATCTTGCGGTTCTTCAGGAAGCAAGCTCACAAGACAAGAATATTTTTCCCATATGTCTTTACGTAAGTTTGTAAAGTATTCTGAATTTTCATAGTTCATCCATGTTTACCTTAATTAACAAGTATGCCTGCATAAAAAAATGTAGTAATCACTAGATATTGCTGTTAATCAACCTTGATGATAGCAGCTGTTTAATAGACGACTCGATGCAGAAGAATCAAATATTGTACCAAAATATGCTTGATTTGCTTCAGCGGTAACTGGTCTCCCTCATTTTTTTAGTCATTTTCTGCATACATAAAAATATATATTCATTTCTTTTATGTTTCTGAGCAGTGTTTTGGTAATGTTCATTTCAAAAGAGCCGGGTGAATGGAAGGTGCCTCTTAGGGTGATACCAAACAAAGTAATTACTATCCCTCTGCTTCCACCAGTTTATATATTCCTTCTAATTTATTTACTAATCATCTACTTTTAAAGCTTTTTTACAAGCAAAAGGAGGGAACCAACATATGTGCCTTCTACGTTGCCGAGTCCATCATGTCACGTGGACAAAGGAGATTTTTTTATTTGAGCGATGTAAGTATAAATATGCACACATCAAATTATGTATAATTACCATTAAATACTTTAATGTTCACTTACATATACACACAAATTTATGTATGTTTTTCCTTTCGGATCTAGAGTATAGGAGGGATCGGGTCGCTGAAGAAGATCAACACAAGGCTATCCAAGAAGCATTAGCAGGCTTCCTTAACGACGAAGTCTTAGATCGGAAAGGAGAGTACTACTACGATGGAAGACTAGAGCCTGCAAGTGTTGATTATAACATTGATCTCGATGATTTAAACTTTGATTTAGAGGAAAACATTCCATTGTATATGGATATTATATAGCTAGCTTCATACGAAATATTTTGTATATACTAATATATTCTATATAGTTCCACAAGTATTCTATATCGGTGTACATTTAATTGTTCGTCGTATATTAATAAGTAAAGACGTACATTACTACCGTACAATATATAAACCTACTACTAAATAAAAATAAATAGAATAAACAAATAGAATAAACAAATAAAAGCAAATGAAAATCCAAACTTTAATACCGGTTCGTATTACAAACCGGGATTAAAGGCCTGCTTTCCCAGCCGGGGCTAAACAGGCTTTTAATTCCGATTCGTATTACGAACCGGGATTGAAAGTCGACCTTTAGTCCCGATTATTTCAACCGGGATTAAAAGGTCTGGCCTTCAATCCCGGGAGCACAGTCCCGGTTGGAAAACCGAGATAAAAGAGGTTTCCAAATCGGGATAGGCGTCCCGTCTCTACTAGTGCTAGGGGGTTGGCAACCCATCTAGAACAGTTAGCCCGCTTTGTTTTCTTTGTTACTTTGCGTTGAAACTGGATGCTGTTTCATTTCTATTAATGGAAGGAATGGGAGAAGGCCAGGCCCTTCTCTTGCTCTTAAGAAAAAACTTGAGTATAAGAATTAATTTAGGATGCACAACAATGGAAAGCCTGTTGAAGGGCGATGAAGTATTGGACAGTGCCGCAGCGTTGACAAAATCAAAGAGTGGCATTAGCAGCAGTGCTCTCATATTATCTATTTGTTGGCTCATCCGCAACCAAAAAATGAATTTTTAAAAACTAAATGTCCGAGTTGATTTTAGGTTTTTTTTTGTTTGTCTATTTTCCAGCATTTACTTCTCAATGCTAAGAATATAAATATGAAAATCTCAGTTATATATTTTCTTTGTTACTTGATATATTTTTCTGCGGCCTTTTTTTTTGAGAGGTTCTGCGGCCTATTAGTCGTAGCTCAAAGGATTTCAGAGGTCTGGGTTTACAGCTAAGTACCAATTACATCACATATATATCAAGGCCTCTGGGTGAGCAGGTACTTTCCATTAAACTATCCCGCAGTCATATCTTAAATTTTAAATGATTTTCTGAGCAGTGCATCTCGCACATATTTAAATTGCAAGAAATAAATGTTACAGCAGGTTTGCAGTAACAAAATTAATGAAGTACAATGCATAGAGGAGAACCCGATGAAGGTTCTTCCATGCCAAAGTTCGTAAGAATAAATACATCACAAAAGAAAATATACTAGTATATGATAAAAACAAACAAACAAGACGAATAAAAAAAAGAGAAATGCAATTTTCTATGTGCGTGTTCGTCCACCGCAATTTGCAGGTATTTTATCTAGTATTTCTTTTCTGCAAATATATATGTCAACAGATGAAGTCTAATAGTCTCCCTTTTGGAAGCATGATGATTTCTCTTCTAGACCCTAGCTAGATACTACCTCCGTCCCATAATATAGTAAGTTTTGCTAGGATGGGACACATCCTAGTATTACAAATCTGGACATGAGGCATGTCCAGATTTGTAATACTAGGATGTGTCCCATCCTATCAAAACTTGCTATATTATGGGACGGAGGTAGTACATACGAGAAGCCCGGATAGGTTTGCCATGAAAAAGACGATCAAACCTGAACATATTGTTGGAACATATCCAAGCAAAACGTGGATCCACTAAAATCTGTCTGCCCATAGGTACACTACTGGGCAACACCAACACTTGCCTCATCTGGGATTTCAGCTAAAATGAAATAAGCTGGATATCCTGATGAGAAAATTTATCCAAACCGTTTCAGGGAAAAAAAAACATGCATACAAAAAAGGGACAATATTACATTAGTAATCCCGCATGTCCAGATAATGCACTTGACAACCATGTACTATTAATGGTTGCAGGACTCTGACAGAGTTGACAGATTAAGCGCAGAGCGTTTTGCTTGTGTGATAGGTGAGCCGATGCAACCCTCCCGAGACCATTTAGTTGGCGATTTGGCCACCATATGTAGCAACTCGACAACTTCTACATCTGGCTCCATATAGGCGAGACAGGTTAAACTGAATTGACCAGGCAGTTAATTAAAATGTGTGGGGCAAACTTCAGGGTTGATGTTGGAGGCTTCCTAAATTCATAATAATCCGACCAAATTAACTTGGCACTGAAGTGTTTACTGACCGACATTCTTAACGATAAACAAAAAACATCAGAAACTGGTAGACATTGAACTACTGAAGTCTTAGTCTTTCAACACCTATATGAACAAAATTATACCGGACCTTGCACAGAGTCAAAGGATAGACTTGCTAATAAGCTCTTTACTACCATGATAAACTATCAAAGTATATATCCAAACCAAAGACCCATGGGCATGGACGCATGGTAGGCCACCTAATCCCCTATTACTGCTCCTTCGTGACATTTTCAGATGGCCATTGGCTAATTTCTATTACAATGGGTCAATAGTCAACTTAATTAATTAATTCCAAAGGGTAAACAGGAATCAACGGACATGATCACATGGACAAACCAGAATCATGCACTGGCCAATGATAAAATGTGATACTCGTCAAGAACAACCCACTCTTTGAACTCCCATACATCTTACAACAAAAAACGGCTTTAAGAGTACATCTAGATTGACTTCCAGACAACCTACAATGAGCACAGTAGGTATAGGGTATTACAGTGTTGTACAGATGGAATGAACAAAATTAATCATGACAACAAACCGGCCAAATTAATATAAATATCAACTTTAATACAAGAGGCTCACTAAATTTTTGGGATACAGAATTACAATTTACAAAATGAATGATAAACTACACTGTATTATTCTGTAGCCTCGGTAGATTTTCATCTGTGAACTTCCTTTACAATTGCATCTTCAGAAACAGAAGATTGTGAAAGCAGGTGTTTGTCTTCAAGATCATCATCTTCCAAATGCTCATTGCTCGATGTGTGGGAATCATCTAAAGGAAAAAGACAACACCACAAAAATGAGACTGAAAAACAGTATGATCAGCTAACATAGCAGTAAGGAGTTTATGACAGAAGGAACAACAGTATCTACCTGAGAAACGGCCGTCTGCAAGGTGCTTTGTCCCAGTTGACTCCAACCGCATGCTTTCTGGCAGAAGGCAGTTGCAAAAAGCACCTGAAATGATTTGGATTGTCAGTCATGCTAAAGAAAGGACGACTATAATTTCTTATCTTTGCAACAAAACAGTTAAGAACTGAATTAGGTGCACGGAAGGTGCATATTGTTTGGCATTTTAGCAACTTTAGGACAATAATGGGATGTTGATAGATATGAAATCCTATGTGTGTACAGTCTTGAAGTAGTGTCGAGTGGTTAACTTCAGATGCAAAGTCACTGATGCTAACACAGTAACGTGTGATCTTGGATAAGTTTCACATTCAGGCTCACATTTACCACAGAGCAAAGAAACATTTGGGAAAAAGTATGCACAGTTTTTTCTATAAGGGGAGATTCTGCCCTACGAACTTACAAGACTAATAATGATAATTGATTGATATATTTAAACTGTACCACAATATGAATCTCACATGTTCTCATATGTTACAAATTTTCTCAATGTTCTCTACTGGTATATTCTACTAACAATATTATCACTGGTATGCTATATCTAACTTCAAACTAAATTGAATGCAATTTTCCTTATCCAAACATATTATCCTTTTCTTTAAGAACTATGCTAGCATTTTCTCCATAATAAGGTGGAGAATGGTAGATGACATCTTCTAATTGTACAATGGATTAAAAAACCTGCAGTCCTATACACTAAAGTTAACAGCTAACAGAGCAATAACTAACCCTATTGATCATAGACTATCGTCTACTCTTGTATATCAAGTTGATGTAAATATTAAATAATGTAATTAAGGTTCCCATCATTTCCCCTTTGGATCATAAGCCGCTGCCAAAATTTGAATTTTAAAACGTAATTATGGAGATGACTTTAATGATTTCTCACCATAATTTTTTCTACCATTGTCTTTTAAACCAAGAATAACACATATACAAAAGTTTACCATAAATTATATTTTAATTATGTATATGCATTTTCTGCATATTTTTTAGGATTTAGGCCAAACAGTGAACATTTTTGACACCTGTGAGGTGATCTACCGTACTCTTGAGTTTGGTCATTCAATACTCCTCATTAATATTGCCATATGTTACTATCTCTGTGATTCTATCATATGTGATCTCATCATCGTTTATGTGAATAATCTGTACTTCTGTAGTCTGTGTAGACATTTCCCTTCTTATCATGTCAAGTTGTCAACAAGTGATGCACCCCGGACTCAACATCTCATTTTCAATCGACAATGTTTTGTCTCATGTCTGAACACAGGTGCCTTGGAACTTATTAGGACAGATTTAACTCAAAATTCCTAAAGGATCAGGATCCAGATCTCTGAATTGTATAAAACAATACTGCATAACCCACCACTCTATGACCTGTCCCCAAGCCACATAATGTTTCGCTACCTTTCATTATATCTTTTCTAGAATCCTGGCTAGTTAGGAAGATAGGCTGGCAGTTCAGTACTCAGATACTACAAGTTGAATATTCGTTTCATTTTGTGTTGAACAACTCTCCCATATTATTACAATCCTAAATATCTTATTTGACAAGGAAATATAGCAGAGTGCTAGTGTGAAGTACTTCTTAGTAATAAAGTATTAAAACGATCAAAATATACTGATGTAAAAGGAGCATAAATTTTATTACCTAGCTTTGCAAGTCGATTGACCCAACCAGGAATTGGTTTTCTTGTCAATCTCATGCTTAGATCATCCGTAAAGTGGTTACAATTTTTGGAAATTAGGTGATAAGTATCTCCATGATACTCTGAAGCCATTCTCTGAATGAAATCTCGAAATTCTAAGGGATTCAAATTTGTACGGCCAATGAAAATTGAACATCTATACATGAACCCTGGGCAGCACTTCGGTTCCACCTCAAAAACCCCACTTGTCGGGTGATCATGAGCTCCATAACTGTACTCTGATCCATGAACTGTTGAACACAATGAGTCAAGGAGATATATCATTAACCACCAAAAAAAAGGAGATATGTCAATAAAAACATGAAAACTTTAATGGAAACCACCACTGACAGTGGCAATGACAGGATTCCAGAGTAACAGTTAGGCAAGAATCAATGAACCATAAATTAAATAAACATGTTTGGCTGTACCAGCAATAAATACATACATAATCTGATTAATGCTTTTCTTCAAGTAGTTCTTCAGTATCCCACAGTTGCAAGTGAAATTTAATAGCATGTAAATATCCAAGTCATTTAATTCCTATAAAAATCATTTTCATTTATCATAATTCCTTAACTATAAACCTATGTGGCTATGTGTTCAAAGTCCAGCAGAGTAGAGCGCTGTAACAGTTTAAGGAAATGGTTTGATACAATATACAGATCCCACATGTACCCTTCAAATTTGTCATATAACTGTACAATTCGTTCATCAGTACCAAAAACCAAAACGGGTCAAAAGCAGGGGCGGGACTGGGCCTAGGGCAACTTGGGCCCGGGCCCTACTCGTGGGAAAAAAAAATTAGACCTATACCTTGTGATTTTTCAGATTTTTCGAAACCTTCTTGGCCCAGCCCCACTAGTTTGGAGGCCGGCCTTACTCTCAGCCTCTCGGCCTTTAAAAGGATCGAAGCCCATTAGCCCACTAAAGTACTAACCCACTGAAAACCCTAGCCTGGCTTCCAGCTCACTACGGATCTCGTCTCCTCTACGATTCTATTCTACCTCTCCCTTTTGAAGGCAGGCGGCGGCGTGCGACAGAGGCGGCGGGGGCACGACCACGTGAGGCAGCGCATGGCTGGGGCGCGAGAGCTAGGCGGTGGTCAGCAATCCACAGGGGCGAACGGCGGCGTGCAGCAGCAGACGGTGGGGGAGCAGGCGCGCAGGGTGCGGCTGCATTGCTGCAGTGCTGTGCGGGGCGGCCCGGCTCCGACGCGAGCGCGACCACGCGTGCCGCAAGAGGTCTGTGGCGGCTGGCGCCTTGGCAGGCAGCGGTCGGCAGTGGCCATTTATTTCCCTTCCTCAACTACTCCGTATTCAGGTTGTTTTGATTCCCCAAGACCCAAGTCCCCAAGGGCAGTAATTGGAACTCATTATATCTCAATTCTCAAACCTAACATTACTTTACTCAATTAGATTTGGTTTGAGTTTGTAGATGAAGAGGAGTAGATCAATAAAATCATTCTATCAAGTTTAGTCCTCAAAAGAATCCACCCTGACCCAACAAATGGCAGAAACCAATGACTCCATCCCAACGATGGATACAGCAGAAACCATGAGTAGTAAAAAATGAGTAAGATCGCATTGTGCTTGATCCAAATGTGGTTGTTGCTGACCGTGGGCTTCGCATACCAATCGAACAGTTGTATGTAAACATTAGGGATGCTGATAAAATAGAGAAGTTGTTAATGGGTCCATGTCAAGGAGTTATCAAAAGTATCCATAAACAAATATAGGAGGTTTCAAAATCATGGTTCAAAAACACGATTGGTTGGAGACTGAAGTATAGTGTTGCTAACGCCTAAGGATGCATCATTTTGTTTTTATTGCTTTCTTTTTAAACAACCGCGAGCTGAAGATATGGTTTTGAAAGCTAAAATGAAAGTTCATTCCTGTTTTTTCCCCGACTTGTACTATACTTTGGTGCATATTTTTCATGGCTAGTTTAGCCTTTAATTTGGGCCCTACGCGTCAGAAGACCCTGGTTCCGCCACTGGTCAAAAGGAAAGTGAAAAAATGAGCTAACAATGATACTTAACCATATGAATTAGGAAAAGCTTCAATAGAACGAATATGGAAAGATATTAGATTCCATTTTCAAAGCAACACTAGTTCAACCAATGATTTTACTTTGCAGCTTAGTTTACTCAGCTAGGACACAAATCAGGACTCAAAAAAAAAAAATACAGTATACATTCCGCAATTCAAACCATTGGTGCTTCCCATACTATACATTCCGCAATTCAAACCATTGGTGCTTCCCATACCCAATTATTCTGAATCTAATTCCCCCGGGGCTTCCACCAGGCCATAATAAATCACTCAAGTCGGCCAAATCTCCATTGCCAATTCGCAAAGGAACGACCTTGAAGAAAAACCAAGATCTAGTATATACCCTCAGGAGGACTAACCTTAACTAAAAAGAACTCACCCTTTCCACAAACTACAGCTGGAAATCCCATCAGAAACCGTGTCAAATCGTCAACGAAACCGCATCAAGAGCCCGCTCTCTCAACAAATTCAAAAAGAAAAAAGGGGGGGATTTACGGGTTCGAGCTGGAGGAAGGAATGAGTCTCTCACCCTCGACGGCGGAGTGGAAGATGCCGAGGCCGCACCAGTGGAGATAGTTGTTGATCGGCGTGAGGTCGTACACATTCAGCACCACCGGGTACGCCCCCTCCGCCGCCACTGCCGCGCCGCCGCCGGAGACCGCCCCGCCCATCCCCCTATCCTCCCGCTCTCCACGGCGGGATCTCTACCCCCACCCCCTCCGCTCTCCGTCCTCACGCGACGCGAAGGGGCAACTAGGGTTTCGATCCGGGACGAGATCGAGGAGGAGGAGAAGCGGAGACCGACGAGGAAGAGGAAGACGACGAGGAGGAGGAAGGCAGCTTGCGAGAGAGGCGGGTGCGGGTAGGGTGACGCATGTGGGGTGTGTGGAAAGGTCACTGAATGGTGGGGCCACAGGAATAACGCATGTGTGGGACCGGGTTGCAGTTGGAGGGGTTAGTGGTTGCCTGGTCGGGGAAGGGGAGGGGTTGGGACGAACACGTCGGATCTGACTGGGGCGTAGGGCCGGGTGAGCTGTCTGGCTGACGAGACAATTGGAAGGAGAAAATTGACGTTGCTCTTTTACAAATAGGCTTCGTGTAAGTACCCCGCTCAATCGAGTCCATCCCGTCCGTATGGCTTAAATTCATCTTTTAGTAAATGTTAATTTTTTTCTCATGCTAGACTAAAATGCCCCTCCCGTAGGAGTCGCCGGAGTAGTGGAAGAAATGACCAATGAAAGAACAGAAGAAATATTTGCCGAAGAAGAGAAGGATGTCGTACATCACTGGTATGTAGCACAGACACATGGTACAAGGGGAGGTGGATTCATGGCCTTTGTGGCGACACCGTTGATGAGGAGCTCGGTTGTGCCTCATTGACAATCTTTCTAGGCGAGGCGCTCGACCACCACGCTTTCGTGTATAGTGCCAGCTGCCGGTCCACCGTGCCAAGAGAGACGCCAGCTATTAAAAGTAGATAATCTGATCTTGAAAATCACGTGATTTTGTCACTAACATATGGGCTCTCATGTTAGTGAAAAGTCACGATGGTCAAATTCAAAGTCAGAGGATTTAAATCCAATACTATTTTGGACTAGGTTGATTTGCTTTTATTGAAATTTCCAAGGAAAAAAGAGAGAATATTTGGCATTTTGTTGATACACTAGTTAAGTCTATGCTTTGCTTCGGATAAAAAACATACTACTCCACTATCTATGTTTTTTTATTTGATGTTGGTTAGCTAAAATTTGAGCTGACCAACGTCATATCCGAAAGATCGGAGAGAGAATTATATTATTTCATAAAATGAGAAGAAAGTATTTTTCACGAAATGTGTTACCTGTAAAATCATTGTCATTGTCATGATTAATGTTTTGTGATGAACAAATTGGCTTTATAAATGATATATTTAAATGAAATTGGTTTAGAATATTTGATGAGTTGGTATGAGTGCATGTGACCAATGTGGGTCAGGTTGCGAATCTGTGCTCAGAAACGGTTATTTTGTCTATTGTGTGTGGACGACTTGAGATCAATGCTTAATCAATAACGAAGACTGGGACTAGGTTCAGGAAGAAACTGAGGTCTGAAGCAGTCGGGAGGTCATGTGGCAAGATTGGACTAGAGTGAGATATCTTGGGGTTAACTTCGGTCAACGATGGGATCAGGAATAGACTCAGGATGGAGTCTAGTTCCGAAGTGATCAAGTATGCCGAGTGACGAGGTTGACGCAAGGTGTGACACACGATGGAGGGACATCGTGTGGGTGTTGTTCGTGACAGGCTTCGCAAGATTATGCGTGTGAGCGTCGGAGAATTACGAGAAGAATTGAGGTGCTACAGTATGTTGGATATTGTACACGGCTGTATAAGTGGATTTAGTCCCTGTTTAGTTTGTGAAAACTTTTTGGGAAAACATCACATCAGATACTTGACTGGATGTCAGAAGAGGTTTTTCAACACGAATGAAAAACTAATTTTATGGCTAGCCTGAAAACTGCTGGACGGATTTTTTTAGCCTAATTAAGCTACCATTAGCACTTGTGAGTTGCTGTAGCACTTATGTCTAATCATGACATAATTAGGCTCAAAAAATCCGTCTCGTCGTTTACGGCCTAACGGTTTTATTTTTTATCTATATTTAATACTTTATATATATGTCAAAGATTTTATGTCAAAGATTTAATGTAATATTTTTATGTGAAAATTTTTGGAAACTAAATAGGGTCTTATACATGTGCATGCATGGTTAGTGATGAACTGACGGTGCATGGCCCGGTGGTGCGCAGTATGTGCATGTGTGCAACGTGGCTGGTTGGTCTCGTGCTGGTGCAAGGGAACGAGCAGCCGGCTCGGATGGCAGATGGATAGCGAGCGAGACGTGGACAGGCTGCAAGGAACCAAGGCGAAGTTGGAGTCCGACACAAGCTGGACAACAGGAGTTTGACTCGACAACGAGAGGTTGCTGGTTTTGTCCGGTTTTGTAAAAAAGGAAATTGTAACAGGATTCTGAGGGATTAAGTCCTATCAGCAACAGAAGATATTTGCTATAAAAATACGGAGCCTTATGGTGTCATAATTACGAGATTTTTGAGAGCCTTTTTTTTATTTTCAATGAGCGGTGCTTTGCCTGCACCTTGTGACATATATTCGAACAATAAATATTACACTCTCTTCCAGTCTGTAAGTTGCTCGATTCGTTTTCGTTCAGTTTGCTGAATTACTGAGTTATCTAGATTGCGAGTGCTATAAATTTTTAACCGTTCATTATTTCGTAAATCCGTTCGGTGAAGTTGTTAATCATGTCATATATTTTATTCTGACTAAATTTGGGATAGATCCAACGGTTGGTTTTTGAGTAATTAGTTTTTACCGAAACTTTGTCAGTCTGTTCTTTTATTCGAAAATTTAGCTTCCGCTGTCAATGCCTACTATTCTCCCCTCTCTAGTAGGTTAATTTATTATGTTCGATCCTATATTATAATCTTTTCTATAGGAATTATTCGCATCAATTTAATTTTATATGGATATCCATCAAGTTAATTTTATACGTGGATATCAATATAGATTCTAGCTTTCATTGGCTTTATTATGGGAGTAAAAGGGGTAACTGGGTAAGTTGCATAAATACAATGAGAATAGGAGTGTAGCAACTAGGTGTTGTTTGCTTGAAAGATGCAAACAGTAATGGTAGCAGCGGTAATGGAAGTCTTTACAGCCATTTAGGGCCTGCTTGGAAGATCGGTTGTAATACCTGTTGGATCGAACACGATATATATATATATATTAGAGGAAGGTGGACAGTAGGTAATGTCAGCGGGAGTTTAATTTTTGAATAAAAAAACAGATTGACAGAGTATCAGCAAAAACTAGGTCACGCGAAAACCAATCGTTGGATCTGCCCCAAATTTTATCAAAATAAACTAGAAGATATAAGGGGAACAACCCCAAACGGATTTGTAAACTAATCAATGGTTCAAGAGCAATAGCCTTCACATATCTTATAAATTCAGAAAATCAACCAACTAAATCAAGCAACTCACAAAAACAAAAGATCCCATCAACGTCTCCATGATTAAATATGATATTTGTTGCTCGAATATATTACAGCCAAAGCACCCCTTTTACGAAGCCCTAAAATATCAAAAAAAAAAACTATGCTTTAGCCACAAAAATATTGCATCAAAACCTTTTTCGTGGTAAATGTACTATTTGGTGCCATGATGTAAATTTTTGTGGCAATTGATAATTTATATTACAACAGCTTAGTATTGTTGTATACTGTAGATGTAGCTATTTGTTGCAATATACAGCGTACTATAGCCACGTAAAAAGCTATTGTTGTAACAATACATTTTTATTGCCGATTTTTGCTTTCATGGCAATTGGCTTAATCTCTCTTGCCACGTAAAACATGGTTGCAATATTTTTGAATACGTTGCAACAGATAAAGGTTATTGCCGCGATCATTTTTATGGGCTACAATTTTTTTTACGGAACTGACGTCTCCTTGGCGCGCGCACAAAATTTTCGTGGCTCCACGGCGCGGCAAGAGAATTTCCTTCGTTTACAGATAATAAAGCCCACCCTTAATCTAATCTAACTTTAATCTAATCTAACCTACATAGCGTCTCTCCTCTCGGCGGGGAACGTCTGGCGATTCCGCGGGCAGATTCGACGGGGTGCCGGCAGACGGTGCCGCCATCAACGTCGTCATCCCCGTTCAGGTTCTGGTCCCCTGTTCTTTTCCCCTGCTTGTTCTATTCTTTTCCCCTTCTCTGCAATCTACATCAGCAGAACGGGATTCGCCATGGTCGCTTGCCAGGCTAGGGTTGCATATCTCTCCGCCACGCCCTCCCCCACCCACCGATGCGCGCGGCTTCCTCCGCTGCTCCGCCCCGCTCCCCCTCCCCCACAGCCCCTCCTCCGGCGCCGGTGTGCTCGATCTGAAACTCCACTGGGAAGCCATGGCGCAGGCCCTGCAGGCTGCACCTCCATCTCTACAGGTTGCCACCATCACAGCTGCACGATCTGAAACTCCACCCTCAGAACATGCTGCACGGAGGGATGACCCAGCACAAGAGGTTGTTCCCAGATCCCTGCTATGCTGGTCAATGGTGGTGGCCATGGAACTAGTTTGTCCTCTGTGTGTGTGTTATATAGTTCAGTTAATTCCATTGAAAAATTGGCCCAGGAAAAAAATGATTAGAAAGTACTAGACCTGTTGTATATTCATTCTTAACTTTCTTGTATTTTCTGAAGTTAGGAGTAACAGTTAACACAATATTTTTGTACCTTTTCAATTGTAGTTGTTCTACAGTTGATTTATTACAATGTACTACTTTATTATATGAATTTCCATAACTATCTGCTACTGTGAATTTTACAATTACTACTGTTAATAGTTTACAAAGCAGATGAAACTATATTTGATCTTAATTTCAATGATTATTTTTTTCAATAGAGCGGCCATGGCCCCATCTATCAACATCTTTCAATAGAATGAATGTATTAACAACCATCTATAATCTGACTATCATAATATTGTAGTCTGACAACACTTCTGAAAATTTAGGAATGAGTTTTTGTACACTACACTGATATTTGCACTAGTGAATATGATGTCTAGAAAATGAGAAGCATAATGAAATTTAATTAAACAAACAACTTCTATCCATAGATAATTAAACAAACAACTTCTATACACAGATAAATATATAAGGTTGAGTGTACAAATTCATTTTTTTCTGGTTTAATTCTCATGATTCTGTTTAGCACTAATTTTCTTGTTCATATCTAAATTTGTGCAGGAAAGCATCTCTACGTGTTTTGCAAAAAGCTTGATAGCACTTTTTCCCTAATCAGAAAGACAAGTTGTGCTAAGGTTTGTTCACTACATCAACACATAAACTATGTTTTTATCAATATTCTTAACTGCCAACATTGTATCCTTTTTTTTTTGCCATAGATATTGAGCTGTCTTGTGAGGTTAACGAGCTGAAAGCCAAATTTGCAGCCCAGCAAGAAGAAAGTGATAGAAAACTCGAAGCTGAACGTCGTGAAAGGCTTCAATTGGAGCTTAAAATACAAGAAGAGCAGCATAAGGAAAGGGAACTACGTAGGGAGAAAATGGCTGAAATGCTTAAGGACCAATTAACAACATGGGCACAGTAGGTAATCCATTAGGAAATGTAAACAGTCACTTCTGTTTCATACCTTATGTGCTAATTGTATAATATGATTTTTTTTTCATATACTCTGTGGTGTGAAGTCTGGCCCATCAGTCCAGATTCCTAGGGAGCAGATTCCTAAGGAGGAGGATGCATTGCATGACACAACAAACAGAACTTGAAGCATTGATAATGCTGTTATGCGTGCACTGTTCAGAGATATGATATCAAGTAACAATAATCAACGAAGTATTTCCTCGCACAATCTGAGGAAAGCTGCTAAAGGCTATGCATGGACGGCACCAAACTGACCAGGTAATTACTCAACTTGCTAAAGGCCAAAGGCTATGTTTCAGACATTTTATTATTTTTTCAATGGTTTGTTATTTATTCAATAAGGGTTTTGATTTACCTAGTGAGCTGTTTACTGATTGTTTCCCCCAAATATGACATAGAACTAAACATAGCAATGCGACGTAACAAAGCAATATGGACAGTATCAGGAAACCAATATATTGCATAATAGCATGTGATTAGAGAGTCATAATAATCAGAGAGGATTAGCATTACATGTTTGTGCTAGGCCTCGGAAAACTTCAGAAATTATTTGATTTATCA
The DNA here is from genome assembly GCA_000325765.3 of Leersia perrieri. Classification (NCBI taxonomy): domain Eukaryota; kingdom Viridiplantae; phylum Streptophyta; class Magnoliopsida; order Poales; family Poaceae; genus Leersia; species Leersia perrieri. Next base: position 13,903,888 of record CM002484.1, read on the forward strand.
TGACCAACAGAACAATATGAGATACGACTAAACATGGCTATGTATTTGAACAGGACAAAAATATTTGAAAAGGAGGCGTTCCACTCCACTGCTGAATGGTTGGAGCGAAGAAGACAAATTTATGAAGTGATATCTGTCGATTGCTAGTTCCAACGGCAATGTTAGGAACCCTTAGTCTCAGATTGTTTTTGACAAGTCTTAGTTTCAGAAGTTTACTGTTGAACCAGATTTTCATCTGAAGAACCTGTTGTTTTTACATTCGGTGATTTGTCATGCCACATTACATGGATCACTATATGGATGCTTCTATTTTTTATTAATCCCATGGATTGCCAATATATGGTGTAATAGATCTGAAATCAAATTATTAATGCAATGTTTTTTCTTTTTTTACCATATATTATTGGTCTGGGTTTCTTTGTTGCAACAATTAACCTGCCACATTTTTGTTGTCATAATAGCTTTTGCCACGAAAATATATTGCAGATAGAAGTATTGACATCAGTAGTTTTGTTGCAATAGAAAAAACAAATGCCACAAATAATGTTGTGGAAAAACAAATATATTGCTATAAATTTTGCTTTGTGGCAAGCAAAACCAGTGCCACGAATAAATTTGTGGCAATAACTATTTGTTGCAATGATATTTATTGTTGCAATATGTACTTTTGCCACATTGCTTGTGTGGCGATAAATAAATTTATAGCCACAAAATCAAAATTATGGTAATATTCTAATGCCACGGCTTTTCTTGCCACGGCTAGCAACAATTTCAAAATTGTTGCAATATATACTTGTTGCCACGATTTCAATGTTATGGCCATGAATTTTTTTCGTGGCAATAGATGATTTTCCTAGTAGTGATATAAAAAGCTCTCTTAGATCTATTAATTATGCCTTACCCTCGTGACAAAACCTCCCTCACTATTTATACTTAAAAACTCCTAACAAATAGAAATCATAACCACATGAGAAACCTATTACATTTTAGAACACTGCTATACATCCGACTTTAACGTACTACCTACGTACAACCATGTCCAATCACAGTGCTAGATTTCTCTTCTAAGGTCCCACCCAAGCAGCAGTTCATGTTCATTATACGCTAGTCGGACAAAGAGTCGTACTCCCTCCATCCCATAATATAAGAACTTTTGGCTCTTTGGTCTGTCACATAATATAAGAACTTCTAGCTTTAAGACAATTGATGGCTCATATATCTACCATTAATAATTAATCTTTGTATGTTAAGCTGCATACTTTCATGCATGTCCTCCGGTATCTATATTTCGAAGCTTTAAATTATGGAATGTGTCGTTTATTATTCTGAGAAGTTAGCATGGGACCCATGTATTAATAGGGGTATTGTTAGCATTTTAATGGATTCTTATTATTTCATAAAATGGCAATAGTTCTTATATTATGAGACGAAGGAAGTACATATAAGTCGTATGTATAGTCATTTCCTACGGCTACCTCTCTTCGTCGACTCGGACTCCACGACGTACGTCTCCAAGATCAACCACATCGATCGAGTCGGCCAAGGCCACATCTCCCGGCCTCCCGCGTGGGTCACCACCTGCGCGTGGAGTCGTGGACCAACACAAAAACAAGTGCATGTGTCGATCAGGTCTTCCTGGCCACTGCCAACCAGATCACACGACCATGCACCAAGCAAACCAAATCATACACACAGCACACATGCACATGTATTGTAGCACTTCAATTCTCCTCGCAATTCTATGGCGGTCGCACAGTAACCTTGCGAAACGCGGTCACACAGTAACCTTGCGAAACCCGTCACAGACAACACCCACATAGCGTCCCTCCACCATACGTGTGTCACACCTTGCGTCAACCTCGTCACCTAGCATCCTTGATCATTCCGGAACTAGACTCCACCCTGAGTCTACTTCCGATCCAAATTTACCCTAAGGCATCTGACTCTAGTTTAATCTTGTTACATAGTCTCCCGACTGCTCTAGACCTCAGTTCCTCCCTGAACCTAGTCCTAGTCCTCGTCATTGACCAAGCATGACCCCAAGTCACCTATACACAATAGACAAAACAACCGTTTCTAGGCATAAATTTCGCAACCTAACTCACATTAGTCACACACACTCACACCAATATCCTTAACTATTCCAAACCAATTTTATTTAATTATTATTTCACAAAGCTAATTGTTCATCACAAAATATTTATCACGACAATAATTTTACAATTCCTTTTCACCTGTAATTCTATGAGCGCCAAGATAGAACCACGCATGTTCTTTACCTGTATTGAAGAATTAATGTTTGGGAGAGAGCATGAAAAACACTGCACAATCACCATCACAGGATCGAAGAAAAGGATCCAGCGAGAGAAAATGAGGATGGGACATTATTGACCTCGGCCTTGTTTGAATTCCAGTTGGCTAATAATTAGTTATCTGAATTTTGCTATCTAGAAGTATTAAACGTAGATTACTAATATAATATATTTTATAACCCCTAGGCTTATTTGCGAGACGAATCTAGCGAGTTAGGTTATAGGTTCACTACTGCAAAACACATAATAGGTGGTGGCTCCAAACAGGCCATAGGTGGTGGTTTTGGGAGCCGCCACCTATCGAGCGTCACCTATGCGTGTGGGGCATAGGTGACGGTTCTAAAACCGCCACCTATACTAACTATAGGTGACGGTTAAATAACCGCCACCTATAAACCAGCCAAAACCGACACCTATATGAAACTATAGGTGACGGTTTATCATGAGAAACCGCCACCTTGAACCAATACACGTCACATTTTTTTGTCGATTGTGGATCCCACTAGTGAGTTATAGGTGATGGTTCTGGATCAAGAACCGCCACCTTTTGTATACTTTAGGTGGCGGTTTTAGAATCGTTACCTATTTTGTGAAGTATAGGTGGCGGTTCTGCTAAGTTATAGGTAGCGGTTCTCCTTAAGAACCGTCACCTATAACTTGACAATAGGTAGCGGTTTACAGTTAGAACCGCCACCTATAACTAGGCAAATTAAAATAAATGCAGAAAGCTGGCAAAATTTCATAGAAACCTGCAGAAAATTTCACCCAACAATTTCACCCCAGAATTCACCCCAGCATTGATAGGTAAACCCTAGCATTCACAATTCAGAAGATCATTCAACCCAGCATTCACAATTCACAAAGTCTTCCACCAAACACTTGTCACATTTGAAATATAGTACAGAATTCATAGAATTAAGTCACAGAAATACAAGTGCATACAAGAATATATAAAGTCACAAAAATACAAGTGCATGTAAGAATATACAAATCCACAGAATCCAGAAAAGTCACAGAAATATACAAAGTCACAGATTATTTAAGAAAAAAAATAGTTTAGGTCACAAAACAAATATACAAAGTCTTAAAACTGTCACAAGTTTAGGTCAGACAAATCAAATAGTAAGTCAGCTACTTCTGCGACTGACTATCTGGAGGCAGTTGCGCTAGCGGGGCATATGACTCAGGTGATTTGCTTATGTGGTGGCAACCGTCTTCATCTGCAACGTGC
>CM002484.1:13908924-13934698 GCA_000325765.3 Leersia perrieri
ATCCAAGTCTTCAGCATCAGCATCATCATATCCAACCTCATGTTCATTGTCATGTCCATCTTCACCGCCTCCCACATCCGTTATTGGTTCTTCAACCTCAGTTGTTCTATGTGGATTCATCACATTTTCTTCATTATTGCCGGCAATTGTGAGGTCAGGCATGAAACCTCTAGTAAGTAGGTGTGAGTGGGTCTGTTGAGCAGGAAATTTTCTTTTATTTTTGCAATCAATGCATGGGCAAAGTATTAATTCCTTGCTATTCACTGTCCCGTCCGTTGTCGCTGCAATTACGAAGGACGTTACTCCCCTGATATACTCTATGGTATTACGCTATGTGGTGTACATCCAGCAATTATCCATTATAATTAACCTGCACAATAAATTTTCCTTTACAGCTAATCAAAAGAGTACAATAAATTTTCTTTAATTTGTAATATCAATTAATTGTTAACTTATGACATCCCTATATTTATTCTATTTTTTATAACCGAACACTCATGACATCCCTATACTTAATCTCTAATGCAAAGAGTATAATAAATTGATAATAGAGCTAATCCAAAGAGTACAACAAATTAAAACCAAAAAAAATATATATTTTTTATATCCGAACACTTATCACATCCCTATATTTAATCTCTAATCCAAATAATTTAATAAATTGATATCGAAATATATGTATTTATATTTTAACTAAAAACTTATGACATCCCTATATTTAATATCTCAAAAATAAAGAAAACATAATAGAGCTATGACAAAGAGTACAATAAATTCTACATATTTAATCCCTATATTTAATATCTCAACATCTAGTTCATCCAACCTAAAGAGCATCACATCCTCCTATGTTTAATCTCTTGCAACAAATATTTAAAAAATGATAATAAACTTACTAATTTTTCAACAAACATATATAATAAGTGATAAGTAAGATAGATTTGAGGAGAAACATGTACATTTCTTGCTAGTATATATTGTTGAAAATAGAAACAAAGAACAACATATTTGGACAGTGTGATTATAGATTCAAATGGAGACTTCAAATGTTTTCATCAAACTAACTAGATAAATGGTAAGAGATTATAGATCTAACTTGAAAAACTAACCTTGTGTGTATTTTTAACCAAATTTGACGAAAAAAAGGGCAAAACCTCCCCCCCACTTGCTTGCTTGAGCAAAAATAGAGGTGCCACTCGTTTTTGCTCGGCTAGCTCGAGCTTGAAGATGAACATTATATATATACGAGCTCATAGGTGGTGGTTCTACGAAAAACCGCCACCTATAACTTGACTATAGGTGGCGGTTGCTTCCTAAAAACCGCCACCTATAGCTCACCCACACATAGATGGCGGTTTGCAGAAAAAAAACCTCCACCTATCATGTGTCCCACCAGCTGCCAACTGTCTGTATGGCAGGCTGTGGGGCTCACTATAGGTGACGGTTTAGTACGGAACTGCCACCTATACTATAGGTGACGGTTGGCAGAAAAAAAAACGCCACCTATAATGGGTCCCACTTGGTGCCAACTGTCGGAATGGCAGTCCATGGGGCCACTATAGGTGACGGTTTAGTACGGAACCATCACCTATAGTATAGGTGGCGGTTCTGTACAACAACCGCCACCTTATTTTGCGAATATAGGTGGCGGTTGTTTTGATAAACCGCCACCTATTCTCCAACGAGAGTATAGGTGGCGGTATTTTTCTTGTGCCGTTACCTATGGTGAACTATAGGTGACGGTTATTAACACTGGAATCATGTTTAGGCAGAAAACGGCTCATATGTGGCGGTTTTTGAGGAACCGCCACCTATCATGGCGTCCCCGATTAGATGTTTTGTAGTAGTGGTTATGGAATCGGTTTTGTCAGTAATAATAATACCAATCTAACGAGTTAGGCCTATTTAGGAGTATTATTTTTTGGGTGTATTGGGCCAAATCATGAGCATAATAATAATACGAAATCCGGCCATTCCAAGCAAGCACCAGTTTTGGGCTCCATGGAAACAAATACGTGGGCTTGTAATTGTCAAAAACCATCCATCCAAGCAAGCCGGTCCTTACCAATATAGTGATGTTGTCTGGATTTTTGAAGTAAGGTTTACCGATTGCATGATAGTGTCTGGTAAGGACTAAGAAGCTAAAAAAACCAATAAAATTCAAAAGATGATATATAATTGACTAGTATTCGCCGACTACGCGACACGTGTCCCAAGTGAACGGAGTTTGCGGTTGGAACAGTGACGTCTCGAGCCACACTTTTTTCCTCACGCGAATGGAGTTTGCGGATGGACAGCGCCCGAGAGAGAAAGAGTGCTATTTCTTCCTCCCATTCCCCACTTTTCTGCCCCAAATCCGGGCGACATGGCGGCGGTTCCTCTTTTCCGTGTCTTTGTTCGGTCGCTCTCCCCCTCTTCCTCGAGTTGTTTCCTCCACCTGTCCCCCACTTTTTCTACCCGAAATCCGAGCGGCAGCGATGACGATTTTAATGGCGGTTGCTCCTCTCCGTGCCTTCACTCGCCGCTCCCCCCTCGAACTCCTCTTCACGCCTCTGTTCAGCCGCTCTCTCGCCTCCCCGTTGAGCACTCTCTCTAACTTTTTGTGTATTGTAGGGGCTACAAATCTGGCGATGTCGATGACCCCAAACCTCACGGCGGTGACATCTAATGCATCCATCAAGTCCAACCGCTCCCTAGGTCGTACAATCTATAGGTTTAGATTTGCATGGATGTAACTTTTAATTCCGAAGGATGTAACTATTAATAAAGAATGTAACTTTTACTTCTTTAATTACGAAGGATGTAACTTTTAATTTCCAGAGATTGTAACTTTCAAATTTTATGGTTTATTTTTTCAAATCTCTTGGACGTAACTTTAATTGTTGGAGAATGTAACTTTTTAATTCTTAGAGGATGTAACTTTTTGGTACTATGATGTAATATTATTTTTATATGGATGTAACTTCTTTAGTATGGCGAAGTAATTTCTGCTCAACATGCATGTAACTACACGAATTGCGGTTGCGGCTGTTGTGACCTCATGGAAGGGGTTAGGGGATCGATGCACTGAGTACGGGAGGAATCACGAGGCACGAAGCGCGGGCGCCGGGATGCGAGGCTTTTCTTTCTTTTTTTTTGGAAAAACGCAGGGCGCATGCGATCTTCTATTTTTGAGGGGTCATTGCGTAGCGTGATCAGACACACGACCGATGTGTAGTCGCATCCCAAATCATAACCGGGAGTTTGGGTGAAATGTTTTTTTACACCAGTTTGGCTGTAATGTTGAAATTGGGAAACAGACTCAGATTAGAGAGAATTCATAGAAAACGGATAAAAAAAACATGAAACAGTCAAAATCTACAAAGAAACCTAAAAAAACCCACATGAATAGATTCAGAGAATGCCACGAGACAAATAAAAAACTGCAATACATTTGCCGATGAAGCCAACTTTTGAGGTTAGATTGTATCCCTATTTGGTTGTTGGCCAGCGAGTTAATTTTAACTGAGTAAATTGCACCTAAAGGGCTTCTTTGAACATAGGAAATGAAAAATACACGAGTAAGAAAAACGCAGTAATCAAATGTCATCCCATATGAAATCCTACAGGAAACAAAAACATAGGAATTTGTTGAATTGTTTGTTTGGATGCTCCTCGGGAAATTTATAGGAATTTTCAGAGCAGATAGGATTAAGGTAGAGTTAAGAGGAAATATATATAGAGTGTTGTCTTGGAATTCTCATAGGATTTGAGACCATGAGGTTTGGGGTCATGTTTGAAATCCTTCAAATAATAAAGAAAAACAGTGATTCCTAAGGATTTTTTTCTACTAAATCCTTCAAACCAAAGGATCTATAGAAGATATTTCCAAAGGATTTGAATCCTTCAAGAATCCTCTGAAAACCTTTCATTCCAAAAGAGACCTAAAACAGTGCATATCTATGCATACACTACGCCAAAAACGTTTCTTTCCATACGGAGCCCCTTCATTTTCACGGGTGGACTAAATAGTAGTCCGTATGCAAAAATCAAAAAAAAAAGTTGTCCGTATGTAAAAATCTATTTTTGCACGCGGGCCAGTTAATAGATCCGTATGTAAAAATATGTATATTTTCGTAAACGGGCCTCCTAATGGTTTATATGCAAAAATAGATTTTCACAAACGGGCCTCTTAATGGCCCACATGCAAAAATGGATTTTTTTGCAAAAATAGATTTTGAAAATAGTCTTTCTTATTTTATTTTATTGCACGTTGTAAAGTAACACACATAAATAATTTTCTTTTATACACAAACACATTTTTATATGAAATGGACTTTATATAAGTTATATGAATTTTAATACATGTTACATGAATTTGTACATAATTATTGAAATTAATTCAATATTGAAATACGTATGCATCTAACAAGATAAAAAATGCAAAGAATATATATTTATGCTCATATCTTCCATGGATCCAATGTCCTGAAGATTGATAAAAAAAATTGTCTTCCAGGGACAATTCAAACTTCTATCTTAAAATCACCACCACAAAAATCAACAAATTTACATAATAATATATTTTAGTCCATAAGTTTGCCATAAAAAGAAAAATGTTTTCATGAATTGTGACCATACGTTGTTTACAAATGGATACATCACTCACATAGTTTCCTACGACTCAAGTTACACTATGAGATTTGTATATGCCATAGCAATTTCGAAGTCGTAAGCACCTCAAATTTAGATATAGTCTTATATATGTTTATCATAATAATAGAAAATATTAACTTACATTAGCAAATTTTATCTATTTTTCTATTATATGCTTATATTAAAGAAAACAAGTTATATAAAAAAACCAAACAATAGCCGTTAACATAGAAAAAACAATTTTTAAACAAAATATCATAATTTTAAAAAATCAGAAAAAACATCCAATTTGTAGTTCTCATGAGAAAGAAATACCAGCTACAAATTTTAATTCCGAATTAAAAGCAGAAATATGTGTTATTCATCTCACTTAAGAGGCCCGTCTGTGAAAATAGGCATATTTTCATAGGTTGGTCCTCTTTATGGGCCGCATGAAAAAAAAACAAATAGGCCCATCCGATTTGGACTGTCGGATTAAAATCGACAGTCCAGATCCTCTCAAACAAACCCTAACTATAGAAACCCTCCACCTCACTCCCCTCCCTTCTACCTTCACCTCCCTCGTCGTTTCCTTCTCTTCTTCTCCTCTCCGAAACCCTGTCCTTTTCTCCTCTTTTACACCGGGGCAATGACTGACGGCGAGATCTCTCGGCAAGCGGCAGCACGGGAAGCGGCTAGCGGCCGGATCCACCACCACCGCGCTCAGGACGGCCGGATCCGCCGTCGCCGGGCTCGGGGTGCCCTGATCCAATGCATCTATGCCCGCAACAACGACGACAACCGGGGGCAGCGATGAAGCGCGCGGCGGCGTGGCTCCCCGAGCGCGGTGGCTGGGGACTGGCGACGACAGCTGGATCCGACAGTTTGTGCCCGCAACGACGACAGTGCTTCGGTGATGAAGCGGTGGCTCGGCGAACGGCTGCGCGGTGGTCGGATCCGGCTGTTGCGCCTCCCGTGGCGATGGCAGTGGCGGCTCGGTGACGTTGACTGCGATTGTGACGGCGCCGGCTCAGCGACAACGACGGTGTCGACTGCGTCGGTGGCAGGCGACAGCCAGGCTAGGTTTGGGGGGATTTTTTTTTGTTTTTATTTTTTGTTCTTTGTATACGGATAGCTTAGTTGCTCATATGCAAAAATCAATTTTCCCACACATGCACTCACCTGTATGCGAAAATCTTGATTTTTACATACCTAACGGTGTAAGCAAAGATGGTTTGTGCTGTTTGTGAAAACGATTTGTGGCGTATTGATATGACAGAATATATATGGTGTAAATGTAATATGTAGCGACCGTGCATATTTGCCGGGGGATCGGGGGGCGTACTTGCATGCAATTACTGCTGCCGAGGACATTAGATTGCTCGTGATATAAGAAGATCGACTGACTTTGTAACTAATGGCAGCATATACATGTAGTACTTAACTTCTTTTATGAAGGGGAGATTGGTTTGTTGTATTAAAGCCAAATAAACGTTTTGGCATGCATGTATGGTTTGGTGCTATAGTCGATCGTGAGCTTGCCACACGAGCAGAACGTGACGAGGGTTAATTGAGTATATATAGCAGAAAGCCGTGCATCGAGCTTAATTGTAACGAGGTTAATAGTGAGAGCACGAACAAACTTGCTGACGCTAGAAGAAATACAAGGTCATTGTATACCAGATCTGATAACCAAGATATCGGATTCAATATCTGGGATACCGGATCTAGAACTTAGGAATCGGATCTGATACCCTGATACCCTGGGTAAAAGACTCGATACCTTGGGAACCGGACTCGATAGCGTTGAGATAGCATACAAATTACCCGATGCTTCTTCTACCCTTTCAGTGTCGACGCGTGGCCGGTCGGAGCGGCATCGCGGCACGTGTGGTAGGCTGGCAACAGCGTTGGGCGTTGCCGGCCAGTGTGGAAGGCTGCTGGCAGCAGCGGTGGGTGTTGCCGGTCGGTGTGGGAGGAAACACGGGTGGCCAGCGTGTAGTAGGCACGGCCCACCAGGCGGTAATGGCAGTGGCGTCAGGCGTCCACCGCGGGGTGGAGGCGCGTCCGGTTGGGGTGGCAACTGCGGTAGTGAGGCCTCTAGGCGGCACAGGAGGATGTGCGCCCCTGGGTGGGCGTGGCAATGGCGGCACACACGACCATAGACGGCCAGAGCGGAGGAGGCGTGGCTGGCCGTCGTGGCAACGAAGACATCACAGCACGGTCGCACATGAAGGAGGCGCGGGACGGAAAGGAGGATAGAGTTGAGGAGGCGTCCTTATCCGATGAAATGGGTGGACTGGAACGTCCGTTGGAACGGAACTATGTTTTGTGGTCTTTCTCTAATGGCGATATTAGTCGAGCCCATTCTTATGTTTTACTTATTATTTTAATTATAGCATGGGTACGACTATGTACTCTAATATCTTTATGTCTACTACTGTTGTGTGAAAGCTAGTTTGGTCTGTTTGCTTCTTCTTTGCTATACATACATGCGGTAGGTAAGCTGACCTCTGCATATAATTTATATGGGGGTGCTGATTGAACCAACGAACCGTTGAATATGTCTTGAATATAGGATCTTGATAAGTTATAGTTGGACTTTAAGTTGTATTATGAGAAGGTACACATTTGCGCAGTAGGTCTTGAACAGTGTACGAAAAGTAAAGCATGTCGTCTTTGTATGTTGTCCAAAGGCGGAGGCGATAATGTACGTATACGCTGTTATGATATTTGAGGAACCGGCTCTAAAATTAGCATCATTCATACCATATGCTAATTTTTACATAACATTTTTCGTAATAAATACAAGGACGTGTAACTCTTCAATCCGATATTGAGGAGTTGAAGCGACATATCCGAATGGGAGTATATCTCGGATGAAGAATATATAGAGCTCAGCAAAATATATAAGTTAACACTACACAAATGATATACAAATTAACACTACAAATGAAATTAATAGCTTCTCTCCCGCAAAAGAAAGGAGACAAACACGTACACAAAATAAGAGAAGAGAGAATACCTGCGGACAAGGCGTTTCTATTCCTTCCTTGACGTCCTGGGTCAAATGCCACATTCAATGTGCGAATTAACCCTTCACCTGTCACCTACCAACCTGCTCCTGCCTCCCAGTAACCCCCTAACCTTGGCCCACATGCAGAGCCAGCTGCCACTACTACTAAGTTATTGAGGTGCAGAGAGTACTCTGATCCATCTATTGCACACGCACGGTAAGCCTCAGAGCTCGGTACATGAGTGCAAAATCAGTGCAAACCTGTGTGCATTGGCCACAGATGCAGAAACACAATGTACAGGGTGTAATAAATTAACAGATCGAAGACGCGGTTATAAATCGATCGCAGTTCGCAGATGTAGCAAGAATCGAGCATTGGCTATAATGTCCATTGTGGCTGGTGAAATTAATCTCTTTTCATCTATACTCAGGCCCTGTTTAGTTCCAAAAAATTTTCACCTAAAAACATCACATCGAATATTTAGACACATGCATAAAGCATTAAATATAGATTAAAAATAAACTAATTACACCGTTAGGCTGTAAACGATGAGATGAATCTTTTGAGCTTAATTAGGCCATGAATAGCCATAAGTGCTACAGTAATCCACATGTGCTAATGATGACTTAATTAGGCTTAAAAAATTCGTCTCGCGGTTTCTTGCTAGCCGTGAAATTAGTTTTATTATTCGTGTCCAAAAACACCTCTCGACATCCAGTCAAATGCCTGATGTAACCTTTTTTCAGAAAAACTTTTCACCAACTAAACAAGGCCTCAGATGAGTCTCAAAACTTAACATGCATGAATGCTCGATCTATGGTATGTACAGTGCAATGGCACGGCATGTGCAGCTTTGGTGCACCAGATCCTTCCTTCCCGGGAAAAATACTGTACAAACTAACACCATATGCATGGACGTTGCACCGGCATAAATTAATTGCTGCGTTGTACAAGTAAACTGGAGCAGTAGTCGCTTCTCTCTCACACACTGTAATCAACCACGAAATGCAGTGCACAAACCACAAACCTACCAGCATTCAATCTGCTAGCTATAAGTAGCAGATGCTCTACTCCATTATCTATCCTGTGTATCCCCACAATAAGCAAAATCTTACTTACACCATATCCAGCCAGCTAGCTAGCTAGCTCATCTAGACACCTCAATCGCCAGCCATGGCCAAGCTCGCCGCAGCAACTATCAACATCTTCTTCTTCCTCCTCCTCCTCCTACTGATGCATCTCCACGGCCAGCATTGCCAAGCTGCAGCTGCAGCTGATGCCGTGTTTCATGGCGGCGAAAGAGGAAGAGGAATAATGATGGGCGTGAGGAAGGCGATGTTCGTGTTCGGGAGCTCGCTGGTGGACAACGGGAACAACAACCACATCAACGGCTCGGGGGTGCGCGCCGACTACCCGCCCTACGGCGTCGACTTCCCGCTCGGCGCAACGGGCAGGTTCTCCAACGGCCGCAACGCCGTCGACGCGCTCGGCGAGCTCCTCCGCCTCCCGGCGCTCATCCCGCCCTTCTCCGACCCGGCCACCCGCGGCGTCGCCGCCCTCCACGGCGTCGACTTCGCCTCCGGTGGCTCCGGCATCCTCGACCTCACCGGCCACAACACCGTACGTGAGCAATAGAGATAGTTTTTTTTTTCGTGTGGAATATTACATTTTAGAATCGATGGAATAACTTTAGGTTTTTAATATATGATGTTGTTATGACTTTAAAGATATTTTAAGCTTGTTTTTTAGGGCGGCCTGGGTTATATTTTAGAACGGATGGAACCATTATGTTTGGCTATTTGAAAAACATGTTATTTATTTTGTTATATGACTTGTTTTTTTTATGAAATATATTTAGGCATGGCTTTTATTTTATATATTTGCATAGAGGTTTGAGTAAGAAAAATGTCTAATCATTATGTCCAAAAGTCTCATATATGTAGATAAAATCAGATGGAGAATTACTAATTAGTGTCTAATTAATTTTATTAGGGTGAGGTCTTGAGCTTAAGGCAGCAGATCACCAACTTCGCGGCAGTTACACTCCCTGACCTGCGGGCCCAGCTGCAACGATCAACCGCACGCACCACCACTGGCCACAAGATGAAGGGCCAGGATTTCTTTGACTGGTACTACCTTCCCAAGAGCCTGTTTGTTATCGGGACAGGTGGCAATGACTATTTGCTCAATTACTTCAACCCCAGGAGTAGTGAGCCCACCAGGCCCCCCTTGTCAGAGTTCACAAGCTCCCTCCTCACCAAGCTCTCAAACCATCTGCAGGTACCACCTTGATTTATTGCTCACATTAACTATATATGTGACCGTTTTATTCTTGTGTACCCATAATATATGGATTTGCTATTAAAGCCACAGACATGAATAGCATGTTAATTAATTGTAACTACTGGATATGGATGTACAATTCCTAGAACATGTGAAATGAAGACACGGAATTTGGGGGGTGGGGGGGATGAGCAAGCAGCTAATATGAAGTTGCGGACCTTAACTTGAGAACAAATGAATGCAAGAGCACATGGCATGCACAGTGTATACGAAAGATGATTCTCTGGAGTAACTGCAAAGGGATTCTATCAGTGATGTGTGGGCTCTTTATGGCCTACACATTAGCGACCAAGTCGTCGTCACGGGTGCTGCTACAACAAAGGATCATGTTTCAAGTGTATGCTAGAATTTTTGTTTTTTGTGGGAAAGAGTGTATGCTAGCTAGATGGACATTCTGATGGAATTAATCCATATTAGGTCTTTCTTTTCCCTTGATTCTTCCTTGCTATCTTCTTGGAGTCTAAAGTTCAATAAAATAATCTAATGAATATATGGAAACCCTAGTTGGCGATCAATCGATCGTTCCCAACGGTTGGCCCCAACGACCGCATATCTATTACTTTCAAATAAAAATTTTGATTACTTTTCAATTAAATGTTTTATTACTTTCAATTGAAAATTTTCAACTTCCAAATTAGGTTTAATAACTATCCATTAATTTATTTTTGACAATTTAAGGTTAAAGCTCTCAAACTTCAAAACTCGTTTAAACTGGAAAATAGTTGTTTTTGGGATTGATCGTGGAAAACGAAAGGTCGACATATATATAGGACCCCCGATGTATAATACACCTTTCTTCCCTCGCACACTTCAATTATATAACACAAATGACTTTTTTTTTTGCAGAGATTGTATGATTTAGGGGCAAGGAAGTTCGTTCTATTCTCCATCCAGCCCCTAGGGTGCACCCCTGTGGTGAGGGCGTTCCTGAATGTCACCAGCGAGGATTGTATTGAGCCGATGAACAATGCAGCGCTCCTCTTCAACTCCGGCCTCAGGTCTCTCATTAGACATGCCAATGGTGGCAAGAGGTCACGAATGTCTGGTGCGAGATTCGTCTACGTCAATTCATACAAGGTCATCAGTGATATGATACACCACCCTGCAAAATACGGTAATAATTATGGTATTTAACTCAGAATTTTTTATTGCTGAACTAATATACCCTCTCTTTATTCTTTGCTACTCATACTTAGTACTACCCTCGGTTTTAAATTGTAAGACACCCTACTAGAGAGGTAGGACGCCTTACAATCTAAAACGGATGGAGTAATAATTTGGAGATATATGATTACCTGTATTTGTAAAGCAACATTGTGATCGTAAAAGAAAGTTTATGTTATACTCCTTTCGTTTTCAAATAATTATCAGAGTTTACTATGACACTTCATTTTGAGCACTAGGTGACAAGCGATTTTTTTTCATCAAAATTGCATCTTTTCTAGCATAATTAAGTGTTTAATTTGCTTGACGATTCCAATTGCTCAGGGATTAGAGATACCAGTCGAGCTTGCTGTGAGGTGTCGAGCGGAGGCGTCCTCTGTCAAAAGGGCGGACCCATCTGCAGGGACAGGACCAAATACGCGTTCTTCGATGGGCTCCACCCGACAGAAGTGGTGAATGCCAGGCTGGCACGCAAGGCTTATGGCTCCAACTCGCCGGACGAAGTCTACCCTATGAATGTTAAGAAGTTGTCAATGCTGTAGTAATTAATTATCTGTAATTGTAATTAAGTAGTACTTAATTAGTACTGGTAGTTGTGAAATGGATAATTAGTTGTAGTGAACTTCGCAGTATGGCCACTGGTATAGTGGTATATATTGTCTATGCACTTCTTGCCGCGATACACGATGTACATATAGGTTTTTATGTACCACGTTCATGACAAAATTAGTCATAGATTACAGTATATTGTCGTCATTAGTACATCAGTAGTCACAGTGTTTGGACGGCAAGAAAAAATTATCCGATTAGAGCTTTGAGTAAGGTTGATTACACAATGCTTGTTATCTGAATTACATTGTGCATTATGAACTTAGTGCACATGACGTATTGACATCTGATTTTTCTTTTGTTTGTTCATTGGCTACATGTTCAGTGTTGGCTACAGTTTTCAGGATGTTTAGTTATATCTTGGTTAAAGTAAGGCAGTTCTGCATTGATTGTCCATGTTTGGTTATATGCGATGGGGCACGAGGGTGGGTGTTAAAATGTGCTCCGTTTGTTTCCATGAACTTCGGAGAGTCTGAAGTCAACTATTTACGTCAGGAAGAACCAAGTATTTAGCAGAAACCAGCAGTTTTCTTTTTCTGTCTGAAAGAAACTGAAACCAAAAGTTGATTCTGTGAATTGTTCGACACAATCTATCATAGCTGTTTCATCAAATCTATCTGCATTCTGTTGTTGCTGATTATTACAGTCTCAATTATGTTGCATATGCTTCAACTGCTACAAATCACTTGAGCTTCAGATAAGCAGACAGCTACTGATCAAGGAACTTGTGGTTTAGTGTAACTAACGTTTATTGTCTGCTTAACTGATGCTCATTTTTGTCCCTTGATCACAATTATATGCTTCTGGTTATCAGAGTGACACTTGTCATGGATGAGGTCCACGAATGCGTAGAGCTAACTCGCGCAAAGTCGAAGGGGGGAAATTAGAGGAGATCGTGCAGAAAACTCAGCCACTTCTGACCGGTTAGTGGTCCGGCTGCAACTTGCAAGATGATACAAAATAGGACAAATCTGCTATGTCCGGGGAATGATGGTGGTCCTCTGAATTTCTATCTACCAATGAAATCTTATGGGTTCATTTACTATTATTCGTGTTTGTTTCTTCAGCACCAAGTGGGCAGGAGCACTGGATTTCAGTTATGAAGGTGAAATAGGTTTGTGTGCAGAGCCTGTCTTAACACCTGTAACACACTGTAGCAAAAATGACAAGTTGGTAGCATAGATATATAATGGTGCCTTTTACTTTATGTTATGGGTCATTGATCTCTATTGTAAGAAGACAAAATTTTGAAAAAATTAACTGATTGAAAATTTCTAAAGGAACATGCAGATGAATTATTTGATGCAATTGTCCAAGGCATACTCTTGTGTGGTACGCAATAAGGCCTATAGCTATGGACCACGAATGTGCATGTTAGGTGAAATGGTTAATTGTTGTAAATTTTGAAAATCCTTAATAAAAAGAGTAGGAGTTTTTTTTTAACACGCAAAAGGATTATGCATCCTGTTGCACAGATATAAAAGAAAGTAAAACGCTACAGAAGCCTATTACTGCGACAAAAACCTGGCAGCTCCGGCAATGTTGGTGCTGTTTTGGCCAACCACCACAGCATTTCCCGCAACGCCATTGCTGCCGGGTTGAATATCTTGTTGTTACGCTCTTTTCAAATCCACCGTGCTATCAGTGTTGCGATTTTGCAGAAATTTCCAAAGCATTTTGAAGATAAAACAAAGCTACATGTGCCTAGGTGAGGTTATATGTTTCCTTCGTGCACTTTTTTGCAAATGAATGCAATCTCGTATGTGATTGATGTCAAGATAAATGGAGCAATAACGGCGTGAACATTTGTTTTTTGTTTTCATATAATAAATCACTTAAAATTTTTCTTCTATTATGGGATTGAATTTCTTACTGGAAATATTCAGAGGTAAAACAAACAGACCCTATCTATAGCTCTGAGTTCTTCGCCATTCCATTTTGAATTGGGTTGGCTTGAGCGAGATGAACTTTATGAGATGGTTGCTAACGTATGGCTAAATACAATAAGAGGAAAACCCCATGGAATGCTGGAAATTTAAGATCGTTCAATTTAGGAAAGTTTTAAGACGGTGAGCAAGAAACACCAACGGAACATACAGAAAGGAAAAAAAAAAGAGAATATTAAGCTTAATTGAGATGTGTTATATAATTAGTATGGTACCCGTAAAGATGTGTATACGGTAACCGTGTTGATAGATACATTTACATATACAATAAAGGATCCATCTAATTATGGTATGATACGAATTACATCAAGAAAAACTTGTTTTATACGGAAGGTTTGACCCAAAAAGTATGAGTATGATTACTTTCCTAATTAATTTTGTACTTTTCTTATGGGATTGTCTGAGTTTGAATAGGATGTACACTACTATTGGCGGTCTTCCATACCAAATCCGACCATCAATTCCCACATAAATATATATAAATGATATATCCAATCTAGTGGTAGGGTTTATTACTAACCATTTTCCCAAGTGTTGATGAAATATGTATATGCAAGGAATTAAGCGAGAAAACACATCCGTCATGCAAAGAAACACACCTCCAGCGAATTAGGCGTGATTATACGGATTTGAGGACCCACAAGTTAGTGCAAACCAACTTAAAATGGGCCAAATCTATGTGCACCACCTTGGGGGCCCATGGGGCAATGTCTAGACCGAAAGAGAGGGGGGAAAGGTGGTGCCAGAAGGTCGGCCGAACTGACTCTGGCCCCTTTTATCCCCCCTTCCACGTGTATGACGCTTAGAAGTTCTTTATGGCGGTTTGGAGTGTTAACCGCCTTAAGTACCGATCTATGGGTCTATATAACGAGGACTTCACTCACTTGTTAACACACACGACTCTTTGGAGTGCTATCTTCTTTCTTTTTAAGCTTAGTTTCTTCTTCATAGTAGAAAATAGGTAGAGAGTGAGGTGAAGCTATGGAGTAGTGCCTGAAAGTTTGGCACTCTCTCTGACTTGTACCTTGTAGGAGGAGTACTAGAGCTGTCAGTGCCCTCTTCTCCAACTTGTTTGGAGGACCTTTCTTCTTCTATAAAGTAAGTATTCAAGATATCTTTATGGTTATTTAATTAACCAGTCTAAGTGAGATATATTTCCATTATTGCGGATTCATCGCTTAGTATTTATCCTGAGTACTCTAGTACTAGGGCTCTGGATAGAGACGAAAATTCCTATACGAGTATTAGAGTAGTAACTAATAACATAGACGTGGTGTCTAGGTTAGAGATTACCCTTGTTTGTTGTATATCCATGGATTTGTTAGAGGTAGGCGGAAGGTGGTGATATCCCAGAATACCATCCTAGTAATCCTCAACGTTTGAGTACAACATAGAGTTGAAGATCGGAACCATCCGATAGACCGGGAGGGGTCAGTGCCCAAAGCAACCGATAGGATTTTACCTTTAACTTAGTTCTAGTCGATATAACCATAGGAGTCCTCTCTAGTCCTAAGCTTACCAATAGTTGTTATCCTTGGACTGATCTATCCATGGTTAGTACACATACATCCCCTGTGTTCGATATCTTTGGGTCACTCTGAGGTGAAGTGATACGGCGGTATTCCGTACGCTTGCTGATTTATCTGTGATCGTAAGAAATACGAACAACTACACCCCTGAAGGTATAAATATAAGACTCCCTGGAGGAATAGAGGGGAGAACAATCAGAGAGAGATCAATATAGGTAAAAGGAGTTTGGATCCGGCTGGTGACTATGCAAGTGTGGTCGGTGGGATCAGAAAATCAGGGCAGATCAATTTAATCAAGGCGACAGTTGATTGAGTTGATTATCGTCGATGGCAGTGGCAATGGCTTCCAAATTTGATGTGATGAAGTTCGATGGCACCAAAAATTTTGTTCTCTGACAGATTAGGGTGAAGGACCTGTTGACTCAACAAGGTGTATCATGCGGATTTAGTCATGTATCATGTCATGGACGAGGAATCAATGAAGAAAGTTTGGGACAAGTTGGCAACCCTATATATGTCCAAGTAAGTGACTAGTAAGTTGTATTTGAAACAACAGATGTATGGTTTGCAGATGAAGAAAGAGTCAGATCTCAGGAAGCACGTGGACGTCTTCAATCAATTGTGCATGGAACTTAGCAGGTTGGATGTGAAACTAGAGGATGAAGACAAAGACATTATTCTTTTGAGCTCTTTACCGCATTCTTATGAGCATGTTGTGACTACTTTGACGTACGGCAAGTAAACCATCAAGACTGAGGAGATAATTTCAGCGTTGCTGGCTCGTGATTTGATGAAGTCAAAGAAGAATGAGTTAACAAGGTATTCTCAGGGTAATGGGGCGGGTTTGCTGGTCAAGACAAGGTGTGATAAGGAGGCGGGCGTGAGCAAGAAAAAGGAGGTGTTGCATTACTTTGAGTGCCATGAGGTTGGACATATGTGGAGGGATTGTCCGTTCCTATCACGTGACATCCGAAAAGAAGTGGTTCTCTTCATACGTATCTGGTGATTTTGGAGTTGTTCATTTGGGAGATGATGCGAATTATTGTGTTGTTGGAGTGGGCGATGTCAAGTTCAAGATGTATGATGGAAATGAGGTGCTACTTCGGGGTGTAAGACACGTGTCGGGGCTAAGGAGAAGTCTGATTTCGCTTGGGAGCCTACATGAGGTAGATTTTGATAGGAAAACCATGAAGATCATAAAGGACGGGAAGATAGTTATGATGGGCGAGATGGCTGGCTCAAGATTGTATAAGCTACAAGGGAGCGTTGTTGCGGGTAGAGTCATGGACGAGTTTGCTGGTGTTGTGGTGCACGATCCTGAAGACGTGAGCGGCGAAGGAACCAATTTAAGTCCTGGTAAACAGAATTTCACGCAAGGACAAGATCCAGATTGTCGTGGCATATTCGTCAAGGTGGAGTTTGTTAAAGTTCGTGTCGAATATATGTATAAAGTTGATTACAGTTTAGGACTTGGAGTTGCAATAGGTTATAGGATAGTTGCGGAGTCAGACTCTATCCTAGGCTCTCATTTAAATAGAAAGGCACACATGTTATAACCACATGACGACAGTAGCATAGGTAGGCATAGGGAACGACCGTCGGCGGCATAGTCGACCAACCATGATCGTTGGATACCTTGTAAGCTGAAATTATGGTGGATCGGGAAGGAGTGCTCGTAATCAATGTCCCGTGGAGTAGGCTTGGCCGAACCATGTTAAAAAACATCATGTATCTATGCCGTCGTCACGTTTGGATCTTCTATGGCGATCGCTTCCACGGATAGCTACCAAGGTGGATTCGGGGCTAGCTAGTTTTCTAATAAAAGGAACCAGAGCTGGATCTGGGAAAAAGGCGGAAGGTGAAGAGAAGAAGAGGACAAGATAGAGGGAGAAGAAGGTTGGGGGTGGGGAGAGGCGTTGCCCTATCGGCATCACCGTCACTGGAGACGTCACTGGCACAACGACATACACATCTAGGGGGGGTTTGGCACAAGAGATGGGAGCTGCGCCTCCCAAGCCGTCATCACCCGAGTGAGATCGCCGTCCAGGCCACCACCGTGCTCTAGCCTCCATCTCCGGCTAAGGAGAGAAACACTTGGTCGGCTAGAAATAATCCTGCTGCACAAGCATGCAAAACTCTGATGAGCGAGCACGCAGGAAAAATGAAGCCCCGCCGCGGCGGTCCTTGCCACCGCATGGTTTGTAGAGGCTGGCTCCGGCGATGGCGAGATGGTAGGGAGTGGAGGAGGAGAAGGGCTTGCAGTGGCGGCGGCGCCAATGCCGCCCTCTACCGGATGACACAGGAGCTGAAGACTGCTAACACATGATGAGCATTATATTCGTTCTTCTTAATTGTGAGTTTTACAAAAACAATCTCAAATCCTCTATATAATATCTAGGAACGGGGGGAGTAGCTAGACAAACAGATCCTTCAATACATGTACTTACAAATGACGATTTGTCACATTATGCATTAGTGCATCACTTGAACACAGATCCATAGATCCTGACAACACAGCACAATTTAAACATGTGCAGTACTGTTCGTGTCAACCTGTACCCATGCATGTTTGTCATGGTCCAGTCACTCATGCACCGGAGTCGTTGGGCAGAATCCATCCAGCCCGGGACCCCATTGGCTGTCCCCCCGCTCAACTTGCCACTTATTTGTTGATTCATTTTGTTGGCTAACTTCACCTAGTTAATGTTAAGATTCCTTCTAGTATGAGTATAGGTCTTTCTGTATATATGTATTCAAATAGTTAGTTTTACATGATATAATTTTCCTGCAACAATGTATGGATTGCCATCTAGTATGAGTATAGGTCTTTCTACTAAGCATATATATAGTGAATGCTATATTTCTCCCCCATCTCACTAAGCCACATCACCTGAATTGCTTTGCTTCTTTTTCTTATTTCACAAAGCAACTGCTTTTCAGAAGCTAAAACTCCCTAAAACAGGCCCAAAGTCATATCGTCTAGCTACTATATATGAATCCATGTATCTTACAATTTGTTTATACCATAATTTTACACAAGATCATATTTGTTATATTTGTTGTAGTGAGAGGTTTCATCTAGTTCTCCTACATGACTCTCTAGTTGAGGGCCACTGTGGGGCAAAGCTAGCTAGATATTTGGAGCTGTGTATCTCAATTTTGATAGCAACACCTGTCAAATAATAAAGTTCCTGAAACATTAACATGTATATGCATTAATGTAGACAATTGATCCGGTATATGGCAACAATCATTGATCTTGAATTTCTTCTTCTCCCTTCCACTGATGAGGATTTCTTGACCTGCTATTTGAAGTTTAATCAAGAATAATGCATTTAATTTGTGAAGTCTATATCATGGTATTTTTTATCACTTAAGTATATTTCATTTTTTAAGAAAATAATATAAACTAATTCTGTTACATGGGGAATACACACGCCCATATAAAGAATGCACATGATTCTTTACTTGTTATTGGATTTTTATCAAGAATAATGCCTTTTTCTTTCTTGAGTCAAATATATGACATTTTTATCACTAAATTATATTGTAATTTATTTAAGAAATTTAATATATTTTTTATTACATGGGAGACACATACGCATATAAAAACAATGTTGTTATAATAGATTTTACAAAAGCTCTATCATCACAATCATTTTGGCATATCTTTTTTTTTTAGAAATTTTGACATATCTATTTGCATGTGTCTTTAGTCAAAATTAGTATATAGTCTAACTACAGCATTAATTTTCTAGGCCAGCTTAGCAGGAAGGATAACATAACTATTCTTGCCATATGTTACCAACGACAAACCGCATATGTTTCTTTCATGTAGCGGTCAATATACACTGAGCCGTGCACTCGCCATATATTTCTCAAACTGATGTTGTATACAAAGCGTGCTATTTTGACGCTCCGGGCACACGACAAAGGCATGACTTATGTTTTTCTACGCGCCTACGCATCCATCCCTGCAGACAAGCTTTGCAGAAGTGATCAGCTGTGATGCTGCTGTTTTATTAGCTGTACCCCAAGTTAGTTGGCAACTTGGACTCACAGGATGGCTTACTATAACATTTGTATTCTTGTCTGTCAGCCTATATGGAAGTATTATCTCCCTAGTACCTCGTCCACTTGTTGCCGTTAGAAAGATTAATTGTACCTAAGGCTATGTTCGGGGAGCTCCAACAAACAATCAAGATTTTGACCCAGCTTATAAGAATCTGTCGGAGTCATATATTCTGAAAAAAAAAATAAGAAGCCAGAATTTGTAGAAGCTAAGGTTGTTTTTCCAATTCTAGATTCACATCAGTTGACTACTGAACAGCTGTTTCTCTCGGAAACTAGAACTTTCCCAAACAAGCCCCACAATAGATTCAACTCTCAAGTATTAGTTGTCTCCTGAGTCCTAAGACCCCCCAAAAAATTCTCCACTGCCTTCTAAGGATTTTTTTTAGATAATATATTGAAATGTTCCACATCTTCGGCCAATACCAAAAGGCACCCAGCTTCTTAAGTATCAAAGAAAAATTCAAAATTGTTTGATAAGAAATTTTATGATTGAGTAGGTAACATGTACCTTGTTTCCTATCTTAAAATTTGGTACTTTTAATTTTACATCAAAAAATTTACTAATACATCGTGAGTACCATAAAATCGATCACTCATGTTCCATAAGCTGCATTCCTGCTTGACCATATCATCCATGAGCATCTCTTATTCTCTTTGGACATGGTAATTTCACATGGAAACTCTGTTTTCCGATTTCTAGGTCACCATAGAAATTTGTTATCACCAGCGCACCACATAGACCAACATATGCTTAATTTTATCTATGTGTGCATCAGAGAACAATCATTTAAATATCTTCCCCACGTATATTTTGTGTATCCACTTCACATTCAACACACATATACATTATTCATCTACAGATATGATTTCTCATGAATTGTCCGGTTGACAATAGCTCTCTGGTACCACCAACTTGCACCTGTATTTATGTCTGCATGAATCATGATAGTATATTCTCTTGCAAGCTATGATATCTTATGCTAATGATACGGACTAAAAGATAAGTATGCGGATGCGTATGGGATACCCGTCCATGTCGCAAAAATACTTGAGACCTACGGATTCATTTATTGGATACCCGTTCATGTCGAGACTCGTGAGCTGCATGCTCGAGCCAGCTTGAGCTCAACTGATTTAGCGGTGTGGTTGGTAGCAAAACAGTCTTTATTTTATACATGTGCACATGTGGATTTTAGTTCTCGTAAAAAAAATTGCTACACTAACTAAATATCATTAAACATATGGTTCCAAATTTGTTAGTGGAAGTCACTGGTCTAATCAACAATAAATTGACCGATCCCAAAAATATATAATAGTGGGAGAAATAGTAGACACAGTAAATTTAGAAATATCTACATGCAAGTTGGATTAGAAAATAGTATTGAGAGGAGTCCGTGTATAGATATACAATTAAAACATATCTAAATGTCAAATATTTGAGAGAAAGAGCACGTGCAGAAAAATGGCTTAGAAAAATCTTTAACTTGTATTATAAATGAAATAATATTGAGGGCAGAGTCTAAGGAAATATATTGTAGAAATATCTAAAATTCAAATTAAAAATAGTATTGAGAGATTGAGTCCATATATAAAAAAGGGTCCATTTTTTTACTATCCAGAACTATTTTGCCCGAGCACCTAAACCCATAAACTATTTGTCGGCTTGTTCTACACCGTAAAATATTGAGAAGGGTTCACCTCATCTAAGATGGAAATTACACGAGACTGATTTAAACATCGAGATTTGAAATTTCAAGCAAATAATCATGAGAAAAATTAAAATTCTGGAACATCAATCTGATGAGTCCGGCCCAAGTGAGGTTGGATGAAAGCCCGACACATCGATTCGGATTCCCCGAATCCCGCAATCTTAGCACTGCAACTCCGCCACACCCACTCAGGGAAAGACCCAATCACCCTAAAAGACTAGTTTGATAGGGATAGGGTGGCTCTTCCTTTTAAGGTGGATTCCTCCTCCCTAGATAAATAAGGTGGGATTATTCAGAGGCTCATACGGTCGCCGCCCGACTATAACCGTACTAGACAATTGTGTGTTGCGTCTTTGACAATTGGAGGGTGTCCTCATCACAATCTATGACTCATAGCTTAAAATATGACTCGTGTAAAAAAGAAAAAAAATTCTTATTACCTTTATCCTAAATATTTGTCGTTTTGAGTTTTTGTTAGGTGCAGTTTGACCATTCGTCTTATTTAAAAAAATTATGGAATTTTTATTTAATTTGTTTGTGATTTGCTTTATTATTATTAAAAGTACTTTATATGTGACTTATTATTTTTTATATTTACAATAGTTTTTTTAATAAGACGAATGATCAAATGTCACAAATCAAAAATCCGAAACGACAACTATTTTGAGACAGAGGGAGTATGTAAGTTGAAAAATTTTAAAATCAACCCGTGAATCAGAGAACTAGAAATAGCTTGATTGTCCAATGTACCACCTCGTGATGTACTGTCCATAGGGTTGTCCTTATGTACCGTCTCCGTGGTATGAGGACGAGCGCATTACAAAAATCACTTTCGTAGTTATGTCTATAAGCTCATTTAAAATGTATATACCGGACAACGGCATATAAGTTGAAAACACATGATAAGTGCACCTCAACACCCGACGATGAAAGAAACTGTCGCGACTCGCGATCTATCTCTGCACGCTGAGACCACGTAATGCCCCCCTTCATTCTCCTCAGGGGCGATTCTACATAGAGGTTATGTGGTGCACATGACACCGGGTAAAATTTAAAACTCTATTAGTATTTGTTCAATTTCAGCACATAAATAGTATGTTATACTGTATATTTAATAGATACGGGATACCTGGTAATTTTCATTCTAGATTCGCCCCTAATTCTCCTACGTGCCACCGCCACACGTTAACCACAAACGCATAAAGAAGCAAATCAGCTATGTGGTATTTTGAGAAGCCAACAAACTTTAGGAGAAAAAGAAGGACGAGACACTTAGCTACGTGGCGAAGCAGAGCCTTTTCCTTATTTATTAAATTAAAATTCTGGCCTAGTCTTTAGAGATGCTTATAGGGTAGGGTTTGCATGTGTGTGTTCATAGGGATGAGTGTGCGTGCGTTGTGAGTGTCTACGTTGTACTGTGTAATTCTAAAAAAAAATAAAATTAGCCCTTTTTTATGGTAATTGATACTTACTTGGTAATGGTACTATACTCCCTTGTCTCAAAATGCATATACCTATTACATCCGTTTTAAAATATAGCAACCTATAAGACAATGTGCATATACATGGTGACCCCTCGTAGGTTGTTGTATTTTGGCATGGAAAGAGTGGTATTGGATATGACATATTTTAGTACTATTAATATGGACATAACCTTTGTCTATATTCATAGTACTAGAATATGTCAACTCAATAGGTTCTTATATTTTGAGACAGATGAAGTAATAAAACTTTAGTTGAAACCGTTAATTTAGACGGACATCATGTTAAATAATTGGGAAAATTGCAACATGTCATTATAATTTTGCTAAATTGAAGATATGACATTCTGACACACATGTTATTGACTCACGTGAGCTCTATATGTTAGTGAGATATCAATGACATTCTTCAACTTTGTAAAATTGGCACGGTTGCAATTACCTAAAAAAAATCATGCGCAGTGGCTGAACTGGGGTTGTCCGGCAGGGGCCATGGCGACCCCCAATAAATTTCTTGTCACATAAAACCTAAAAGAAAAATATTGTCTTATTTCTACAAGGCATTTGTGGAAGGAAAAATAATAATGATATAGTTGATCAAGATCTTCAATTAGAAGAAGATATAACTTTAGCTCCACCCCAAAGGTCGTAGATTAAATTCGAATGGCTAGCTAATGTATGCTTGTATGGACAATATAAAATTGACACAAATTGTCAAATTCTTGAACTGATAAATGTTTGTCTGGTCCTCTTTGATTTTCTCTCCAGCTCCGCCACTAATCATACTAGTATAATTAGATATGATCTGGTAAATACTATCACACATAAAGAAATATCATCACACGTAGTATATTGAATACAATCCCTTAAAACAAAAGAAATGGACGAACCATATTTGTTCGAGGACACCTTAAAAAACCCTTGCGGCTTGTATAAGTTGAAAGCACGCGATAAGTGCACCCTAGCACCGACAGCGAAACGGCAGGCCGTGGTCTGTCTGTCTCTTCGCAACGGGAGTGACCACGAAATCCCCTGCGATTCTCCCATAGACTACAGTCCCCCACACGTCAACTACCAACACATCTAGGAGCCAATCACTGGCCTCTCGATGCATGCTGAAATGGAGGGTGATGGATGGTCCATCACTATTCATTGATGGAGCAAGATAAGGTGTACGTAGCCGTAGCTTATCAAAAGATGAAATGATCTGGGGCCCGTATCGTCTCCTTCTGCCACTGGCCTCAAAGGTAGACTTGGTGGAAGCTTCTATGCCACATACCTCAACAACTTCGTAACATTGGCAATGGCCTCATCACAGTGACTAATTACTGAATAGCTAGGTAGCAGCTTACTGGCCAAACTAACAGAGAGAAAAGTGTTCGTCTCCAGAAGAGAATCAACAAAGAAAATATCCGGCCGGTAAAACGTCCACCGGTCAAGCGGTGTTAGGTCGTGTCCGTGGATGTATGAGTGTGATGTATTTTCTTTGTTTTGTTCCGGCGCGCTTTGATGTAATCACTAATGAGTGAGAAGTTGTAGACTGAGGTGGCTTTTACCGAGAGACACTCACACGCCACCCCATTAGAAGGGGGCGTTTTTTTCCGGTTACATCAAAGATGGACCCGATAAGCACATATTCTGAGCATAGCTGGTGAAACGTGTAAAATTTAACACAGGTGATCATATTTACGACTAATTATTATACTAATGGTATATAATGTCTCTGTTAATAATAATTCTAATAGAATATGATATCCCCGTTAACGACGAGAGTCCTGTGTTCAATTCATCCATCTCAATATGTACCGATTTGCTCACTAACTTAAAGGTATGTATTGTGAATGAGTACAGTTACAGAGGGTGAGTGTGTATGCGTATGTATATCAGCTCATGTATTCTTATTATTTAAAAAGACAGATACGCACAAATATCACTACACCACGGTCCACACTAACAAGCGCGCTCCCTAACACGGTTGAAACACACATACACCAACCACAACTCCCTAACCAAATTAAATTTAATTAAAAGTTTATTTGTATTATGGAATATTCGTGGGCAAAAAGATGGTTTTGAGATGGTGGTAGATTTTATAACTTAATTTCAAAATATACAGATGATAAGCATGCAAGATTATTCAATTTGTAAACTAGTCTAATAAAATCATGGTCAAAGTTGCACCCTGAGAACTACGAAAAATATCAAATGGCGGATATTTATACCGGTCCAAGGAGTATATAGTAACAAATAACTTTTGTTCTCCCACATCATCATTTCCACAAGAACATGGCAAAACCTTCCTAAAAATAAAAAATTAAGACAGTAAAATAATAAAATAATACTATTTAGAGAGAATATAACACATCATATTACTGTGAATCTGGACAGAATCATACCTCAGAGTACATAAGAAAAGGGAAAAAAAAGAGGCCAGTTCGGAAGAGACAATGCAATAAAAATACAACACAAGAGATGCAGAGCAGCAGATCAAGGGTATCAACTGTAGAATCAAGGTTTTGATTTATAATTTTGTGATGAACAATTGGCACTTGAATTTTGAATTGATTTTGAGTTGATTTGGAGAAGAGGTGTGGCCTCGGGATGAGGCCGGTCAGACTAGTCAGTGACCTGCGGTCTGACCGGCTGGGCGGTCAAACTGATCAGTGACCTGCGGTCTGATCGGCTGAGCGATCCAGAAGAGATATCGGACTCGGATTGTTGGGCCGGTCCGACCGGCGTATAGTGCCCGGTCAGACCGGCTGAGCCCGAATATGATTGATTCCGGGTTGTTTTCTTGGATTGCAAGTTTTCTTCGTGGATATGATTTGATTATGGTTTCTATTCGTGGATAATTCTGTTTTGTGCTAATGATGAGTCAAGTTGGTGAAAACTTGGGCTCTGTTATGGTTTCTTGGTTGTTTCATGTGTAGGTATCGCTTGAGGCCTCGAGAGAGTATTGCCGGTGATGGATCAGAGTCGACTTGGGAGAAGTTGATGTCCAGAGGATCAAGAGATCACATAGGATACTAAAAGGCTAGAGGATAATGCACGTAGAGGTAAAGATTTCCTATGACATACAAGAGGGATTGTGTGCATATGGAAGTTGAAGTCAAATTTGGAAGGAGTCCAAATTTGGAAAGGATGAGTTGTTTACATCTATGAGTAGGACTCCTAAGGGAGTAGGACTTCTAATACAAGTAGGATTCGTGGCTTTACACAGCCATGTCTATGGGTATAAATATATGAGGGGTGTGTGCCTCATGTATCGGTTTTGAGAGAGAAGAGAAG